>JASDQU010737009.1:291753-313129 GCA_032191745.1 Picea mariana | reverse complement strand
CCCAGTTGACGGACGGTCATTTTCATCCGTCAACAGTATCCCACATCCAGACCATATCTCCCTCTTGGTAATCCTTTTTCTTAAATTTGGTTGTTTCTTGTATAAGTCTAGTATATTGTCTTGAGGGAGGAGGGTGTGATTCTGCTATGAAGACTTCCTACTGGGATGGTTTGATCAATAAGTTATCCTCTCCTTTGTTTAATAAATTGACAGTCCCAACTTCTTTGTCCTTGTATTTTTCTAGGAGTTGCTAATATTCTTCCTTCTTCGACCATTGTATTTGATCAAAGTCTTCCTCTGAAGCAAAAGGAAAATCATTAGGGGAAAATACAAGAAGACTTTCTTTGATTGGTTCATGTGTTTCACTAGTTCCAATATCATTATCAATTTCCCGCACATGGACCTTGGTCATTGACACATTTGGGAGGTGACTTATTGTTCCATCATTCATAGGCACGTTAATGTAAGTTAGATCCATCTCTAAGGTGCCTCCTAAAATTACAACAAACTTCCTGGACAATAGCATTCCCCATACATCTAGGACATCCACCACCACAATATCCATGTGGATCACTCTCTCAGGGTATATTTCAAGGCATACGTCAACATTCTCAACTACCCCATGAGTGGGTATGGCCCTAGATTCAAAGCCGCACATATTCTTGTAAGGTCGTGTGGCCTTTAGGCCTAATCTTTCCATGACGTTCAAAGACATCATGTTAGCACTTGACTCTTAATCAAGCATACAATTATTAAGGAATTTGTTATTAATCAACAAGGTCATGAAGAAAGGTGAATGTCCATCATACTCAACCTTAAATTGATCTGCTTATAACATGTTAGGAGGGTCCATTGGCTCATCTGAACTTTTGAAAAAAAAATCGAACCTTTCTTTTACAGATGGGACTTTGATGACTTCCCTTAATGGAATGGTCATGTGAATTTTTTTCAATTCATATTCAAAATCAAAGTTCAAATCCACTTTATCAGTTTTGGGAGAATTTTTAGGAAGAAGTATGTTCATAGGTGAAGGCCTTGTTTGTGAAATTACAGGCCCAGTAGAGAGAGGTTGGTTCATTATTTTTTTCCTAGTGTATACTTGGAACTCCTTCTTCTTCAACTTTTCTCTCGATTCTTGGTCAAGGTTATTTATTACCTCCATCCTAGCCTTCCTGGTTGCTTCCTTTATGCCTTCTTGATGTTCTTCAAGTGTGACATTAAGGAAATATTGAGGACCTTCAATGGTATGATTAACAACATTCACTTGGTCATGTTCACCATTGTTGAGAGGACACTCATGCTCCCAATGTGAGTCTCTACACTGTAAGCACCAAGGTTTTTCATCTACTACGTTTACGGGGGATAAAGTATGAGAAACCTCTTGATCATTCCTTGGTCTAAAAACTTGATTCCCTTTCTGAAATTTCCCTTTGTAAGGAACCCTAGGAGCTTGTTGTTGATATCTTTCTAGATTGACAATCTTATTCATCATTAGTTCTTGGGTTTTTACCATGCCATCGACCATTAGTTGTAGCTTTTCCAAGATAGCGCTAATATCTTATGTAGGTTCAGTATTGTGGACTATCTTAGGTTTAGCATCCATTCTAACTCTTGGGGAAGAGAAAGGCTCAACTCTAGATAATGATAGGTTGTCTTCAATCCTTGTATCTACCTCTTGGGATTCTTGGATTGTTTTAGGGAATTTGTCTCTGAGGAGATATCCTAGTTGTCCTATAAAGGATTTGGTATAAAGAAAGAGAAGGAAACTATCAGAAGGATGATGGCTCACTGGGATCTTCTGCATCAAACTTTCAAATTTATCATGGAATTCTCTAACAGTTTCATCCTCTTGTTTTGTGAGGTTATTCACCTTATCAACAACATGTTGGGGTATTCCTTGACACTCCATCGTTTGAGGAATGTTTCTTCCAATCTATCCATGGTTTTAATACTAGCATCGTGAATACCATTGTACCAATGTCTAGTGCCATCATGGAGGGTAGTAGAGAACAATTTCATAGCTAGATCCTCAGCATCATCACTGATGGGATGAAGTTGAAAGAAGGCCCAGAAATCACTCATATGATCCTCGACACTGACTACATCATTACCAGTGAATTTAGGCAACCATTTCTCATACTTAGGGGGAATTTGCCTAGGGTATCCTAGTATGCTTGTCATGTCAATTTTTACATCTAAAATCCATTTTTACATAAAAATGACAATTAAAACCCTAATTTTATATTTTAGGGATGACATCATGCCCCTCCTAGGGTGACGTTGGGCCCCTTATTGGAACTTTAGGCCTCCAAAGTGAAACGTCAGGGCTCAAAACCCCTCAGAAACAACCACACATGCCAACCAAGTTGTCCTCATGCCTAAAACCCCAACTGGATGATGTCAAGGCTTAGAATGATGATGCTAGGGGCCTTCAAGGGATAACCTCATGGTGGGAGGGAAAGACCCCATTGGGTATAGGCCTTCCAAAGTGCCTCTGGTGGAACTTCCTCTCTTTTTTATGGTGCAAACCTCTAGTATCCCTCTGCCCTTGGCTGGGGTCTCAACATCCATCAGGTGGGCTTTTAGCCCGATGGAGGTCCGAGCTAATCATATCCCCATACATACCTGTCCATCAGGCCTGGTCCTGCATCAACAAAAGGTACGCCCTCCATGGGCTCATAAGTCACAAGGATCATAGCAATGTCAATCACATCTAATAATCAAGTTACACAAACATGTGCATCAAACCCCCCTTTACCTAGACAAATGCTCAAAGATGTTATGCTATTTAACAAGTCAGGTTTGGAGAGGGTCTCAGGATTTCCTATTGGGATAATCCTCCTTGGGTGTGGGGTGTTTCTAGGTGAAGAGTAATCTAGGTCATGTAAATGCATGAGATGGTGTAGGGGATGTTTGGGTAAGGGGTGCAGTGATAATAGGTAAATGTAGGTCTTACCTGTGGGTGCCTCTGTAGAGGGTGAGATGCACCTTCTCATGGATGAAATTGTTTCCCAACCCATTCAATTCCCTTTTACTCTTTTTTTCTTATTTCTTTGTTTTCAAGATAATAGCTGGAGGACACTGCCTGGGCATGGTGACCAGTGGTGACAACGTTACCCACAAGTATTTCACAGAGATGAGAAGGTTGGCTCGTGATGAGACCCCCTTTCTCTTGGCTATGTCACCAAGAGCCAATACCCTGGCATGGTGACCCGATGAATAGTAGTGTCATACTGCTACATGCCCATGAACCTAATAGGTTGGCTCATGATGAGACCCCCTATCCACCATCCAGGTCTTGAGTTTTATTTATTTTATGTGTCCCCCCCTTTTCTTGCCAAGAAGCCTTTTATTACTTTCTTGAGGACCCTTGGGAAAAGCATCTCAAGGTTTTATCTTGGCTTTAAAAAATTTCCAACTAATTTTACCCTTTGGTCCTTTAGCCCCTTCTTCCCACAAGGTAAGGTACAACCCTTACTAGCTTGGGAAACCTAATGCCCGAACCAATATAGGTGATGGATGAGAGGGAAAATGATGAAAAGTGATAAGTATGGAATAAATGGACGATGAAATTTCATAGATGCACCCAGTGGCAACTTATCCCTAAGGGAACCAACTTACTAGGTCATTTTGTCATCCACCCTAGATATGGACAAGTTAAAAGGAATAATTTCCAAGCAAACGTCATGAAAAAAAAGAGAATTCAATTGACATATTCAAATGTTTTGAGAATCAGAGTGACAGATATCATGATACCCAGACTCATTACCTCATGGAGAAATACCCACTGCTACTTCAGAACCAGGCCGATGGGATGGATGATATTGTTGCTGATAGATGGGAGGCGCTGAAGAAAATATGGGCCCTCTAGGGCCAAGATCAAGTCAATATGGCTCTCGTTACTCCATGTCTAGGATCTATGGGCCTCGAGACATAATATTCTTAGTTATCCCTAGGATAGGGGATAAAACATCTATAGTGTAATTGTGGTGGGCCCAAAAAACATTTTTTAGGGATTTAAAATGATCCCTAAAGTTTAGGACCTGAAAAGATAGAAAATAAATGCCAAGATAAAAATTGTAGCTACAAAGATGAAAGTTTTATGTGAGCCTACTGGAATAGGTGGGTGGCCACCAATATCCACCTGGACCAATTCTCCCTCCTTAGGAAGAAATGGTCTCCATTGCATTGAGTTCCTGCATGAGATGAGGAAACTTTTGTTGAATTTGGCCCTCGGTGAGCCACTTGCCTTTGTGCAGGAGCTTCCCTACTTTGACAACTTGATAAATATGAAGCTTCTATTGGTGAGTGACCTTGACCTATGTGTGCACAATCTGATTAGTGGATTCATGTTCCATGCAGTCCTGGTTGATCTCTATTGGTGTCAAATTTTTTTATATCTATGAGGTGTCCAATAAGGGTGGAAGTATGGCCAAAGGAGGTCCACATTAAACACTGGGTGCAAGCCAAGGAAGGGGGAAATGTTGAGCTTAAAAGCATTGTCACCCACAACCTTGGTGATGGTGTAAGGTCCATAGCAGAGTGGAAGAAGCTTCTGATGGGGTCCTATAAGGTGTTCTTTCTGTAAGTGAAAACAAACTTTATCTCTGACCTGAAACGTGTGTGGCACCTGGTGTTGATCATGGAGCTACTTGTACTTGGCATTGGACTTCTAAAAAAATATCTTGAACCTGTTGACGGATGTGATGGATTTGTTCAATGAACCAGGTGGATTTTTCAACTTTGGTTTGCACATGGGATGATTCTTCTTGTGTGGACGGAAGAGGTAGTGCAACATCCATGGGACCCAATGGTTGAAATCCCAACCCCACCTGAAAGGGGATGTGGTCGATTGACCTATGTATGGATCAGTTATAACTTTTTTGAACATAGGGAAGACTCTCATCCCATGTGCATGGATGCTTAGAATTATACATGCACAAAATATGAAGAACCATCCTTTTGATGACCTTGGTTTTTCCATCTGTTTGGGGGTGGAAGGCCGTGGATTTGGTGAGCTTGGTGTCCATTCGTGACCAGAGGCTCAACCAGAATGTGCTAAAGAACTGACTATCCCGATCGGAGATGATTGTTTTTGGTATACCAAAATGTACCCTCACTCATTTAAAGAAGAGTTTAGAAGTGGCCTTTTTTGTTATGGTCTTCTTGCAGGCGACTGTAATCTCCATCTTGGAAAATCGATCAACAACAATGAAAACATAGTCATTTCCCTACTTGGTTGAAGGAAGGCTTGACATGTAGTCCATAGAGATGGATTCCTGGGGCCTGTTGGGAGTAGGCAAAGGGGTGTACATGCCTTGTTTCTTAATGGTCGGTTTGGCAATGGCACAGGATGTGCAGGCCCTGATATTCTTGTTTACATCATGTTAGAGTTTCAGCCAATAGAAATGTTGTTGCAACACTACCACTATCTTCTCTATGTCGAAGTGTCCTACCACCCAACTATAGTGATATTCCTAAATCATATTTGCTCTCTTGCATGATGGAATGCATAGATGGCCTAGATGGCATAACAACCCATCTTGTAGATTAAAATGAGTGACAATTGTGTTTATGCCCATCATTTTTTAGGTAGTGGAGAATTCAGGATCTCTCTCATACAGTTGGGGCCATTGAGAGGTCTCATGTCAGCATGAGTGTAGAACCTGGTTAGTCCGACAAATGGAGGTTAGGTGAGGAATTCAATGACGCGGTTGGTGCTCCCTGTATTATATTTCATGTTGAGATGGAACTACTGCAAGTATGTCGACCACTTTTGATGGTGGTCATTCTACAATTTTCCTTGTGTCTACATGAACTGGAGAGGCTTATGATCCAGATGGCTACCTCCTTCCCAAGAATGTAATGCCTCCATTGGCGGCAGGCTTGTACAATGGAGTACATTTCTTTGTCATAAGTGGGGTAATTACAAATAGTATCTGATAGCATCTCACTATGACAGTCCACGAGATGTCTATACTGAGTGAGAACTGCGGCCACAACATATTCTAAAGCATTCATCTCAATCTCAAAATATTGTTGCAGGTCGGGTAATGAGAGCACCGAGGCTAAGCATAAGTGTTTCTTCAAATCATCGAATGCTTGTTGTTGCGATTGGCCCCACACAATTTTTTCCTTGCCACTACCCCTGCTTCCTTGGCTAAGGATTCATGTAATGTGGGAGAATCCCAACACGAAACTGCGATAGAAATTGGCAAGGCCTAAGAAAATTTGAAGCTTAGTGAGTGTGGTTGGGGTTGGCCAGTCACAGATGACTTAGATCTTGGCTAGATCGACATGCACCCTATGCTCATCAAAAATGTATCCTAGGTATTGACCCCTATTCATGCCGAAGGAGCATTTTTCCAAATTTTCATATAGCTTGTGTTTTCATAGAGTGTGCAGAACCTATTGAATGTGTTGCAAGTGTTTTGACGAATTCTTGTTGAAGATGAGGATGTCATCCAAACACACCGCCACAAAATAATTGGTGAATGCCCACAAGATATCATCCATCATCCTCATGAAAGTTGTTGGGGCATTTGTCAAGAAAAAAAGTATGACCAACCATTCAAAAAGACCTAATTTGGACTTGAAGGTAGTCTTCCATACATCGGTTTTCTCTATTGGGACCTGGTGGTAGTCGAAATTCAGATCAATCTTACTAAAATATTTGTCCCCCTTGAGTTGTTCTAGGAGATTGTCAATTCAGGGAATTGGGTACCGATTCATGACTATGATTTTATTTAGGGCCCGGTAGTCAATGCAGAGTCACAAGGACCCGTCTTTCTTCTACACAAGCATGATTGGGCTTCCACAAGGTGATGAGATTGGGTGGATGTGCCCCTTTTTTAGCAGTTCCTGGATCTTCTGCTTTATTTCCTCATTTTCTGATAGAGAGCGGTGATAGACTGACTCATTGGGTAGCGGTGCACCAAGGGTTAGATCAATTAAGTGCTTGACCTGACAGTGGATAGGTACCCTAATGGGTGAGGAGAAGATGTCTCTGTATTCTTCCATGACCTTATCCACTTTCTTCTGCTACGTGGAAAGACCTATCACAGAGGCCATGGATGTATCCTTCTTCTCACTTTGAGTGAAAATCACAAAGAAGACAAACTTCTTGGTATGATAGATGACCTTCCTTCATTGCTTGGAAAAGATCAAGTAAATGGCGATATATGGGACTACATCGGGTATTCTGTATAATTTCCTTTCCAAAGTAATAATAACACTACGATGTATAGACTCATATACAACATGAAATTTCCATAAATAAGGTTGTCCCAAAAGAACATCAAAATCTTCAAGGGGGGAAAATCACACAATGCCTCATCTTTGAAGGGCTGGATGCCATAGGCCAGGAAACACTATTGGACGACATGGAGATTACTCCTTTGGCAGAGCCATCTGATGGTGTATGGATGTGGGTGTGGTGATTTCGGTAGATCCAACTGCTTGACGACCTCTTCTAAGGTGAGTTTATTTTGGCTACCACTATCAATGATGAAGTGCAACAGAGTACCCTTTACCCACATATATGAATGAAAGAGGTGCTCAACTTCCTTTGTTTCATCATGTTTGTCAAACTAGACCTTGGTGGTTGTAGCAATGGTGGCACTGGGTTCTACATCAATGATCCATCTCCATTTTTTTGGTTCTGACTCAGAGTCAGAGATGGAATTTGATTCATAGGCTTTCACCTTGGCCACCAATTACTGCTTTGAGCAGAATTCAACATTGTTATTCCAGGGGATCTTATGAAACTCACACCATTTCCTAGTGTCTTTCTTTGCCTTCCCATTGTTCTTCTTTGTGTGCAGTTTGGACTAGTTGTCCTGTAGCTATCCATACTTGCTATGCCCTTTGTTATGCAATTTGGGGCCATCTTTTCCCTGCTCCTGTTGTGAGGGGTTTGCAGAACCAAAATGTCGTGTCTTCTGTTTGAGCTTCTTCTCAATTTTGGCAGCATATCGATACGCTGCACCCAAGGAAGAAATCTCTAGAAAGTCCATTTATGTCTGGGTGTATCTATGTATACCCCTGTGGTACTTGAGAACCAGATGTCACTCAAAGTATCTGATATCCATATTGGTGTGCAAGGTATGGAATACATTTGTGAACTCTAGAACTGTTTGGTCCCTTTCCTACCATAGTGTGGTCCATTTTGTATATAAGTTGTCATAACTTCCAACAAGGTAATATTGTTATTTAATAACATCCTTGAAAAAATCCCAGGCTAGTGCAACTTTAAACAACGAAGATTCTTCTATTTCCTTTTTCTCACAGAAATTCTCCCACCAATCTTTGACATGGGGGATGGCCTTAAGGAGAACAAATGTAATCTTTTCTCTATGTAAAAAGTTGTAGACAGAAAAATACCCTTCTATGAGATTTAACCATTTGTCTATAGAATCTGAATCTATCCGAATTTCAAATATAGGAATATCAAAGTTGAGCTATACCTTGAAGGGGGTAGCGCTGTCGCTTGAGGAATATATGTCTCTTGTCGGTAGTTGTTATAACCCTAATTTGCACCATACATGCTTACCTGGCATCAGGCCATCTCAAATCCCTTCTTTGCCAAAGAACTGCTGAACAACTCTTTAAAAAACCTCTTTTATAAGGTCCCACATGCCCTACTCCAAAACTGCATGCGTGTACACGCTAGCTAACCTAAAACAACCCGCGTGGACCGACAAAAGCATGAAAAAAGGAAAGTTTCCGATGGAACACACAACTTTGGGTGAGTTAACTGAAACTCTCGGCCATGCATGGCCGGGGGTTCATCCAAATACCTAGCTTCTTCTAGCCTATAAAATGAGGGTTAGGGGTCCCATTTGGAAAAGGAGAATAAGAGTAAAGAAACTCTACCCAATTGCACATTCCCATTGTTCTAACCCTTTAGCCATCCTTGTTCAAGAAGAGATACAAAGAAAAGAAGTTGGAGGACATTTGAAGAGGAGCCCAGGATTAGGTTCATGGAGCAATGGCCGGTCTCAACATTGTAAGTTAATTCATTAAAGTTAAAAATAAAGAAATGCTTTTCCCGTCCCACTATATGAGTTCTTCATAGTTTAGTGAATACATGTTTGAATCTCTAACCCATTAGTCTGTAGGTAAAATGCATGTGTAATTTGTTGTTTGTTTTGTATGCAGGTCAACCTTGGGAGGAGAGCTTCTAACAAGCGATCAAGCGTGAAGAAGGATCGACATTGAACGTCTAGAACAAGGTATGTTGGTCTAACCATGTATTTGTTGAAAAGAAATGGGGATTATGTCTGGGGACGAAGGTAGAAAGTAGTTTTCTTTTGGTCATATCTGCATGCATAATATAACCCTATTTGCTAGTCTGTAGGGGGCTTTCCCACCACAACAACAGTCATTGATAGATTTGTGCACAGCTATCCATCATCTCGTTCCTCTATCACTTAAGGGATTCCTCAAGTAACATTTTGAAAGGCTCTCCTGTCTCATTGTAATTCTTGTCTCCCACCATGGAAGGTTTCTTGGGAGTGCAAGAGCAGTTTTTCTCAAGAGAAACAAGCTCAAGACCCAACTATCTATACCTTGACCTCGTCAGGGACATGCGCTAAAAATGACAACGAGTAGACTGCTCTGATACCACTGATCTAGATTTATGAGTGGAATGAAATGAAAACAAAGATATATAACATTAACATAGAGATACAGTGAATAATAATAGAGATACAGTAAAACATGAATTCTATTAAATAAGAAATATGTTGAAACTGTAAAATGCAGACTGAAACAAGCTTGCTAGAATGGTGGCGGCTTATCTCTGAGAAGAGATCTGACGACTACGCTCATTCTCAAGAATATGAGTGCAATGAGGATCCAAAGGCCTTTTTACATCAAACATGAATGGAAAAACCCTAGAAATCCAAAAACCTAACCTTGGGAGATGAAGCGCTAAAAGTCATGTGGGCCCCATTGTGGTAAGTTGGTACTGTTGGAGTCGCCTTTGTTTTTTCTAGCCCATCTCGAATTTCATGTCTTAATGCTCGAAATCGAAAGATGGTTTTTGTATTTTCCATCTGTGGTTTCAAAATCTCTGTAGTCTTATCACGCGAGCGACGATAGTTATTGTACTTTCAAGGTGAGTTCTACTTTTCATCAAATTTTTTCCCCCTTTGTTTTACCTCGGGATTTCGTATGCCGGAAGCTATAGATCACATAGTTCACAAGTCCTGAACAATGAAACGACGAAATCATTTTAAAATTTTACCCAGGTCAGTAACGAGAGTAAAATTTTCCTAAATCATGGTTAAACGTCATCGGGGTTTTGCGTCTCGGTGTTTACTAAATCCAAAAGTCTTACTGTCGTAACCCCAATAGCCGAAACCATGAATTTCTTGTTTTAATAACCCGTGTCAAGGTTAAAGGTAAAAGCTTAGCTGTGGTTAAGTTCTGTCAGAAATTCGCAACTCGGCGTGTTCTCTTTTAAAAAGCTACACTGTCAAAGCCTCGAGTCGCAAACTTGCGATAAAGATATGAACATAATTAATTAAACACTTAATCCAATTTTATCCTCCCTTTTAATTAAAACATATCATCACAATCTCGCGATTTCGCAACTCGGCATACAAACTTCCCAGAAGCTATACCTTCGAAGCTCCGAGTCGCGAAATGGCGATATAAATAATTATATAATTAATTAAGTGCCTAATCACGATTACGTTTTTATTAACCAAAGAAAATCATTGCAATTTTGGGTGTTATAGGTTCAAAGGGTTAAAGAAAAAATTCTCGATGCAACGAGTACCGAAAGATTATTTAACTTTGGTAAAACCAGATTAATTGAGCTAAACCAATATCTCCCGTGATTTGATGCATGCACAGTTTACGAGGCAGTATTAATTCTTCCTTACGCCAATTGACATTTCGAACCACCAAAATTTATGGCATTAATTAGAAACAAGGCGAATCAACAAATAAAGATTGGGCTTTTATTGCTAAATTTATTTTTAAGCATGATTTGACCAATCTGTTCTTAAAAAGTACTGAGTTTTCGAATATATAGAGTTGTTATTCGTTATAACAAATTTATTTCTATATTACGCAGAGCACACTTTATCATCAAACTAATTTTTGTATGTATACATATTTTTATCGCAAAAGAGCTAAAGCAGGATCTCCCGTCATGGCCCTGTGAAAAGCGTCTAAAGCCAACATTGAGGTTTCAGGACAAGGTTCAGACAACATCATTGATACTTCACCTCGAAGTGTTGACTCTGTCCCAAAATGGTCATTTGTTTTTGATGTTCTACAAGCTGAATTAGTGAATTATTCTGATGATTCCAGTGACAATGAAAAAGACGACATAACCACCAAATATAAGATCGTCGTTCAATCGGGAATGCATAAAGTAGCGTCCAGGCCACGAATGCTCCCTTACTATGATATGGTCTGGTGGGCATTAGACCATGTGGACATACCAACCAGAACCATCATCAATGAGCAGAAGGTCACCATCGGGACTTTCAGACCTGAACAACTACAAGCTATGTACAAGTTGCCCACCATGTCTGACCTTACATATGATGCCGAATTCTTGGAGAAGTTCAAATAGAAGGAATGTGTGCAGTACGAAAAGACTATGTCCAGCTTAATCAGAGATTGGGTTTCGCACTCTGCGAAGTTCAGGGTAGACAGTAATGGTATATATTCAATAGCTTCCTTGGAACCACAGTTCAAGTATATAGCTATGATGACCTGCATATTATATGGGAGAGAGGACACCTCACATTTCTTTCTTCAATGGGTGCCTCTAATACCTCAAGTCGTCGAAGGCTTTTCCTTCGACTGGGCGAAAATGTTGTCTGATAGCTTGACCAGTCGAGTTACAGAGTATCGGGCGCAAAAAGAGAGCGGAAAGATTTCTTCATTTTTTATGTCTACATACATTATGGACGTCATGTGCTTTCTAAAACCCTTTCCCTTAATGAGATGGAGTTGGACTCCAGCAAAGGCCAAGCCCATACATGTCTATCATTCAAAATTGTGGGAAAACAAAGCGACAGATTTCGTATATGAAATCTTTAACTGGGTAATGGTACCACTGCATGTCACTATTTTCGGCCACCCGCCACCCAGGATCTCGAACAGTATAGTGATGAATTTGAGAAATATAGATGACTGGTATGCAGAAGCCGAATTCTCATATCTCAGAGTTTTTGGGGCTTTTGTTCCCCTGCATGCATTGCCATTATTCATCCCCGACAAGCTCACTTGTCGTGAGGTTGCTAGACAAATAGTAATCGGTGGCATAAGAAGGGAGATTAAGGGATACTCAAAGGAGGTATGGCCACCTTTTCCTGTTCATTTAAATTCATATTCTTTGTTAGATTTTGGGCATGCTAAAGCTGAGGCAGCAGTCCTGGAATACCTAAAATTGGTCCTTATTGAATTCAAGAAGCACGATATGCAAAGGATTGTGAGTAATCATTTGGCTAGTTGCGATTCGAAAGATTTGAACACGAAAATTCACCCTCGGATGATGTTTTCCGAGGCGCAAGATCTTATGCTGAGATTTTAGCTCGGATACAAACCCTGGCACCTAAAGAGAGGACCAATGTTTTGAAATTCCAAGAACATCGATGCAGTTGTCTTCCCATAGTATTACTGGGTGAGAATCCAAGTACAACAGAGGTGAAACAAAAATATGCCGAAGGATCCAAAGATGCGACACCCAGTCAAGAAAAACACCAGGATGGGGAAGAGCAAACTAATAGTTCGAAAGCAGAGATAAAGACTCCTGACCCACTAAAGAAGCAGACTCTGGTTACTACTCTGGGGCAATCAGCTAAGCAAATCGGAGATCCTATCGCATCCATTACTCCCTTGCAGTCAACTCAAGGAAATATTGATGCGGGGTGGATTTTAAATGAAGAATTGAGGCCTATAAGGGTGGAAGAGCTCCCTCCAAATGAGTTCTTCTTTGATAAGAAAAGAAAGGTTGTGGTAAAGAGAGAATTCTTTCAGGAAGGGGAATCGATAGCCAAGAAATACAAAGTATTGAGGGATGGGAAAGACAAGAAGAATGAATAGTTCACAACTGAAATAACTGGGACATTAGGGGCATATGCCACAGTGAATCAATTTTCAGTCAGGGTTTTGAAAAACCAGTTGAAACGAAAAAATTGCCTCATCAAAACCCTAGAAGCTAGACTAGAAACAATAGCGGAGGCTGCTAAGGACCAGGCGAGTGTAGGGATAGAACAAGCAAGGTTGGCCGATAAAGGTGAGATAGAGCTGCTCAAGACTAAGCTCAAACAAGCAGAGCTAGTGGTTTAGAATGGTCAGATACAAGCGGGCCAACAAAAAGACTTGATCAAACAACTACTGGCTAGAGTGGAAATCGCCGAAAGTAAAGTTATAAATATCGGGATGTTCCAGTCTTAGGCGATGGAGATTTGGAGCAGAGTTTATGTGGCCCAGCGAAATTTACTCGCCAAGGTAGAGATGATTCGGAACAACTACTTACTTGTTAATCAAGTTTTGGAAAATTTATCTGTTAGAGAAAGAGAAGTTGGAGCAGCACGGGTCACTTTTCAAGAGGCTGTGATAGCTACAAACAGCAGGGAATCGGGAAGTACTCCCAGGTTTCCCATTTCAGAGCAGACTAGAGGAAATATTCTATTAAAAGAATGGGAGCATAGCATCTCAGAAGGTAAGTTGCAAGCTAAGAGGGTAACGAAATCCTTAGAAGAGGCTTTTAGTTCTATAGATGGTAATCTGTTAGGCATTGATAGCGAAGGTAATGCCGAGGCATTGATTCAAATGAATATCAAGAAAATCTCTCTTGATTTAAATGAAATGGAGGAAAGAGATTCGGCCAATATCTCACAAGTGACTATGGTAGTCATAGTCCAAATAGATAAATGTATGAGTAAACCAAGTGTGCAATTGTGCACTATCGACATTATAGACAGACAAATGGAAGAAAGGTTACTGCAATTAGCCTGAGATTGTTACTCTTTTGAAGCCAATTGTCAAGCAGAACCGTCAAGGCTGATATCTTAGCTGGTGGAAATATGTGTCACTTGTACCGAGCATGCACAAGGACAAGCTTCTGGCACCAAATAAAGACAGAGAGGAAGAAATGGAACGATTCCTCTCCTCCTTATCATAACTAAAAATTTTGCAATGATTGAGATTCCATCTTATTGTAAAACTGTATAAATATACCATAGAAAGAAAGAAAAAAGGCTAGACCTTTTTGTGTCGATTGTAATAGAGGTTTTCCATTTTGAGAGTTAATATAAAGGAAATCCGAAGATTCTCAATTCCGTCACGACTGTGTTATGAGTTTGTTTTCTTGTATCTCATATTTCGTTTCATTTCATATTTGTATATGATGAATGCTTCGCTATAATTTAGTAGAACCTCTACTATAGTGAATGAATTTTGGTTTTCTATATTGTTTACTGTTTTTCCTCTATACCAGCTATCAGTAGGTATAAGACCAGTCAACACTTTCAGAATTCTATATATATTTTATGCTTCACCGGGTTATTTCTTTACATTTTTCTTCTTCTGTTTATACGTGATATTCTCCCTTGATAGGAGCCTTACTTGATAGATAGCTTAATGTTTTCTCCCACCTCATACATTTTATTAAAGTATAACTCAGTTATAGAAAAGGGCCTTTGATTTGCACCCCTTTTTCATTCTTGAAACTGTAAACCCTCTTTTATATGACCAAATTGAGACAGCACTTAAATTCCCCCTGAGGTTTTCTCATTTTACTGTTCCTCCATGACTGTCCCTGTATCAAGACAACCTAATATCGAACCCGGACTATCAGATCAAACACATATTGCCTTAAACCTTTTTGATACTATTCTTAAAACAGCCACTACCCTGGCTGAACTCGAACTATAATGGGCAGGGATTGAATGAGATATAAACATCCAGGAACAGTTGGAAGCTAGACAACGCCAACACAGAAATAATCCCTAGTTTCCCTTGCCGAAGGCTGACATTTCTTCTTTCTCTACCCTTTACTCACTTTCAGATGCCTAGACACTGTACTTCTAAGCCTTAAGTACAAACTCTGGAACAACATATTTTTGGCACCGTTGCTAGGGACCGAAGTTACGAAATCTTTTTCCCTGGGAAAACAACATTTATTTCGTTGAAAGTGCCACCCTTTGATAGTGAACAAAGAGTGCACACCTCTTAAAGGCTTTCCAATATTTCACTTGGCGACTCCACGATTAATAAGATGGAATTCGAACAAAGGAATACCAGGAAAAACCCGAATGGTAAACAGACCACACCCGTTACCAACCCTAAGAAAATTTTAAAGACGAGAGGATCTCTTAAGATGACCCCTACAGTCTATTAGCCTAAATACCCACAACTAAAGACCAAAAGTTCTTTTGAACCTTCAACTTCACGCAGCCCTCTCTTTGACACTAAGGATCTAACATTGAATTACTCCGAAGTTAGAAGTGAAACTACTCTGATAACCCCTGCAGAACATAAAGGAAAAAGTCCTGCAGAAAATTTATATACTGTCGATATTCCATCGACTCTTCAGTTGAATTTCGCGACCCCACATGGTCTCGAAGAATATTTCACACATCTAGCTTCCACACTCGTTGGTTCCCCTGACTACATCTCTTGCAAGTCTGAAGAGCCAATCCCTCACATCCCTTATCAGTCATCCCCGGATTTTTCACCCCGCAAAGAAAGTAAAGAGTCACTTTTAATCTTTCAAAACCCCCTTTACAACTTTCCACTAATAACGATGGCATCCGCCAGAGAAGGAGGTGGAGGGGTTATCGAAGGAGGAGGGGGAGGAGCTCCTGGAGGAGGAGATGGAGGCCAAGGGTCTTCCCCCCCTCCCAGAGTGTTTTTGAAAGTGGCAACAAGATACGCTCCCTTGGTATTGCCCGTTCCTCTGCACGACCTTCCCGAAAATTATATAAAAAATTTGTCGAAATTCATTGGGGAAGGAGATCTGACCGCAACCAAACACATAAATTTCTTTGATCAATTCACAGACATCCTAGGTATCGGACATGAGGACGTGTATTCAAGGCTTCTTGTCCAAACCTTCGAAGGTCAGGTCCGAACTTGGTTTCAGAGTCTACCTGTAGGATCTATCTTGTCTTATGACGCCTTGGAAGATGCTTTCCTTAGACAATGGGGCGAAAGAAAATACCACCTATATTATTTAACCGAGTTTGGGTCTTTAAGAAAAAATAATTTAGAAACAATTATGGAGTTTATTCAAAGATTCAACAAGCTGTATAACAAAATCCCAGCTGAGGTTAAACCGTCCCAACCCCCGGCCAAAGTAACTTTCGCAGGGGCTTTCGAACCAGATTTTGCACTCCTTTTGTGAGAAAGAAGGGGAGCCACTCTAAACTAAATGCAAGATGACGGGGTAGAAATTGAATCAAATATGATGGCTTCTGGTAAGCTTAAAGCTAAAGTAGAAACGAGAAACCAAGAAACTAAATGCTTTAGAGAAAAAGTAGGGCCGTCAGGGTCTAATAGATACAAAGATGACAAAGTAGACGATATGGCCAGGGTAATTAAGAAACTGTCTAATAAAATATCCAGAATGGAGCTAAAACAGGCTAAATTTGATTCTTTCTTCAAAAAGGATTTCAAGAGGAACCCCAACCCCCCGAACCAGCAAAGACAGATAAAAAATGAAGATAAAAAAATACAAGCTCCCCTAAAGAACGAAAATTTTATAGGAGCCAATGATCTCCAAGATTTCAGAGATTCAGATAACGATGTCACAAACTTCGGTGATGACTGCACACAACCGTATCTGACTAGAGAAGATTATGAAAAATCTCTTAACACTCAACAACCGTCAGTTAAGGGTGAAGAAAGAGATCATACTTACCTTTGTGGCCCTCAACAAGAAACCAAAATGATAATGGCCAAGATCCAACCTATTTATAACTTGATATCTAAGAGTAAGCCCATTTCAACAACTCAACCTAAGAAAATTCTCCCAAGAGGTCAAACTTATGAGCCTACTCTGGAAGAAACCCTATTACCTAACAACAAAGAAAAATTAGTAAGCACACAAGGGTCCGAAGTGGGAAAAGTTGAGACCCAAGCACAAGGAACCGAAACAGCTAATAAAATTACGCCTTCAACCAAGACCATGAGTAATAAATCGGTCCAAACGAATAAGTTGGAAAGGAAATATTAGGAAGTCCCAACTATAGAAACAAAGAAGGTGAGGAGAGTTTTTAGTTTTGAAAATGAGATAAATAAAATTAAGATACCAATCCCTCTGGTAGAATTAGCAAAAAACCCATTTTATCGGAAGCAAATTACCAAAGTGATAGGTCCCTCAGAGCTAGAAAGCCAGTCTGATGTTTTAAACCTGGAAGATGATAAACCCAACATCACTTTTGGTCCACATTTTGAAGGGGCCAAAGAAACTGTTGCTCCCTTTTATATCACCTTAAATGTATATGATCCACTGCTACATAATTGCATGCTAGACTCCGGAGACTCCCATAATGTGATGCCTAAAATTATTATGGACAAATTGGGTCTCCAAATCACCAGACCATACAGAGATCTTTACTCTTTTGACTCGAGAAGAGTTAAGTGTATGGGAATGATAAAGGATTTAGTAGTTACCCTGGCACAGGTTCCAGTTAAGAGTATCTTGATGGATGTGGTTATTGTTGATATTCCCCCTAAGTATGGATTACTGTTGTCTAGGTCATGGGGAGCCAAGACGGGGGGTTCTCTTCAAATGGATATGACGTTTGCCACAATTCTTGTGTTTGTTGGGCAATTTACTCGATTATACAGAGAGACGAGGCTAGCATATACAATAAGCGACCCTCAAAATCTGAACAATTTCCCTATTTACATTGCAGATCAAGATTTAGGAAATTGTATCTTATCTTCTGACAATGGTTTAGATGGTTGTCCAGAAGAAAACGATATAGAACAGGAAGATTCAGGTTACATGACCGAGGATGTGTGTAGCACCGATATCTAGAAAATGTTTTTTGACGGTGCCTCATCTTGTGAAGGAGCCGGTGTAGGAGTGCTTTTAGTGGCTCCCGAAGGAAAGTTCGTTGTTCCTTTTTCTTACAAACTACAATGGGATATATATTATACTAACAACGTATGTGAATATGAAGCATTGGTCTTAGGATTAGAGGCTACCAGGAAGCTAAAAATAAATAACCTAGAGGTATACAGAGATGTAGAGTTAATAGTCAAGCAAATAAATCGACAATACCAAGCCAAGCATCCCAGATTAAGATCATACAAGAATTGTGCCTAGGATCTGATGGAAAACTTTTTCTCGTCCATAAATNCCTAAAAAACAACCAGATTTCGAAGGGACTGATCCCTCTGGAAAGGTTGTTTGATCAAAATGACATACCTGTAAAATCCACCTTACAACCCCAACCAGAAGAGGTTAAGGACTGTGACATAGGAACCAAAGAAGAGTCCAGGATGGTTAAAATATCTAAACTTCTCCCCCCTGAAATAAAAGACAAATATAAGGACCTACTTAGACAATTTAAGGATGTTTTCGCCTGGTCTTATGACAAGTTAAAAACTTACGACACTACCGTAATCGATCACAAAAAACCTTTAAAACCTGGGGTCAAACCTTTTAGACAAAAGCTTAGGCAGATCAACCCTATTTTATTACCTGTGGTCGAGAGAGAAGTGAAGAAATTTTTGGAGGCGAAAATTATAGTACCTCTGAGATATTCTGACTGGGTGGCGAATTTGGTCCCGGTCCGAAAAAAGAGTGGAGAAATCAGACTGTGTGTGGATTTCAGAAATTTAAATAAGTCATCTTTTAAAGACAACTATCCGCTGCCTAAAATGTATCATGTGCTATAAAGGGTAGTTGGGGTGAATAGAATATATATGATTGGTGGTTTCTCTGGATATAATCAAATTGCCATGAATGAACAAGATAAAGAAAAAACAGCTTTTACTACTCCTTGGGGTACGTTCATGTATGATAAGATGCCTTTCGGTTTGATGAATGCAGGAGCCACATTCCAACACACTATGGACATCGCTTTCATCGGAGAGAGGGATAAGTTTGTATCATCTATCTCAAAAATTTAACAGTCTTCTCCAAATCCAACGAAGAACATCTGGTACATCTTAAACAAACATTCGAAAACTGTCGTAGGTTTGGTCTATCCTTCAACCCCAAGAAATCACACTTCGCCATGAAAGAGTGTAAATTACTAGGTCATATTGTATCTAAGGATGGAATTAAGATTGATCCTAAGAGGGTTGAAGCAATAGATACTATAAACATTCCCAGAAATGTAAAAAAAATTCAATCTTTCTTAGAAAAAATAATTTTTTTACGAAGATTTGTCCCAAATTTCACTGAAATTGTAAAATTGATCACAAATATGTTGAAAAGGAATAGTGAAGTAAAGTGGACAATAGAATCCAAAGTGTCATTGGCACATATTATAAAAGTAATATCCGAGGCACCTGTATTGGCAACTCTCGATTATCTGAAAGACTTTCTTATTTTTTCATTTGCCTCCAAACACATGATTGTTGCGATGCTCCTCCAAAAGAACGAAGAGGGTTTCAAACAGTCGATCGTCTTTTTCAGCAAGAGTCTCAGAGACGTAGAACTTAAATACGATATAATAGAAAAACAAGCATACGCCATGGTAAAAGCACTAAAAGCATTTAGAACATATGTGTTGCACTCCAAGATCATTGCGTACGTACCAACCAACTCTGTGAAGGATATTTTGGTACAACTAGACAGTGATGGGAAAAGAGGATGATGGCTGGCCAAGATTCAAGAATTTGACCTGGAAATCAAACCTACTAAATTAATAAAATGACAAGGCCTGGCCAAACTTTTGGCTGAATCAAATCTCAGAGCTTTGGATATAAATTGCTTGCAGGGATATGAGGAAAATATGAACGTAAGCGAGCTGGATGAACCAACAAGTAAAATTAAGATCGAGGAGAAGTTTTCATTATCATAATGGTACCGAAACATAGTATCCTACCTACTGACTCTAAAATGCCGGAGGGAACTATCACCATCAAAAGCAAGGACTTTAAATCTTCATGCGGTTAAGTATTGTATCGCTGAAAATCAACTATATTGGAAAGATCAGCTCGGTTTCTTATTAGTCTACTTAGTCGAATCGGAAATAGAAAGGGTTGTAAGTGAATTTCATGAAGGATTTTATGGAGGACATCACGCTTGGAGGGACACATCTTACAAAATTCTAAGGGCTGGGTATTACTGGCCAAAACTCTTTTTAGATGTTAACACCAAAGTTTGAGCCTGTAACCCTTGTCAGCTATTTGTAGGTAAACAGAAACTCCCAGCGCTACCTTTAGTTCTGGTCAAAACTGAAGCCCCTTTTCAACAATGGGGGCTAGATTTCATAGGAGAAATTAATCCGCATTCTAGCACCCAACACAAGTGGATCTTAACTGCCACAGACTACTTTACTAAATGGGTGGAAGCTATTCCGACTAAGAGGGCAACTGACTCGGTGGTAATAGAGTTCTTAGAAGACAATATCCTGTCAAGATTTGGCTACCCCTGAAAGATAGTGATGCAGGAGCATCGCCAACACATCAAGCGAGCCAGTGCGGAAGCGGAGGACAGCTGGACAAGCCAGCACAAATTTCGAAAACACTTTGGAATTGTTGTGGAAATCTTAAATGAGCCATTAAGATGAGGCGCACTTGTATATTGTAAATGGACCTTGAGCAGATAACTCTCATCCTTAGTAGATAGATGACATTTAAAATAATTAATGCAGGTAGATAGGAATTTAATTCTAGATTTGATAGCTTTAGCGTGCAAGAGGGAAATGGGATATAGACACCCTCATTGTGCATTGTAATATTATTATGGAGGAGCAGGAGAGAAAGAGCATGCAGAGAACTGTGTAAAGAACACCCATGTACTGATATTTGAATTAATAGAAGAGTTTTGATTCAAATTCATGGTTTTGTGTCTGTTCTCTATGTATTGATGTTGATGTGCTCATGAATGGTTGTTTTCAATCACACGTTTTTTTTTATGTGTTGTGTATGTGATTTCATGTATGAATTGAAGTCTGAGAGGGAGATGGAATGAGTTTCAATTGTTTCTCTATTTTGAGCCAGAGAATTCCTACAAGGGGTGCAGTCGAATTGTCCGCAAGGAGTGCATTGACAGAGGGGTTCAGATAGAGATAGATTTTGTTCTCATTTCCTCAAAGGTGCAGTTGGGCACAGGGCCGTGCAAGGAGTGCGCAGGCTGGTTAAAAGTCTCAGGGTTGCGAACCTGAGTAAGGAGCTAAAAGACTGTTGTTGCAGGGATGCGCAGAGTCAAGGAACT
>JASDQU010737009.1:265228-276678 GCA_032191745.1 Picea mariana | reverse complement strand
AGGATATATGTTTCCCCCAGATGAGGGAACTTCATGCAAGGGTTCCCATACCATAAAATTTATTCCCCCAAATGAAACACTAGAGGTTAGAGGGAGGTTCTCCATAATAAAATCGTTCATAGGAATTGACATAGAGGAAGAAGGATAGATGGATGGGATGTAAGAAGTAGAAGGACGACCCATTGGAGAAATATCTCCTAGAAAAATGAAGCTAGGAATGGGTCCAAAGGAAGAAGTATTCCAACCTCCTACCATAGGATTGGATTGAGGGATATGACCCCTACCAAATAAAAAAATAAAATAAGGAGGCATTGTGCCCCCAGACCCAAAATTAGGATTCACATAAGACGAGGAGACAAAGGATGACAAGTGGGAAGTCATGTCTATCATACCAAAAAAAAAAGATTAAAGGCCCAAGGCATTGACCTAGGACTATGATTTGGCATACCACTTGGAAATACAAAAGGATTCATCCCCTTGGACTGAAAATAGACCATGGGATGGGTATCGCTAATTGAGGTAGTCACAGGGGATCCACCAACCATAGCAGTCAAAACTCATGACACAATACAAAATACTAAGGCCAAATAATAGTCAAAGAGTACACTCCTATATAAAGATAAAATCCAAAGCACACAAACATGATATGATGGATGAAAGGGATCTCCCGAACTAAAGTACGTATTCCTCACCCAAGAGGGGCCTGAGACTCTGCAACAATAGAGTGGATGTGTCATAACCAGTTATAAGGACCCACATAGGCTTCACAACACAGTTGGTCAAATTTCTCTCGAGAGAAAATCCTCCATAAATTTTGTGTGTTGTTCRATCTCTATTTGACTCAGGGTACCGACAGAATAACCTATACAAGAAACCTATATGGATACCTAGATCAAGAAACTAGATTTACCATGGTATAACCAATTCTCAAGCGAGCAGTCACAAGTTCAATCCACCATATGCACAGGGTAGAAAATCCTGAAATATCAAAATCACCGCCTCTCAAGGAATTAAGGGCACTAGAGAGAACCCAAAATATGAATAGAACCCCATAAATATCGTTGATGCTAGGAAGGTATTAGAGGGATATATCTGCAACCAACTTTGCGTGACCTCTTTCTTAACTCTGGTGTGAGTGAAGCCTTCTGAGGACACCAATTATATAATGGGTTTCACAACTCCATGGTCAAACACATACGTTTAGTTTTATAGACTTGGATAATTTTACTCATAAAATCCTATTCTAAGGCCTTAGGTCCTATAACTATTTGTATACTGTGAAAAATAAAACTATTTCTAATCATTTAATTATTCAACATTAATTTGAATGGCTTCTTCTTACTCAAGAGGTGTGATCATGAAACTAATGGTAGGATGAGTCAACTTAAAAGAATCAAATATAAAAACATCACTAATGACTAGTCAATGAAGTGCAATCTTTCCTAATATGCCAAAACTAATGCAATTTAAACAAAATTGCAAATGCTTTAAATAAAAGTAAAAAAAAAAAAAAAATTGTGTCTATTTCTAGTATAATAGAATGAAAATGAAAGGAATGAATAAATAACCTCTGAGAAATACCCTACTGTGACCACCAAGAGACAAGCCAAGAAGGACACCAAGAAGTAACTACCTAGACCCAAAATGCAAGGGAAAAAAAAAAAGAGTTTGCCCAATAATTCATCAATAAAGCGACTTCCTATCACTCTAGTCAAAACATGGACCCAAGAAGTCTCAACAACTAGAAAAAATCACCCAAGAAAGACCAAACTCATCCAATAAGACTAAATATATAGTGTACACAATTGTTCAGAGAACAATTCGCATATGTACGCACCCTAAAGGAGGACAACTTGCATATGTATGCACCCTGTCAAGGGAAAGCTCGCGTATGTCAAGGAATACACTTCCAATTGAAGGGTTAGACCAAGAAACTCATATACAAGGAAAAATACAGGCTATCAAGTGACAAACGACAAACAAACTCAGGAAAACAAAGAGTAAATAAAAGACAAAAACACCCAATACCCCCAAAAGGAGATATCCCATGTGGAGTTGCCAATTTTGTTTCGAGGAAAATATCTCTATGGCTAGGGGTAAACCACAACAGATGGAATGACACCCAAAAATAAACTCTAATATCAGGTATGCTATATAAATGAAATTCTAACAAGAGAAGGCTAGAATCCTACCTCGTTTGGACGTTTGAAGAACACCAATGTTGAGCATGTGACCCAAAAATTTATACCCACAACTTGTTCTCAACAATCAAGATACGCAAGCATGTGGTAATGGTATAAAATGTTACCATATAAATTAGCATAATCCATTAACATACATAAAAAATACTCCCATGGAAATAAATACAAATATCTTCAAGATATCAATTGGACGAGAAAAGAGTATTTCTATTAATGTAATCAACAGAAGTATATAGGTGAAAAACCTTTGTAATGACACATATCAAAGATGAGAAAATAAGTCCCTCTAGTTGGGCCTCCACCACTTCAATCCTCCACAAAGGAAATATCACATGTAGGAGTCAATGAGGTTCTCCATCACAATATATGAATATATTGGGGGATAAACAAAAGAAGTTCAGACTTTCAAGGATAAAGGGATGCAAACTCAATTGAAGTAAAATTTCTCCAGAGTGTCTTTGATATCAATGTGATTGATCCCTTAAAGGCTTGGATATGTCTCAATTGTTATCCTCAAAATGGAATTGAAGGGTCAAGTCAGAGCATTTCCAGTATATGGAAGGTCAAGGATCATGGATCATGTGACATGGCATGGAAACCAGACGCATTTTTTAATTTTTGAGCACCAAACCGGATGTCCGCGAGTTGTAATGGAGAAGCCCATGTTAACTTGAAGGTTGCATAGATTTATAAAAATGAGTATTTTTATCTATGGAGTGAAAAACAAAAAGGGGAAATGAAGTCTATAGAGGGAAATGGAAGGACATCATAGCAATATGCATGTAGTGTGGAAAAATATTCTATGGCAACCTTTCTACCCAAAAACACATTACATATTTATGCATTGATACTAGGGCTTATCTTGTTACAAAATTGACCAAAATTTGTAACTACTTCTAACTAATTTCCATCTTGTGTGTGCACTGACTCCTAAAAATGCACTAATTGTCTTCCTTTCCTCTATGCAAGATGTTCCTTATCCGATTTGTCACGTGGTTTTCTCCTACGTGATTCCAAAAACTTGTCCAAAATAACCTACTCGAACAATGCCCCAACACTCACATGTGGCTCATACTGAGCCACTTCAAGCTTTCTTCCAGTTCTCCATGAACTTTTGAAATGTTTCCCTTGCAGTTGTGATATTTTCCCTTGCTTCTACTTCCCACGTTGATATCTCTTTTGTAATAATGTTAACTTAATATGTTCTTATTGGGTAGTAATTAAGTCGAATAAGCGTGGAACTCCTTATTAAATTTCTCCTTCAACCTGGTTAGATGGTTTTTTTGTTTCTCCAATATCTGAGCTATTGCAAAACCCAGGTTCTTACTGTGCAAAAAATTCTCTTCCTTTGTTCTTCATGTTCCTGTTCTTCTTCTTGATCCTTCTCTAGTTCTCTTGTCTCCTTTTGTGTTGTTTACAACCTCATGAACATCCTGTTATGGGAAATTTCACCAATCTTGGAGCTACTACTTTTGTTCTCAGGACTTCTTCCTGTAAAAATGTTGCTTCCTGCTTACTGCACTACTTCTTTATGGTTGTTGTGGAATCTCCTTCTTTTGGTGATGCCATAACCCTTTGAGAAACACCCGACGTTCTCTTCAACACACTAGGATTTCTATGCACCACTCGATCTCTATTATCTCGAATAGGATATCCTTATCACCCCTTTTTTTTATATGATATCCTATCGTGATTTATTATCTTCTCGTTGAGCACTCAACACACCCTAAAATGTCTATGTAAATTTTTCACTTTTTGGGTACCACTTGATCTTTTCACTATCTGATTCGATTTCATTTTGAGAAATTTTTGCCTTTGTTTATTGTCTTGACTCTCATTAGATTTTTCAGGTTTGTTTGAACTTATGAAACCCCATGACTTAAATAAGCCTTAACTCCTGAATAAAGAATAAGAATCCAAAAACACTTCACCCGACACACTCGGATTCGACATCGTAAGGAATTCATAAAAATAAAAGAGCCACTCAGGAAACCCCAGTCATTGAGTGTCGATCTCCATCGACATTGAAAAAAGTAAGTTTTTGTTTGCGCCAAATTTTTTCATAAGGATATTGCCGATAGTCGATTCCTCTTCGACATCAATAAAAGGCGAGGGGAATAGATGTTAACAAAGAAATAAAATATATTGTTGATAGTTGATACTCGATGTACTTATCAGAATCAGGGAAGACTTAAAAGGATCACAATGAACATTCTGACCATGCTAGAGAGTTTTCCTGATTGTCGATCAAGACTTTTTTTAGGAAGCTAATCTGAAGAAAAACACGAGATAGGTTTATCATCGATCGTCAACCCCTAACACCTTTTCAGCATCAATGATCCCAGGTTTGTTTTAGAACGCACAACTTGCAGAAAGTCCTGAATCCAATTAATGCATGTGAATTAGGTCACCGATCTTCAACGCCACATGTCTTTGCTAGATTGGATAACCGTATGGTCTAGTTTTACCCGAAGTCATGCTTATTTCCCTAGGTCCAGGTCACACATCCAATTCATCTTTTCCACAACAAATTTGTACGATGATATCGATCGTCGTCAGATATTTTTGGAGGGACATCAATGAAAACGTTCATAACGCATCCCCAATCCCCGATCCATCCACTGAGAAAGCGACACAATGGGATGTTTGAGTGTTATATCCGATTAGATTTTGTGCATTTAAGGGTCTAATTAATACCAAATCCCACATTAGTTTCTACCTCATGTGCCAATCAACATAGTCATTTGAAATCATCGATAGACCACATCACCTCCGCGCCTCCTCTGTCAACCTACGATAAATTTAAGTTACAAAGATTCGACGAAAGATTTGTTTAAACTGCACTCATCACCCAAATTGAATGGTCGATGTGACATGGTAAGTTATTCCCTCGTTTAAATTCTCTTGAGCCATGGTAAGAGGAATCATTCTATGTGCAAGGAAATCCAGAGCATCCGGAGAAGTGAGATAAGTAATTCGAAAGCTGCAGTGGTCCCGTGAGTATCTAATAACCAGTTTTAGCAGGTATGTATCTAAGTTTGGATTTTACATGGTTACATTTCATATGTTTTTATCCAGTTTTGTTCTTTACATAGTTTTTGAAGGTTTATTTTAATTGCAGGAACAATTCCACCAAGAAATCCCACCACTAGATGATCTTGGAGGGAGTCGAAGCTGAAAAAACCAGAGGTAGGTGAAGGCTCCTCCCCAAGGGTCGCAAAACAGTTGGATTACACACTCAGACCAAAGCTTGTCATCAAAACATCAAAGAGGAAGTATTTCATCTAGCCTCCGACCTTTGGAGATATAGAGGAAAGCACGGGGTCCAAGAGGACACTCCCACTTTGGGGAGACCTCTTTAAAAATATCATCCAGGAGGAATACCCAAAATACATCCCTCACAGTGATCCATATGTCAAAGCACTTGACGACAAAGTGGTCCCAAACATTTGACGGTCATACCTGCATATGGTGGCTAGAAGAACCCCTGTCTTTCTCAGTGTTGAATTCCTGAAGTGGCTCATTGACCACACAGACACACATAAATGTCTGATCAATGATGAAAATGGTGGTTGTGTTGGAGTGTTCCTTCTGGTAGAGGTCCAGAAATACTACAAACTCCAAGACCCTGAGGAGCGGTTGAATGCAAATTTCATTGTTAAGTTCTACGAGCGCCATGACACTAGCCACATTATGCCCTCATGGTGGAGGGAAGACAATAAATACACCAACTGAAGCACTGGCTGGTACCAAACGACCAACTTAAGGGAGCCATACATCTACTTGATGGCTCTCATATGCCAATTATATGGAGAGAAGGATTGCTCTAGATTTTCATAGGCATGGATTCCCTTAGCTTACACAGTGGCAATTTTTGAGAGCAACTTCAACTAGGGAGAGATCATTTCTAAGAAATTGAGCATTTGCATACAACAGGCTCAGACACCGAAGGAAGGAGAGACACCAACCTTCTACATGGTTTCATATTTACTTGATGTCATGTGTTCCAGAAACATTTTCGCCGGCATGAACCTAATTTGGCATGTCGCAAAGCTCTCGGTCCATGTATATTTCAACATACTATGGGAGAATAGGTACAAGAAATATCACTCCCTCATCTGCGATGAATTCATCGCACATATTTATTTCATTCTTTTTAAGAAAAAATGCCCAAAACTATCGGTTGTGGCCAAAAATATGATATCAAATGTAGGAAATTGGTACTTGGATGAGCACGACACCTACATTAGGGTGTTCAGGGCCACTAGAGCACCAATTCTCCTACCATTGCATGTCCATGACTGGATTGTAGTGGGAGAGATATGCTACCATACCATCCTGCAAGGTTATAATGCCACCCTGGTTAAGGAAAAGAAGCGAGCGTTCATATCTTATGGTTTCCATGTAGATTTCTACATGGTGAAGGACATGGCTCAAGACAAACAAGAAGGTTCAAGCCAAATAGAGTTCAAATTCTAGACAATCCAATTCCGAAAGAACGATCCAAAGGGTTTGGTCTCAAAACATGCTTTGCAAGTGTCATCCTACTAGCCATACACCCATGACAAATTTGAAGATGAAGTTTTCACAGAAAATGCCCAAGACTGGGACAAGGTGGTGGCAAGGATGGCCGACCCAAAAATGACCAGGTTTAGGGCCATGAGCGTGGATGAATAGGCAAAAAACATATAACAATCGGCTCAAGAGACCCTCAGAGAAAGGGAAGAAATGATAGTGACAAAAGCAACAGAGGTCCCCCCAGTGGACCTGATGCAGGATAGAGGATTCCCAATGACATAGGATGCATAGGTGAGGGGATTGATCATGATAGAACAAGTGCATTGAGGGATTGATCATATGTAAGATGAACCAGACCTCATAGGAATGATAGGGTCCCCTACCGATAACCCATATGAAACCTAGGAAGATCCAAGTAGCCCAGAGCTAATAGAAATTGATGAAATCATCGAGTTAGAAGACCTTGAATTTATAACACCAAATGCAGGATTGTCAGTGGGCATATCAACTCAGCAGAAGATGGTAAGAACGTTATGGATAAAAATAGCGTCAAACCCCCTCCATGAATTGCTAAACACCTACGATGATGAAGAAAGCCTGGAGGTGTCCCTCATGACTCCTGTACCAATTATGGAGGAAAAGGAGCCAGAGAAGGCATCTTCCCAAGTTCTCGACGCTCAAATTTATGGCCTTCCATAGAAAGAAAAAGAGGTCAAAATTGTCTTATAAACTGAGCTACCCGATGCACCAGAGACCCAAGATGATAGTCTGAAGGAATATCTGGGATTAGGTGAACAAAAAGAAGAATCTCCAGAGAAGGAAATCGTTGTCCCAATGACTTATTATCAAGTAAGTACCAAACCTACTATCGATGCCTCAATTTCAATCGCTACTCAACTTCCTAATGAGTGAAAAACAGAATCCGAACCTTCAGAACACATGGAGGAAGTTCAAGAACCTAGTGTTGAACAAATATATACCATTGGAGGCATGGTAAACATGCTCACCTAGGGAGATCAAAAAATCCCCGAACCCGTGGATGAAGTTTCTGACATAAATACCATCAATTATGAATGGAAAAAGAAATCTATTGCACAAAGGACCACCAAGAAGAGGAGGGTCACTCTAGATCACTCCATCCTCATCACCACAGAGGAAAAAAAGATCAACATAGAGTATGCTAGGACATCCGAACTTATCAACACAGGGATGGAAATCACAGATGCCACCCTGGACAGAGAAAAAATGGATGAAGAGGAGATGGTTGTTGCTTTGAAGGAATTAGAACATTTGTGCCACTTGGAGAAATATTACTAGGACACCACACAGGCCACGATGTTCCTGAGAAGTGAATTCCATGAGGGCTACAACAAATTTATAGATGAATGACACCTATTCACTACAAGGATAACCAAGCTTTAGGAAGACACCCTCATGGCACTGGTGATGTGCAAGGATATGGATATGTGGTATGAAAAATCTTAGCAAGATGTGGAATGGATCGAATATATCAGTGCGGTGCAACGAGGTGGAGATGCCGAAGAACATGACATCCAGGTGCTAAGGGAAAGCATCATCGACTGCATAAGGAAATATACTGAATATTGGGTTAAAATGGCTCAAGAATATCATTGGGAAATCCAAGAGAGATGGGCCAAATGCGAGAAAAGTTGGACAAATATCAACCGAGCAATGAGAGACATCGACCTCCCCGAATTCGACACACCCGATGACTTTGTCAACTTGCATGAAAAAGTAAAATCACATGTCAAACAAGACTCATCATGGGATGTAGAAACAACGAAGGTGGTATACATGGAACCAAGACTGGTGCGACATTTCATGGAGCACTCAATCAAATCTCGAGCTATGTTGCAGCTGTTAAGTGCCAGAATAGTCAAGTATCAGGCACAGGCGATAGAGATACGAGAGATTTTTTTGGCCCCAATGGAACAACATAAATTCATGTATTCTAACACATGTGAGGGTCTCTTTTTCAAGTGGTCAGAGTACAAGAAGAGTCATCCACTCAAGTGAGATCATGTGATGACTTTTAGAAAGACTGTTAGAAGAAAGCACCATGTGGAAAATTTTTGTTTTACTTAGCTGCACTTTAATAGTTATTTTTAGTTAATAGTATGTTATAAATAGGAGGATCAACTTGTTAACAAAGGTCGATGATTGTTGCAAAGACCCTCATTTTTTGATTTTGTAAAGAACTATTTCGGAGCTTCCTTAATTGAGAAGTCCTGTTTAGGACCAGAGACAAGTTTTTGTTTTTCATCAAAAGTGTGTATGATTGGATGTGGAGAAGAACTATTTATGATTTCATCTCATGAATGGATGTTGTAATGAGTAATAGCTTCTAAATCTGTTGATAATTTATCTGATGCAATGTTTTATAGTTCTTGTCTTTAATGATGAAAATTAAATCGTTGTGTTATTATGTTATTGATGATTAGAGTTAAGGGAATTATTTTTGTTGCCATCATTTATCACATGCATGTTTTCTTTATGATAAATTGTATCTCACTCAATAATTGGAATACCAATAGGTTAATGTATTAGTACTAAGCCTGTGGTAGAGAAACATTTTCTGCATGCTAGAGTAAAAGGGTTATCCCAAGATCAGCCTTCTCCAGTAGTTAAGTTTTCCCATTTAGTTACCCAATTGGTTTATACCGGATTTGATCTTGTATCGTTCCCACCTTATAAGAGAAAATAAAAAAAGAGAACTTATGAACTGGAGGAGAAACCTTCATAACAAAACATAAATTCCATCGATTAGTTGGCTAGATCATAAGATCTAGAGAACCATTCCACCATTAAATGTTGTAGAGTCTAATTGGGCCTCAGTGGTGGGTTTCAATATTGTTCTTGAGTTACAGGGATTTAGGGCCCCTCAACACTTCCTTTACGTGTCCATCATTTCCAATCCCATATGATTTTACTCTCATGCAATTATTTCCATATTCTTCAATAATTATGTATCAATCGATGGATCATACATTTGATTTGACATCTTTTCCACATCTTTGTCATCGCTCTTCATTTATGACTATGTGTCTCCACTACTTCTTCGTTATGATCTCTCTTTAATGCTTGTCCCATCATGTGCGACTTTTAATGTGTTTCTCTCCCTCTACATTGATCTCTATCGCACCTCAATCCTCCTTCCTTCGCACACATCCTTCCTCTTTCTATATCTCTTGGACATTTTTGGATTTATTTCCTTACTCGTTTAAACTAATGCATCACTTCAACCTTCGAATTATTTTATTTCTTTTCTTCTTTTCTTTTTCTTTCTATAATACACTATAGTGAAATTACTATGGCATGCATAATATGTGCTCATACTAGTGTGTAGAAGTACGATTGTCCCTATACAGTTTCATCCAACTACTATTAACTAGTCCTTCCACAACTTCTCCAGTTAGTTTCTCCAACTAAACAACACCTACATCTTTCACAAACCTGATCACATATGGACCCAACCAATGCATTTGAAACTTTCCAGGGTGCTGCAAAAACTTGTTGTCATAAAGTAAAACTAAGTTTCCTATCTACAACTTCATTTTTTTAATGTGCCTGTCATGGCATGATTTCTCACGTGATTTATGAACTTGTTGATGGAAACCTATGACAAACCGGTCCTCTTCCAACTTTACTAGCTCTAACAATATCTTCTCCACTGTGCCAGAATATGTAATCTTTGTTAGTGCGATAATGTGCATACTTGGTACTATGAATTCCATAGGCATAACAACTTCGGAATGGGGTCTATCTTGTCAAATTCTTACTTGTAGTTCTATACGCCAATCAAACTATGTTGAGAGGGATAAATTCCCTTTGCTCAATGGTAGGGATTAAACCCAAGGAAGAGGACCAATCATAATCTTCCATGTTTGATATGGAATAATCCTCTGAGTTACAAGTCTAACAACTATTCGATGGGCTTTAAAAGTTACTTGGTTTTGTTTTGTTTTGGTTTTTTAAGTCTATCTACTATAGGAAAGGAGGAAACTAAAGAACTTGGAGAAATATGTGTTGAGTATAAAATTTATCAAGAGTCAAGGAAAAATATTTGAGAATTTATATTCTCGAAGAAATAATTCCACTAAGAATATATTACTCATCAGATAATATCTAGGAAACAATAACTAATTAATAGTAGAAAGAGATAAAATTTAATTATGAGATATTCTGAAATAATTCAACCATACCCCAGATAACATGAAAAGAAGATTAACTAATAAAGAAAATAATGGTTTACCGAAAGTATCCAACAATTAATTCAACCAACTAATATAGCTTAAAGTTTTTGGAATTCTTACTAGATTCCTATAATATTTAATCAAATGTAGAATAATCAACAATAATGAATAAACACACAAATATTCATCAAACCAGAATGTCTTGATTCCAAAGAGTTTTTGAATTCATCCTTTAAATCATTATTCAATTACAATCCGCTTGAAATCCCTCCAAAGATAAAAAAAAAAATATCTTGAAATAGTTCCAGAGATCCAAAGAACCCCTACTAAGAGGTCGATCTCTTTATTTATAAGATAAAACCTAATTTAAATGTGAGATACAAATAAAATTGACTTTATTGAAAGTGATGCAATATCCTCATGTAATTTGCATCTTTAGTGAACAAAATTCTTGATAAACCGTCTGTGCAAATATCCATGCATTTAGCCACATATCTAATTAACTGTCAACTTTAAT
>JASDQU010737009.1:228879-239107 GCA_032191745.1 Picea mariana | reverse complement strand
TTATGCATGTATTCAACCCATTTAACATGTCTTTGATTCAAATTCTCCTATTGAGTCACAAATTGCAAAGCATGATTTTTACTGTATAATACAAACTCCTTAGGGATCAAATAGTGTCTTCATTTCTTCAATGCCTGAATAATAGCAGAACTCATTGTCATACTTAGAGTATTTCACTTTCGCTTCATTCATCTTCTCGCTGAAGTATGCTATCGACCTGTCTTCTTGGCTCAAGATTGCCCCTATTGCAAATCCACTTGGATCACATTTTACCTAAAATGTCTTTTTAAAATCCGGCAACACCAAAATTGGTTGTTCCGTGATTTTCCTTTTCAACAAATTGAATATTTTCTCTGCCTCTTTTTTCCAGTGAAAAGACTTGTGTCTCTTCTTCACTGTGTCCATCATCGGTGCACTAATTCCACTGAAATTCATGATGAACTTCCGGTAGAAACCAACCAATCCATGAGAACATCGAACCTCAAATATACTCTTTTGCAATGGCCAATTCTTAATTACCTCCACCTTATCTGGATCCATCCTCAACTTATCTGTAGAAATAACAAAACCCAAATAAATGATATTTGTCTTAATGAATGAGGATTTCTGTAGCCAAATGTTTCAGATGCTCTGCCTCTATTTTACTAAAAATCAATATGTCATCAAGGTATACTATGACAAATTTTCCAATGAACTCCTTCAGGATTTCATTCATCAACCTCATGAAAGTGCTTGGTGCATTTGTTAAACCAAATGGCATGAAAATCCATTCATACAACCCTTCATTGGTCTTGAAGGCTTTCTTCCATTCATCACCTTCTCTCATAAGAATCTGGTGATATCCACTTTTCAAATCAATCTTCAAAAAAAATTTGGCTCCACTTAAGAAATCCATCAAATCATCTATTCTTGGCAATGGAAATCTATACCTGATGGTTATCTTGTTGATCGCTCTTGAGTCAGTACACATCCTCCAACCTCTGTCTTTCTTCAGGCTGAGCACTGTCGGAAAAACATATGGACTCAAGCTTTCTCTAACCAACCCTTTGTCCATTAAATCCTGGACCTGTCTCTTGACTTATTCATTCTTCTATAGTGTCAATCGGTACGCTGCTTTGTTTGGTAAACTAGCTCCAGGTATGAGTTCAATATGATGACTCACGCTTCTGATCCGTGGAAATGAATGAGGTAGTTCGTCCACTACTATGTCAGCAAACTCTTCCAACAGTTTCTGAACCTCTTCCAGTAAATCATCTACCCTTGTACTAGTTAAAACAATTTTAGGCTTCTTGAACACAATGAATTACAGTTCCTCCTTCTTCTTAACCTCTGTAAGAAATTCCTTCCCACTCATGAGAAGTACAACGTTGCTTACTTCAGGTTTCACATCTTTATCTTTGATTGGAAGTAACATGTGAGTTCTCCCATTCTTATCTAGGGTGTATGTGTTCTTCCTCCCATCATGAATCACATTTATGTCATATTTCCATAGTCTACCTAGCAATAGATGACAAAAATCCATGGGAATAACATCACAGAGTATTTCATCTTTATACCCTCCTATTTTAAACTCAACTAAGCATTGTTTAATGACATTGACCTGATGTCCTTTTTGTAGCCACAAAACTCTGTATGGGATCAGATGTTCAATCATCTCTAGCTCCATCTTTTCTACCATCTATGTAGAAACCAGATTGTCTATGCTACCACTATCCACAATGACCTTGCATACCGTGTCCTTGATTTTGAAAGCAGTCTGAAAAAGACTGTTCCTTTGCACCAAACTCTCCACCTCCTTCTCTGGTGTTAAGAGAAATTTTTGCATCATCAATGATCTTCCTCCTTCAGCATCCTCTGCCTCAACATTCTGCCTCTGTGCTTTGGAAATGTGACTTTCATCACCTTCTTTCTTTCTTTCTGGAAATTCATAAGACTTGTGTCCATTCTTTCTGCATGTGAATCATTTTACCACTCCACCTCTTCCTCTTCCTCTACCTCTGGTACGAGGAAAAATGTTTCCATCAGCATACTGACCTCTCTGTTTGATATGCTACCCTCTCTGTTAGATTCCACCTCTCTGAGTTTGAGTCTGAGGTTTCTTCCACTCTTCCTTGGGTTTCTGATTTCTATCCTAGGCAACTGGTTTCCCTTTGTCTTAACTTTTGCCTCGACCTCTTTGACCTTATTTTCGGCTCGGCTTCTCTTCAGCCTTCAGATCCATCTGATAATCATCTTCCACCATTTTGATGGTCATCATGCTCATCTCATCCTGAATGTCATATCTCAAACCATTCATGTACCTGGCAACCTTTTCATCATCACTTTCGCAATGAGATGCCCTGATGTTCAGCCTGTAAAATTCTTCAGTGTACTACTTCACTGAAAACAACTTCTATCTCAAATTTTGCATTCTCTGAAACAGAGTAATTTGGTAATCCCTAGGAATAAATTTCACCTTCATCTTCACGATCATCCTATCCCAACTCTTGATTTTATGCTTGCCTTTGCAACGTCTGTCATCTTGTAGCTCATCCCACAACAATGCTGCATGTCCTTTAAGTCTTGTGACAACATGTTTGACCTTTTTGTCTTCCTCGACATCTTCATAGTCAAAATATGTGTCAAGAGCTCTAATCCAGTCTAGAATCTCTTCAACATCTAGGTTTCCTTCATATACTGGAATATCCATTTTTTCTCTAGCACCCATCCTTGCAACAGCCCTAATTAGGCATTCATTTACTGCATCCTCTGCTGCAACTTCTTCTCCTTCATGTCTAGCTTCATATTCACTTTTATATTCACTGACATCTCCAACATCAGCTATGCACCTCTGTGCTATCTCCATGTCCTCGAGTCTAGTGCGTAGGTCACGCATCTCTCTTTCCATGGTTGGATCAGGCATCTACCTACCCCTTCTTCTCAACATTTCCCTCTCCTTTGGTGAATCGGGTGTTTCCCTGTCTCTTCTTCTTAGCGGCATAGTGAATATTTCTTTTTTATTCTACAGAAAGAAAAGAAATCTTTCTATTCTCTGATACCAAACTGATGTAGACCTATCGGCCCTCGGGCTGAGATCCACTCACAGGATCATTCTTTATCTCCCTTGAGCCAAATCAGCTATTTAGATTCCCTGTTGGAATCACAAATTATTGATCCATAGGTCCTTTCAAAATCTCCCCTGCATGAAAAGTACTAGGTGCGAGCTCCACTTCTCCATGCGACCACAACGTTGTGACCAAGGCCCGATTCCAAAAGGTGCTTGTCACAACTCGCCACTCGCGAGTTCGTGAGTTGAGGCTCTCGACTCTTCTTTTCCAATCTCGTGATACCCAAGATTAGGAAATGGGTATAGCTTCCCTCTGTCAGTGCCCTCCATGCACAACCACCAGCTAAGCTTAGCACTAGATCCTCTCGCTACTCACCACTTCACAGGTTGTGGCATCCGATCTTGGCACCTTCCTTTCATGAAACCCCGAGAAGTGATGTTGACTTTTCTCCTCACGTTCTCTCTACTCCTTATCACAACTCGTGAATTCGGGACTTTCAGGACAAAAGTCTCGACTTCCTAACCGTCGATATGCCGAAATGTCGAAATTTCGACATGTCGTCAATGTGGCTCCCACAACGAAACTTCCCACCTTTTTGGAGTTTCGGACTTCGCGACTTTGTGAATCCTAATACTAAGATTTTGATTCTTCAACCCACGAAAACCTGAAATGAGATTATGTGAGTGATCCAACGGCCCTTATTGGCTCAAATCCTACGACTGTCCTAGCTCCTTCGCAATTTCTCCACTTGTGACTTGGAGCACCAAATATTTGGGCTCTCACTTTGCGAACCTCCGAGTTCATGAGATCCCTTGATCTCTGCCACCTATCCTCCTCTGATGGACGACTATGATTTTCTCTCATGACTTCACCACTCGTGAAGTCAAAGGACTTCCCTTCCTGACCTTCGATGTCTGAATCCCCGATACGGGTGATCTCGCGACACGTGTCCTCCTTCTAACAGATGACTCAGATTCTCTTGCTATTTCAAGACTTCACCTTTTTCAACCTCACGAATCTTGATGTAAAGGTTTTAAACTATAACTCCCCTGCTCCTCTGCATGATCTGACAGTTCTCGGGACTTCACGAATTCTCCACGGAGAATTTCGACCATCCAATTTCTCCTTGACGATTCCTATGAAATGAACAAAGTTTTCTTCCTCGAAACTTGTCCACCAGCAAAACAAGGTGGCTACGCCCCCTTCCAACACTTCAAGGCACTAGCCCTCTTGAGCTTCTCTTCGAAAAAATCGAAGACTCTATCCCTTCTGAGATTTCTCCACAACTCATGTCTTCAAAAGACTCCTGTGCGCACTCCCTAGGAAAATTCTTTAAATACTTCCAAGTATTTGAACCTCTTCGACTCTGCGCACTCCTTGTGACAGTAGTCCTTCAATAAATCCCTCAAGTTGTGAGCTCTGAGACTTCACTCGGCCTGCGCACTCCTTGCACGGCTCCTATGCTCAATTTGCACTTCTGCGAGAATGAGAACAATGTTATCCCTCCTGAGCTTGTAGATATGAACTCTGACTTCTATCAACGCACACCTTGCGGACAATTTCACTACACTCCTTACAGGAAAACTCTTGCTCAGATAGAGAAACAATTGAAACTCATTGTTTACTCTCCCTCTCTTGAGATTTGAGACATTAAATATGAAATCATACATTCACACATCAAAGAAAATGCATAACAGAGAGTAACAAACATATATCAATCAACATGTACAAACACAGAAATCAATTGAACACCATGAGTCTAAACTAAATATCTTTGTATTTATCTAGAATTTATGTACATGGGGTTTTATTCTACACAACTCTCTGCTTCTTCTCTATGCTCTCTTGATTGATTATTTTTCTAATGTTACAATGATACAAGTGAGGGTGTCTATATCTGTTTTCCCTCCGGCTCCTAAAACTATCTAATCTAAGAATTCAAAGCTATCTACTTACATTTACTAGCATAAATGCCTCTTAGTCCTTCAGACGAGAGTGGGATGGTCAAGGTCTGATTACAATCTACAAGTACACCCTTTCTTAATTATCTCATTTAACTTTTGGCGTATCCAACTTCAAAATATTTCAAACAATTCATCATGTGCCAAAATGCATCAGCGTTTGTCCTCCACTCGCTTGATGCTGGTGATGCTCCTGCATCAATTTTAGTCCACATGGTGGTTAGCAGAGCGAGTGACATGACAGGTACAAGAGTTGGTGTGGAAATTCATGTGGCATGTGGATGAGGCAAGTATGGAAGGTAGTGAAACATGCTAATGTGGCCAGTACAAAAGGTGATATAGAATGCTTATTGTTGCGCCTCTTTCATCACCTTAGTGAGAAAAATAAAGGTTCTTGCAAGCTCAGTTGGGTCTGCTGAGCAGGACAGCTGCAAGGAAAACAGTTAGGAAAAGAAATAGAAAACAAAAACTAATAATTAAACTAAGAAATGCAATAACAACTAAATTTATGAGCATAGGGACATATAGACAAAAAGAACAATGAGACCCATGTCACCAATGATAAGGCTGATATTAGTGAAAGAAAACACTGAGAAGTAAGGGGACTATGAGTCCCTTCTTCCTCCAAGGGAGGGCTCTTGGACCCCCACAAGTAAGCTCTTCTTACAACAAATAAAAATGAAAAATGGTGAAAGAACTCTTTTGCTAATCCACTCAAGGGGTGAGATGGATTGCCCAATGCAATGGTGCAAATATACTCTTGGCAAGGATAGAGTCCTCAAGAGAATAATGGCAGCATAACTTTTCTTTGAATTCCTTGAAAATGAAGTGTATCCATGGCCTTTTTATAGCATTCCTTTGAGCTATTGTTCAATTGGTTTGTAGTGTGTAAAGAGGCTAATTAGGGCATTTCTAGGTCTTTGACTAGCCATCCAGTCGAATCTAGTCCAGATTTGAGTGTCAAATCAGCTTGGGAGCTGAACCAGAAGTGGGTGGGAGGCTGACCACTCTCATAAATGCGTTGTTTCTTAGGTGCGTGGATTTTTGCAATAATAGTCATGCATCGCGCGTATGTGCATGATTTCTGCGTTCCTGTTCTACGTATGTTCATGCATGCCCAGTGCCTTCATAGCGCCCTTATATTTTTCACTACTTTGTATAGTTTTTGACCCTTTGTGAATGCTTTGGTGTTAATTCATGTCCATGGATGACTTCATTACTATTTGACGATGCTAAATTCTTGTAACCATGTGCGGATGAAATTTCAGTGATAACAGATGCCCCATGACGGATGAGGTTAGGAACATACGTATAGCCAAAATCCATCAATGTTTCTTCTACTAAGAATGTTGTTGTAAGAGAGAGCAATAGTGGGATCATCCAGAGTGATCTGTTGGAGGAAAAAGGAACCGGTAGAACCCAACCTTTCATGAGGTGTGCGAAAAAAGAAAACTGTGTACAAACGAGGCAAGCATGACCCATGCTCGTGTCATGTAACTCAAAAAAAAAGAGGAATGAAGTGTTGGTGTAGACAACTGCAACGCCCTCGGGGGCGGTCGTGATAAAGGTAGAAGACAATTCTATGGATGAACATACTCTGAATAGTAGGCAGTGATCACGGTAATAAGTATCACCGATTGTGTGGGCATTGATAGCCCATACAAGTTCAGAGGTCTTCGGCAAATGAAAGAACTAACTGCAATAGTTGCAAAGTAAGACCCACCGTAACATGAGAAAGTGTTGACGTTGAATGTTATGGGGGTCAACAACAGCAGAGAGAAATTGTGTTTCACCCTGTGCCATCCGAGATCTCTCATTAGGTGGGTAATAAAAATCAAGATACTGTCACCCTTATGGAAAACTATGTTGATGTCGACAAAAAAGGGGGACGTGACTCCCGGAAGAAAATAGCTTCGTGAATTCTACTAGGTGAGGTTAAGAAGTGGAGGAGGTACATGGATGAAGTCAAGATGTAGGAAGACTCAAGACTGCCCTTGGTTGGATTATATATGTGAGATAAAAAGTGGTCGCAACTGTTCAATGAGGTCAAGTGTCAGGGGGACGACAAGACTGGGCATAAGTTGTGCCAGACGCTGGACAAGGTGAACAAATTTAGAGGGTAGAGGTAAGTGGCCTATGGGGTACTCTAAAGATATGGACGATGCCAATAAGGGTGGATGATAAGTAGTGCTCCAACCAAGGGTGAAATGGGTTGTGATTGGCCAAAAAAAAGGGAAGTAGGTCGCCAAAGGTGACGACAAAAAGGTAATGTAATGACTGGAAATAAAGGCATTTGTACAATAAATAACAAATAATTGGGAAGATGTGTACAAATATAGAAACGAGTGCCCGAGTGTGATATGGTTGGCCCAGGTAGGGCATATTTTGCTCGGAGAACTGATGGAGGGTGGGGGCCCCATGGGTGGGTTTCTGTATGAGGTAGGTGAAATGAAGGGAGATTTGCAGATGGGTAAATGGATTGTGGATGAAATGGAGGGTTCATGCTACTGTGGAGGTGCAACCCAACCATAGAACCGTGGAGAGATAATTTGGGAGTCCATTGGGAAAGCTAGCAAAATGAGGAGAAGAAGTATGTGGTTGATTCACGATATGATGTAAGACTATCGGGACTCCCATCCCTAAAGGGTTTTGAAAAATAACATGAGTGTCAAAAGCGCAAAAGGGTGCTATGAATGGGACAACTCATGTGGGTAAGAGTGCTACCAGGTGACAGTACCGAATATGCAAAAATGGAGGTGTGGGTACTGCAGAGTCGGAAATGGGGATCCTAGAGGCAAATGTTAGAGGGAGTGACTGGGAATGTAAGTGAGATTTAGAGGGAATGACTGCATGCCAGTGCTGATTATATACCTGAAGGGGTTGTGTTGATGTATGATGACCAAGTACCTACACACATGAAAACCAAATACCTGACGTGAACAATATATGAAGATAATCAAATATATAAGCATGTATTTGATAAGTGTGAATAGATGCATGCGTACCTGATCAGAGTATGAAAAATGGTGCCCCGGGGGCTCAGGATGAAAAAAGGCCCAGGGGCTGTCGTCATATAGATGATGGGATGTTGATCCCGTGGCTGAAGACGGATAGAGAAATTGATGCCTGGAGCTCTCGGAATGGTGAGTGGAAGTTTGGCAAGAAGGCCTATATATAGCTGTAGGGCCCACATTGCCACCTCATTTGTACTTGTTGCTATAGTGATTGGATGAGAAGCATTCAAAGGAGATTGTGAGATTCTGGGAGGATGAGGCATTCGATCGAGGACACGTGAGTGTCAGGTTAGTGGTATGATCATCCTGCATAGAATTAGGGTTTTANTTATGGGTGTGGGCCCCACATGCACAGGCGATCCAGTAGTAGGCACACATGCGTGCACGCCTGTCCACCGAATAGATGTGCATGGGAGCACCAGTAAGGGGATAAAGGGTGCTCACTATGGGTGCGCCTGTTGGTTGAACAGGCACGAACAGGTGCACGCCTATCGGTTGAACATGCGTGCACATGTGCGTGCCTGTCGATTGAACAGGCGCGCACATATGCACGCCTGTAGCGTCAACAGGTGCGCACGCTTGCGCACCTGTGTAGTGAACAAGCATGCACACATGCGTGCCTGTGGGGTGTACAGGCATGCATGTGCATGCCTGTGGGTGAACAACCGCGCCGAGGAGGAAATGTTGACGGGTGTAAAACTTGGCTTTTTGATGTTTGTTGATTGTCCATGTGGCTGACTTAGGATAGTTTTATGTGTTGCAGGTGAGCGTTGTGCACGATGCTTATTGGTTGGTGAGAGCAGGATTGGTCCCAGCTACGAGATGTCATGGCTATTGAGGAGCTAGGTGTACGTGCTACTTTGGCAGCTTGTGGGCTGCTGAAGTTTTTTGAGTGCCCATTGATACGGGCATAGGAGTATCTCCTGCAGTTTTTGATCTGGATGTGGAGTCCAGACCTGCACTGCTTCATAGTGCAGGGAGAGCAGATTCCCTTCAATGCAATGGAGAATGTGTATTTTTTGACTGGGCTCCCATTTCGGGGAACGCTCCTACTAGCTGAGCCGGTGCTACCAAGAGATATGCCACTAGCGACGGTGGGCCGAAGATATTGTTCGAGGCCAAAATATATGTCTGACACAGTTGTGATCATTGGGGTGATGGATGCCCCAACGCATCGCTGTATAGAAGTGATGATTGTGAGAGTTTATGGTTCACTGGCGACGCAACGGATCAGCGGTGGCCAACTGATGGTGATAGAGAGAGTGTTGGCTGGCAAGCACTTCACCTGGGGGATTACGCTGCATGCTAGGATGGTAGGGAAGCTGCACCACTGTCGGTCCATGGATACAGGAGAGTTTGCCTTCGGGTCCATCCTGGTGGCCTGGTTTTTGGAGAGGGTGTCGATGTTGTGCCCTAGGATTCTATTGGGTGCGCCTGGGGTGCAAGAGTTGCGGCTGAGGTGGTGTTCCACTGTGTTGCTTCACCATGGTGGTGGTGAGGGTGGCCACTTCTTTATTGCAGAGGTGACACAGGTATGGCGGCAGATGCTGTAGGTTATATTCCGGTACCCCTATGCCGGGGTTGACTTCCGGGAGGATCCAGACATGGTGCTACCTCCAAGGGAGGTGTTTGACTGACGAGGTATGTTGATGATGTTGATATGTATGTTTTGGTGTTTTTGAGATAGCATGGCATATGTATATGATATAGATGTTGATACTATTTTTTGTTTTTTTGTATGTGCAGATGTGGCACCTCGTGGGAGAGAGGTGGAGTTGCAGAGAGCGTCGGCTCGTTAGGGGCCAGAGAGACTATTTCAGGGAGAGAGACGTCGGTGTGAGGATGTCGTGATGAGACCAACTAAGCCAGAGAGGGCAGAAAGGAGATGTCAGTTTGATGACCCTGGTGCTGGGCCATCACACGCTCCTCCGATGACTGCTGGAGTGGATTTTGAGGACACACGTCGTCGTCTGGAGGCGGTGTTACAGGATGTGCCTGAGGTCATATGGTCTCACATCTAGGATGACACTATCCTGGAGTAGTGTGTGGGGGTTCCATCGCCATGGCAGGCTGTAGTACGACGAGCAGCAGTGGCTGGTGCTGCGATGACCAGATGACTGTCGCCGGGGCAGGAGGGACAGGTAGGGGGTGGACCACCACCGCCTGAGGGAGGGGCAGGTGGTGGTGGGTTGCCACCGCCTAAGGG
>JASDQU010737009.1:180667-201141 GCA_032191745.1 Picea mariana | reverse complement strand
AATTAACCATTGGGAAACTTAACGAAAGCACGAGGAAAGAGATAAATTATACAGCCATTAACATAATTTCAGATCTGAAAAGCAATGAAAACAGCAAACCATAATGCACAAGTTTGATAACGGAGTTCGGCAACTTTGCCTACATCTCCGGGCCTTTTCTCTGTGAGGGAGGCTTCTTGATTTCTTTTCAAAAGATTATTAGTACATCTTTACAATTGTTGTTTGGCTCCTAGACTGATCTGGTCATGTTCGCCATGATCTCTAGAATCTTGCACAACTTACGGCACCTGAAACGGATATACCGAACTCTCAGAAATCATCCGACAGCATCTCTACCTCAACAGCTCCTCTGCCTCAAACTGGCTTAGACCTGGCTTTGCCTCAGCATCTCTGCTCTCCAAAACCGTCCAAAAATATCTCCAATCATGACCAAATGGCATCAACATGGACTTGGTTAAATAGTGGGGGAGTTAGTTTTCCCTCTCCAACTTCCTCCACGAATTTAGGCTCTAAAAATGCCCAATAACCCTTAAAAATGGCTTAATTACATTAAAAAGGATTAAATAATAACTAAAAAACCAATTTCTTTAGTTATAACCCACTTGGAAACTATATTATAGTTTTAAAACGGCGCTAGGCCCCTCTCCTGGGCGCGGCCCCCCTTGGCACGGTCATATGAATTACAAGAACCGTGGGTTTAAAGTTTAAAACCCCTTTTCCACATAATACATTGTATTTATATAAATTAATATGCGTCGGAATAATAAACAAGGAACAATGTCGGGGCTAATGGCTAGCGGAGTGTTTGTTAAGTCTTGGCATAGAGAGGGAGGTCCCGGGTTCAAACCCCGCGGACCCAATACCTTTTACACAAATACAACCAACCATAACAACCAACAGGATAATGACACGTGGCACTAATGGGTTGAGCCACGTGTTCAAATTTTATTCATTGCCAATGACACGTGTCCATACTGTATTCGCCAATCAAACATCCAATCAGCAATTGCCACGTCATCCCTCTGCCAAGTCATCATAATGGTACGGTCTGCCATGTGGCCGTACGGACAGGTACAGTCAACACCCAAATTTTGACCTTTTTGACTCGACGGTAAAATCGCGATATCTCCTCCATACGGACTCCATTTGCGAAAATAAATATACCGCCAGAATCAAGAAAATGAGACGGACGCAATGACACTATTTTCGTCTCAATCCGAGCACTTTCATTTTTGAGCCTTTTTGAAGCCCTGTCAGCCTTCTGAATCCGATTTCGGATCACCGAGGAAGATATGGAGGAAATAACCAAGGAATGGCCTACAAAATTCCTTGTACCCGTCGAACAAAAATAAATTTCCGACCCTAACCTCATCGAAAGTCCTGTAGTCACCTGAGAAGATTATGATGGACCAGGCAGTAGCAAGAATAAGAAGAAGGAAGAAGTACAGGAAATGCATAGCGCATCAGAGGAGACTACACCAGATTCACCTGAAGATGGAGGAGGTGATGAAGTAGACAAAGAAGAGGACGAAGGGGAAGAAGACAAGAAGGAACGGGGAGAACTAACACCGCCTAAATATTCCCTTATGGAGATAGAGACATCCAAGAAAACAAAGGTTTCTCCAAATAAACCCTCAGTGCAGAAGAAGTCACGCACCAGTAAGCCCCACTTACAGACTATATTTACAGTGGATGATATTGACCTCATCATCGTAGTTGTATCAGATACTTCCGAGGACATTTTGCAGTGAAGTGAAGACAAACAGGAGACAATGTATGACAGGATCGAGGAAGAGCTCAAAGGGGTACAATAGGCTCTTTATTCAAGCCGCACACTGTCTACTATGTCATTTTCATCAGCGGGCATAGAAGTAGGAGATGCACCTACCCATCTACGTAGAATAGTTGATGTGACAGAGGCTCACCTTCATTGGATCCAGGAAGAAAAAGATCATGCCACAGAGTAATTGAATCAAGCAATGGAGGAATCCCTAGAGAAACATCGGGTTGTGCAACAAGAGAAAAACGACCTCCAGGAGAAGTTTGCAGAGGACATAGAGCAGCTCCAGAAAGAAAAAGAACAACTTCTCGAAGAGAAGATTAGTGTTAAAGAATCAATCACTATATCACTTTGCTCTGTGTCGGGCCTTGCACAGATGGAAGAGGAAACAGGCTGAGAGCCTAGTGGGGAAGATCGTTGAAGCCATTTAGTAGCTCCAATAAAGAGTAGCAGAACTGGAATTGCAAGTAGTGTCGAGCACTTTACAGGAAGTGCGAGAACAGAGGGAATACACTGCCCAGAGCATAGTCGAAAAAATAAAGGCATTGGGCTTATAATGAAATAAACTCAGCAATCGAAGTGTACAGACCTTTGAGTGCCTTGTAGAGGACCCAAATCTAAGGAAATTGGAGTCACAACTCTAGGAAGAAAAGAAACAATCAATGAAAGTACAAGCACAGTGTAAGCTACTGTCAACGGTCAAGAAAATGAAAAGGTCACAAGAACAACGTGTAGTTTAGTAGCAGGTCCATGCCATCCAAAGTAAAGTCATGGAAGTGACCTAGAGATTTCATTCGGTGTAGAACAAAGCCTGCACCCTTTTTTAGGAGATCGAGGAACAAGGCGCACAACTGGAACAAGTGGTCACCATAGTGGAACAATGCCTGGATGGACCTATCATTGAGAAAGTCATTCAGGAGTCCATCGAGTAGGAGGCCCTGGAAAAGCAGCAATTCGAGGAAGATTGAGCTAATATCGAGGCCTTCGAAGTAGAGTTTCCCATATAAGAGTGACTCGGGATGAGTCACAGGTGAGTGTTGGGGGCCTGTTGGCCCTCGACCAAGTTTTGGAGAACCTTGGTTGTGTTTGACCATTTTTGGGACTTCAATAGGATGGTCAAAGACGGAGCACCCGGGAGAATCGGAGATCACGGGATCTCGCCCCCTTTTTGTGGGATTTTTGGTTTTAGGGCTTATGTAAGGGGTATGGGATGTCAGCCCATGGGTTTACCCATGATTAGGCCCCATTTGTAAATGTATAAATAAGTAGCTAGGAATTTAAGAAGCATAAGGTCAAATCTAAGTAGGCTTTGTGCAAGATATGTAAAGGTTGTGTTGAGCACTCAACACACCCTAAAAAGTATTTCTTTACTTTTGGGTACCACTTGATCCTTTTCACTGTCTGTTTTTCCTTCAGTATGAAACCGATGCCCGTGCTTATCGTTTTTCCCTTGAACATACAACAATGAATCATCTTAACCATTAAAAGGTTCTTAACAACCACTTAAGGAATCAAAAAACTAAATATTTCCCCAACACTCTTAGGGAGTTCATCATCAGTAAATATTAAAGGTGGAGAAAATCGTTTGAGAATTTTAAAATATCCAAGCACCTATCTTCATCGGCGTCGGCAGATGAAAGTCTTTATTTTGTGCGAATGAACTTTGGCAGGGGTATCGCCGAAGAACAATCCGTTCGGCTTCGGCAGGAAAACAAAAAAGTAAGCATCACACAAGGGAGGAGTGGTATCACCAACCACCGACTCCTGAAACATTTTCGGTGACAGGAGGTAATGAAGATGATAACCCACGAAGGAGCTGCGCACGTAAAACCTTCCCCCGATCACCGATCCCTAACCTCCACGTCGAAAAGACACGACGTGATGAGACGTTTAAACCCTCAGATTCGTTAAGTATGACACATTTAAAGTCTTAGTAAAATTTTGGATTGTGAATTAGTTTCTAATCCATGTGCGAATCAAAAGAAACCGTTAAAATATCATTGATACAATGCATCTGCCTCCACCGTCAACCAGTTACAATTTAATTGCGGAGAACCGACATAATTTATTTTTAAATTTCATTTATTACTCATATTAACTGGTTGATACGACGGATAGAGTCTCTCCAGTTATATTCTTTTGAAGTCATTGTGTATGATCCTATTCTGGACGACAAATATTTCATAACAAACATAGGAGTAGGGCTAACAATTCGGAGAAGTCATCCAAAGTTCAGTGAGTATTAGACAGCTAGCTTAGCAAGCATTACAGGTATGTTTCCACTTGTGGTGTTTTATGCTTCCTTTTTATGTTCTCAACCCAACTCTACTCTGTACACATGTTTAAAGGTTTTTTTAACTGCAAGAACAATGCCTCCGAAAAAACCCTCCACCAGGAAATCCCCAAGAGCGCCAAAGCCACAAGAGCCAGAATCAGGAGAGGGCTCCTCCCAAACAGTTGCAAGACAATTAGAATTAGCCCCCAAACTATTGCCTTTCATTAAGACAACTACCAAGAATGCCTTCATCCAACCCCGGGCCTTTGGAGACATAGAGGAAAACATTGGAGTCAAAAAAACATCCCCTCGCTGGGAAGAATTTTTTAAGAAAATCAAGAAAGAATAACCCCTCGAGTATACCCTGCACAGCGATCCTGATACAAGGAAGCTCGATGAAGATGTCCTCCCAAACATTTGTAGGGATTATCTACACATGGTAGCAAGATGAAATCTGATGTTTCCTTGCATTGAGCTCCTAAAGTGGCTCATTGCCCACAACGATGCACATAAATGTTTGATTAATGATGATAATGGTGGATGCGTTAGGGTTTTCTTGCCATTAGAGGTTCAAAGTTACTACAAGCTCAGGGAGTCGAAAGAATAGTTGATCACTAATTTCATTTTTATTTTTTATGCATCACAAGATACCAAGAAAATCATAGCGTTGTGGTGGAGGGAGGACAAAGAATTCACAAACCGGACTGTCGGATGGTACCCAACAACCAATCTAAGGGAACCATACATATATTTGATGGCTCTTCTCTGCATGTTGCATGGGGAGAAATATTGCTCCTGGTTTTCAGAGGCTTGGATGCCCCTAGCTTATACGGTGGCCATTTCAGGCACGGGTTTCAATTGGGGTGCCATCATCTCCAAACATTTGAGCACCTGCATAAGACAAGACCAGATGCCAAAAGAGGGGGAAACCCCCTCCTTCTACATGGCCTCGTATCTATTAGACATCATCTGCTCTAGGAATGTTTTCTCTATAATGAACTTGTACTGGCACTCCTCGGAGCTCCCGGTCCATGTATACTTCAGCATCTTATGGGATAACAGGTACAAAAAATCCTATGCTCTTATCTGTGACCAGTTTATTGCACACATCTATTTTTTGTTGTTCGGGAAAGAATGCCCTAGGCTGTGAGAAGAAGCAAAAAAGGTTATATCAAAATTGGGTCACTGGTATCTAGACGAGTGCGAAACCTACATCAGGGTTTTCGGAACCACATGAGCACCCCATTTGTTACCCATATATGTTCCCGACCGACTAGTATTAGGGGAAATTCGCTACTAGACCATCCTGTAAGGATACAATGCCACTTTAGTAAAAGACAAGAAGCGATCCTTCATTCCGTATGGGTTTCATATTTCCTTCTACATGGTCAAAGATACCGCACATGCTAAGAAAGAATGGTTAAGTCAACTAGAATTTCGGTTCCAAATTGGCCAATTTCACAAACATGATCCCAAGGGTCTGGTCCTACAACATGCATCGCAGGTATCATCCTATTGGCCTTATTCCCACGATAGGTTTGAAGATGAAATTTTCACTGAAAATGATCAAGATTGGAGTGAAGTAGCGTCGAGGAGGGATGATCCTCGAACAACCAGGTTCAAAGCTATGATTTGGGAAGAGAATGCAATGTCTTTGGAGAAGACAGCTCAGGAAGTGTCTCAGGGCCCGTGAAGGAACTGTAGCATCTGAATCGGGCGAAGAAATAGGCGATCCCCAAGAGGACATCAAGGTGGCAACAGTTTACTAGGAATCCCCGGTACAAATTAGGGATTTACCTGAAGTTCAAGCTACACAAGGGATGGGTGAACTTTTGTACTAGCAAAGCCAGTTGCTAATGAAATGAATGCAGGATGATCCTTACCTTATCATAATGCCCGCACTTCCAACTGGTACCTAAGAAAGAAGCCTGATGGAGTCGAGCGGCCCCAATTCCACAGACCTTGGGAACACCAACGGGTTAGGAAACAATGGATCCACAACATCATCAGTCAATTCCCCTGTGGACAGGACAAGTCAAACAGAGACAGGCCAGGTGTCAATAGAAACACGAGCACATAATACCCTCAACAAACCTATACATATATATAGCGACGATGAAAGCTCGGAACCATCTCATGACTCCCCTATGCATGTCCAATAGGAAAAGGGTCCCGATAAAGTTTCCTCCCTTGAGCCCCAAGTTCAAGACAAGGAGGTATCTCAAAAGGAAATAGAAGCTGAAAGAAGCCTCGACACAAAAGAACCCAATGAATCAGAAACCGAAGCGGATTCGAATGACGAGCCCGAACCAGAGGAGACAAAGAAAGGATCCCCACAAAAGGAAATTAGCAGTTCCACGGCCGAAGAGAAAATAAGTAATGAATCTATACCTGGCACCTCCATTTTTCCCAATACTCAAATCCCCAACGAGCGACAAGTAGAAGTCAGACCCACAAGGCACAACGAGGAATTTTGAGAGCCCAATATTGAACAAATATACACCACCAGTAGTTTGGGAAACAAGCTAACATGGGGGCATCAACAGATACCAGAGCCAGTAGACGAGGTAGCATATATCTATGTGATCTCCTACTATCAAAAGAGAAAGGCCATTGTTCAAAGGACTGCAAAGAAAAGAAGGATCTCATTGGATCACTCGATCTTAGTTACTACAGAGGAGAACTTGATCAACACAACAGACGCCCGGACGTCTGAACTAATCGATGTAGGAAAATCCCTCTTAGATGCTACCTTGGACAGAGCTAGGAGGGACAAAAAGGAACTAGTCATCACCCTAAAGGAGCTCGATCACTTGCACCATATTTCTGAATACTACAAAGGTGCCACATAGATTGTTGTGTATCTGAAAGGTGATTTTGTAGGATTTTACAATGAGTTCAATAAGGAAAGACACCTGTTAACCGAAAACATAGATGAGTTCCAGGAGGACACTCTCATGGCACTCACGACATGCAAGGAGATGGATCGATGGTATGAAAGGGCACAACAAGCAGTAGAAAGACTTGAGTACATTGAGGCAGTCCATCAAGGCCGAGATAAGGAAAAACATGGCATTCAAATGACAGGCAAAAGTAGTCTTAATCGCATAAAGCGATCAGTCGAGTACTGGGCTAAAATGTCTCAGGACTCACATTGAGAAATCCAAGAAAAATGGACCAGGTGCAAGAAGCACTGGGATAAAATTAACAAAATAATAAAGGATGTTGGGATCCTTGAGTTCGACACCCCCGATAATTTCATCGACCTGAGTGACGTGGTCAAAATGCATGCTAAACAATATGCACTATGGACCGAAGAGTCCGCAAAGATAGCCAATGCGAGACCAGTGAAAGTGCAACAATTCGCTGAACATCCAATCAGATCCCAAACCATGCTACAACAACTGAACTCCAGTTTAGTAAAGTACCGATCGCATGTAGTGGACATCAGGGGAATATATGCGTCCCCGATGGAACAACACATATTTCCATGGGTCCAAACTTGTGAAGAACTGTTTGTTAGCTGGAATGAATATGAGAGAAGTCACCCTTTCCACGAAGTATCTCGGGGCGACTGTTAAAGAAGCTGTTAGAAGATAACGCCACGTGGTGATTTTTTTTTGTTTAAGCTGCACTTAGCTATTAGTTTCAGTTAAAACTTTATATTATAAATAAAGACACCGACCAATTAGTTAAAGGTCGATGGTTGTTGTAAGACTCTTTCTTTTTGGTTGTTAAGAATTATTTTGAGACTACAATGAATTGAGAAGTCCTTCTGGACCAAAGACAAGCTATTCTCATCAGATGCATGTGATTAGACTTGGAGAAGGATTACTTCCTATCCTATTTCATGAATGATGCAGTAATGAGTAAGAGAAATTAATTATGTTGTCAAGTTATCTGGTGCAATGTATTGATGTTCTTTACTTTAATGATGAAGATAAATCGTTGTGTGATTGTGTGATGCATGGTTATGATAGATGAATTATTTTTCTTTCCATTATCTTATTACATATGTTCTTTCTTTTTGATAGTTAGTGTCTCAAACAATTATTGGATTCTCACATGGTTAATGTATTAGTACTAGGCTTGTGGTATAGAGTAATTGTCTGCATGTTGAGTAGCGGGTTATCCCAAGATTAAACTCTTCTCTGGTAGTTAAAAATTAATCCTGTTGTTTTTCAAGTTGGTTTATACTGGCTTGCATCTCTCATATCATCCCCACCCAAGAGAAAATATAGAAGAAAACAGTCCTAACTAAAGGAAGAGACTTAACAAGAAAACACAAAAGCCCATCGATAAATTGATTGGATCACAAGATCTGGAGAACCATTCTATTTTAAACACTGCAGAGTCTAATTGGGCCTCAGTGGCGGGTTTGGTTCCTAATGTTGATTCAATGGATTTAGGACCCATCAATAGGTTGCTAAGTGCGATTAGTTGTGAATGCTCTGTGCATACTATGCGTTGCGAACTTGCAGAGTTAACTGCAAGTGATTGTAAGAAGGCTCTATGATGTGCTAAAATCAGGGAAGGAGGATATATCAAAGTGTGCGCAGATATCCTATCCTATGCCGAGTGGTTTTTGTGGCTCTATGCATGTAAGAATATTGAAAGAAGATAATAAAGAATATGAAGAGTTGGTGGGCGTAGCCCCACACTGGGGGTGAACCACATATATCCTGTGTTGTGATTGCTTTGTGCTATTGATGTGATTTATGCTTAGTGATGAATATTTAGGTATGTTAGATGCATATGATGTAGTATCTTAGTGCTTAATAACATGAATGAATTCTAGATATGTTTGATACTATGTGCTAAATGGTTAGATATGCTTAGATATTATTTAATACTGTGTTGTTTTGTCATTAGGGTTTGAATTTGCGATGTGAATAAGGGTCTAAGACTAATGAACGTTAATTGCTAAGTTCTATGTTAATTATTTTGATCACAGATCTGTGTCCCAACTGGGTTGTAGACACTTGAGTCCTACAACCCCCCCTTCCTCTACCTCGGGTGAGACTTCATCTGCTTCGCAGGTGTTGTTGAAAGGGCTGGTAGTTAGGGATTTTTTGGTGCAATGTTGAAGTGTTGAACCCTGGGTATGCCCCTATTCCAACATAATCCGACGCTTAATATTCACTTCAGACGATATGACGACTGAGATCTACTTCGGATGATCAAATGATTGAGGTTTACTTCGACTCTCCGACTCTCCGGGCTTTGGGAATCTAAAATCTCAACTAAAACCCCCAATGCAATTTACCCGGAGCTTACGATCCATTGAAAAGTGTCCACTCACAGATCGACGACTCTCGGCTCTTCAGCTATTCGTGCTTCGGAAGTTTCAAGTCTCAACTAAAAAAATCTTGAATAGATTCCTCAAAGTTGCTGGTTTGCTGACACGTATCTCTTGGGGATCAATGATCAGGATCGTACTTCAGCTATTTCACCTCCTCTTCATCCACAAAATTCCGAAGTTGTGGATCTTGTACCATCTATCTTCCTTGATGATGGACAATCCCAAACTACTTCAGGACTTTGAAACTTTGGTAAGTTCTCTCTCCTACGTGTGCAAATCTCTAAGGCTTGTGCACCTTGCTTTGATAAGATGACTATTGATCCTTTTCACTTTGAACCAATGACCACTGTCGCTCCTCCTCCTCGGTTTCTGATTTCTTCTGAATTAGAATATTTATCAGTCTTCAAAGGTTTCGACCTTTTCTCCTCCTACGAGTCCGACTCTTGGATATTGTCAACACTTATGAAAATTGTTATCTCTTTTGAGATTGATCCTTAAAGTATTCTGACTTCCCATGCACTCCTTGTGTTCTGATATTTCGATAACTCAGTTAGAAGGATTTCTTGAAAATAAATTCTTCTCGCCCTCCTGGCGTTCCTCTGTTTTGGTTCTTCGACGCTTAGTGGTACCTTGACGCTGTGTACTCCTTGCACTTTCTCTAATTGTCCTCTACTCTCTCTCTGAACTCTTATGATTCAATCTGAGACTCAGTCGATGCACTCGCATTCGAGATGCACACCTTGCATATGCGTTTCAGAAGAGACGTAATTGAAACTTATCCAATTTCATCACAAATTCATACGATCAACTTCTCAAACAATCATACATGAACAAAAATGAACTAATCACATACACAGAATGTAAAATTCATTCAATCACACAATAAAATGAACACGGTCCAAGATTTGGGACAATTCTTTTTTTTCTATTCATTCATGAAACAAATTACATACATTGCAGTTCTTCCCTGCATCTTTCTTCTACTCTATTCTGCTCTACTGATCTCCATATTCCTATCTCATAATACTTTTACAATGTAACATCAAACTATCTAAGGACTGGATCTACGATCTCTCTCGTCCTACTTGCAACCTATCCTATCAACTCTTAGCGGTTACCAACTTTGTCCTATTACAATAACTAACATTTATTTCCAGATAAGAGTCAACACTCTATAGCTGCAACCCCTTACTTTCCTATACAACTTTACAAACACGACATATTTAAAAATGTTGTTTCCAAAAATATCTCAAAAACTCAATTTACTTATGAATTAAATGTTGAGATGTCATGTCCCTGCATCTACGCTTGCATGTTTGACTTTGAAGGCTATGATCTTGCATCATTTTCCCACTTTCCCCTTGACTTAATCTTGACTAATCCTGGATCCAACCTTCTCCAAGTCGACACTTGTCCACTTTCCAGCTTCTACGTAATAGATTGTCCACTTTGTAACTTATTTTATTGGCATGGGGTTTCCTCTGTTTCTGGTGCTTCTTTTCTTCCAATTATGGTGCATTCCTCACTTTTCGGATCTGCCTTGATTCTTTCCCAAAATTGGCCTGCGTGAACATTGACTTAAAGAGGGACACCATGACGTTCGAGGCAGATGGAATAAAGGTATTCTATCACTTAGATCCATACTTGGGGCCTAGATATACTGAGATGGTTGATAATAACATGGATTCAAAAGTTCTTTACCAGTTATACACCATAGTAACAGGGATGAGGCTAGATTATATTAACCCCACTGTAGATGGAATTATAAGTTGGAGGAGCATACAATCAGTCGACAAGGACTCATAATTGGATTTTGATAGTTGGCAACAAGGTTCATACGAAATATTTTCAAGACACTGCGCAACTATCAGAGCAATGAGATGGGTTGGAACCGAGATAAGGAGTCACCCAACATATGATGGTACTTCAGACTTGAACAAATTTCTCACCAACATAGAAGGAAAAGTTGCACCATATCAAAGAATCTCATGTTTTTATATAGCATTGAAGGATACCCCATATATATGGTGGGCCAATCATAGAGCCTTGATTCTATATTGGGAGGATGCAAAGAGATTTATTCGATGTAGATTCCTCAGTAGCAATCGGTTGAAAGAAAATATGAGCATGGATTTTCAAGGTACACAACTGTTTGATGGGAAGTCTGACCCCAGAGTGCATGTTGAGAACTCCTTAAATAAATGGAGATTTGTAGAAGTACCCTCTCAGCTATGGTTTCAGATATTTTTCCTCTCTCTAGGTTTTACCCCAAAATCATGGTACACACATGAAGAGACCATAAGATAAACAAGTCATTGGAAGACCTTAAACGACTAGTTTTGCAGATATTTGTCTTTTGATGGTAAGTCCCCTGAGCTTCACTTAGTCCTTCAAATAATTTGGGAGATGTTATTTACTGAAATTTGTAAAACAAGATCAACCCCATTAGTATGTTTTGATCATGCCATTTTCTTCAGTCCAATCTAGGCCACAACCCTATTAGAATACCTTTATCTTGTTGTAAAATTGATAAAGGCATGGAAGAATCCAATGAATTAGAAGAACTTAGAAACCTAAATATCAAATAAACTAAAGGTACTAGAGAAATCCACAAAAATATACTCATTCATACATGTAGCTCCTATAACCATCCCGTAAAGTTGTAGAAAGTAAATATAGGGAGTGAACAACATCCTAAGTTAACTTCCATAGGAGATTACTGGGATGATCAAACCATGAATGAAGTCCAGAGTCTATTGCAAGAATATGAGGACTTATTCCCAAAAACATTATCATAATTAAAAGGAATAAAATGATCCATGGGGGAGATGAATATCGAGCTAAAACCTGACTCAAACCCTGTGAAGCACAAACCATATCATCTTAATCCCAAGGTAAAAAAGAAGGTCAAGAAGGAAGTGGACAAAATGATTGCGGAAAGACTGTTATTTCCTGTCGAAGAAGCAGAGTGGGTTATCCCCATATTGATACAAAGAAAGAAGTCTATAGAAGACATTTAGGTCTATGTTGACTATAGGATTCTAAATTATGCATGTGTGCACTATCCTTTTCCGACACCCTTCAATGATGAGGTGTTAGATCAAGTTGTGGGGAAATAAGATTGTTTGTTTATAGATGGATTCTTGGGGTATATCAAAGTCATAATTTTAGAAGAATACAATAATAATAACACAATCATAACTTAGTGGGGGTCATTCACATACAATGTGGTGCAATTTGGCCTAAATAATTCCTCGACAATCTTCTCCTGGATCATTATAGTACCATTTTGTGACTTCATACACACATTTTTATAATTCTAGATGGATGATTGGACTATATAAAATTTTTTGAAGGAACATGTAGGACTACTACAGTTTATGTTTGATAGATGTTGATAATTAATGATATCTCTGAACCCGGGGAAGTGTATTTTTTGCATATCGTGCGACAACATGCTAAGACACATTGTTTGCCGGGAAGGAGTCCTGGTGGACCCATATAAATTTATGGTTATCCTGAACATGATGCCACCTGCAAGTGATAAAAAAATTCACTCGGTGCTTGGGCATACAGGATACTATCGTAAGTTCATAAGAAGATATGCAAGTATCACCTCACCATTAGAGAAATTATTGAAGAAGTCTAAAGCATTTCAATGGATAGTTGAATGTGAAAAGGAATTTGATATCCTCAAGGAAAAAATCAGTATTTCACCCATTCTTATATACCCCAATTGGGAGGTTGAATTCCATGTATAGGTCAACACATCAGGTATCTCCATAGGAGCCATTTTGGCGCAACCGAGAGAAGGGAATATGGACCACCCTATGTAATTTTATAGAAGAAAACTTTCTCAAGATGAACACAACTACACAACAACTGAAAGGGAAGGTCTAGCTATGATTTATGCATTGAAAAAATTTAGACACTATTTACTAGGCTCTCATTTTAAGTTTTTTATTGACCATTCTGCGTTGAAGTACCTAGTTAATAAGTCTACCCTTGAGATAAGGATTTCCATATGGCTCTTAATCTTTTAGGAGTTTTCATTCAAGGTAATTTTCAAGCCTAGAAGATGTAATGTAGTTTCATACCACCTATCTAGAATAGAATCATGGGAAAGTGGAGGAGAATTGGATGACCATATACCCGATGTAGACATGTTTCAGATTAAATCCATCCTAGACTATCTTGATAAAATTGTTGTTAGAAAAATAGGATCACGGAGAAGTAAAATAAAGAAAATGCATAAATAAAACAAAAAAGATACACAATAAAATAGAGGCATAGATATACATGGTTCACCCAATTTTGGCACAGGGGAAAACTCAGGGTTCAACTCTAACAGTGCACCAACAAACCCTAACTACTGGCCCTTTCAGCAACACCTGGGAAGCAGATGGAGTCTCACCCGAAGTAGCAATAGGGGGTTACAGGACACAGGTGTCTACAACCAAAGGAAATGAAAACTAAATACAGGACAAAAACACACAACTGTAAATATGTTAAACATGCACATAATAGATCTAGAAAAACAATAATACACACATTTGCAAAGAGAATTGGAGAAAGAAGAAGAAGGAGAGAAAGAATGGAAAAATTATCATTAATCGTTGTCCACACTCAAAGAGTGAATAATTTACAATAAGTATAGGATAAATGAGTATCTAATGAGCCATAGTGGTGGTCTAGAGTGATTTGGACATACACCAACAGTTACGAGAGTAAACTACCACCTAGTCTAGTCTCTCAAGCAGTTATGAGAGTGAACTACTACCTAGTTGAGTTAACTAGTCAACTAGTCTTCAGTTAACTGGCTGAAAAGCAAGTAGTGAGGAGTTAACTTAGGAAATCAAGGGTAATGCACTAGTCTAGTGATGATCCCAAGGAAAGTGTGCATTATCATGGTGATGATCCCAATGTTGCATGGTGACAAAACCAATGCAACATCTAAACTCAACTCAACTAGTCAAGCTGAAGTGTCAACTGAAAGAGAGTATTCTCTAGGTGGAATATTCTCCCCTAAAATATAGGAGACTGGATAATGACTAATTATGAATAATAAACAAGGAAAAACCTTAGGAAAAATAAATTCTAGTTGTGTGTGAAGTAACTCCAACAATAACAACCTATATATCTTTTACCACTCTTAACCTTACTTCGCAAGTTATATCTCTGATCTAACACAACAATGAAATAACAGGATAACAGATAGAAAATAACACATCATTAACCACAAGACAATAAAATATACATGGTTCACCCTCTCTCTAGGGCTACATCCAAAAAACTATGTTTATTGATATATTGGATGAAAACATATAGTTATATCTGCACACTTAGTTGCATATCTTTCTCTCACGTTCTCTCTTTATCTTCCCTCCCTGCACACCCAGCTGCAGGGTTGATCTTCGCACCCAGCTGAAGATCTTACAATGTCGTCTCAATACTGATCTTAACAACAATAATCATAACTAACAATGAATGACATATGAACTAGAACCAACCCTCCCAGGTCTTGTAGACCTTTATTTATGCATTACATGACCAAATTCTAGGTGTCAAAACCCTAGATCCAAAACCCTAGATGCCAAAATCCTAGGTCCACTTGACCCACGTTTTAAGGGCTTCGCCATCCTGTCCTTCCTTATTTTCTGCGAGGTACTCTAAAGCACTCGTTGATGTCTCTTTCTACGTGTTGAGTTGTCCACGATCCATCTTCTTTGATGCTTTATCTTCCTTGATCTTCTCTTCCAATGGATACCTTTTCCTTTACTTCACTCCTTTTTTGCTTCTTTAACCACTTCGACCCTTCCTTAGTTTATGTACCTTCCGCACAGTTCGTGCTTTGCCTTTCTTCTTAGTCTTTATTTTCTTACAAAAACAAGGGCCAAAAGGCCCCCAACACTCACATGTGACTCATCCCGAGTCACTGCAAGACTAAACCTTTTGTATCACTTCGTTTGAATACTGCGTGAAGAATCCTGTGCTTTCTTCTCTGTTCCTCCTTATCATGTGCATATTGTCTTTTCTATGTCTGGTACCCAGTTGCAACTGCACCCGGTACCTAGACCCTTCTTCTTTTTCTTTTACTGAGATATGCGAGGAAACTGGTTGTCATAATACAGCTTCAACCGGCTCCCATTCACTAACCCATCCTTCCATTCTCCCTTAAGATTTTTCAATTGCACAGCTCCTCCTTATGTAACATAGGCAACCTCAAATGGCCCAATCCAATGTGTCCTAAACTTCCCTGGATGCTTCATGAACTTGTTTCCATATAAAAATACCAAATCTCCTTGCTTAAATGATTTCCTCTTGATATGTCTGTCATGGTAAGCCTTCTCTCTTTCTTTCTGTACCTGCTGATGAAATCTTACAATGAACCCGTCTTCCCCCAGTTCTAGCAACTGCGCAAGCCTGTATTGAACAACACCGGTGTCATCCATACCTGTAAATGCTGCAATTCTTAACCTAGGAACCAAGTACTCCATAGGTACTACTACTTCCAAGCCATATACCAACTTAAATGGGGTTTGTGTTGTTAACTTCTTGCAAGTAGTTCTATAAGCCCATAATATTGTTGGAATTATTAAATCCAAATCATCTCTGTTAACACTGCAAATCTTAGTGAGTGCTATCTCCAATATCTTATTGAAATATTCAACTGTACCATTCACCTGTGGGTGGTATGGTGTACTCTTCTAATGGTGAACTTCAAATTCCTGAGTCGAGGCTTCAATATTTTTGTTGATGAAGTGTGTGCCTTGATCACTCATGAGGATCTTCAGGCATCCAAATATGGTTATAATATCCTCAAATATGAACTGCGCAACTGTAGTTGCACTATAGTGCTTAACTGCTCTTGCTTCTTCCCATCTAGTCAAATACTCTATTGCAGTGATAATGTATCTTGCTCCTATGCAATTTCTTGGTGGGTTAATAGGTCCCACAAAGTCAATAGCCCATTTCTCAAATAATTTTAATGTTAATTGTAGTGCTAAAGGCATCTCATCCCTTCTGGAAGGCTTTCCTACTCTTTGACAAACATCGCAGGATCTGTCATATTCCTTAGCATCCTTATGTAAAGTAGGCCACCAGAGGCTATCTTTGAGAACCTTCTGCGTTGTTTCTTTCCCTGCATAGTGTCCTATGTTGAAATAATGTATCTGCAAAGTGTATTCTAATTATTATTGTGGAATTATTCATTATATTAATCCCCTATTGTGAATTGATCATGTCGGCTATTGTAAAAGACCAAATCCCCTTTTGTGGATCAGTCAAAACATAATTGTAATTGGCAGAATAAGAAGTCAACCCCAGAATATATTAAAGGTGGTTATAACCACCCAGATTGAGAATTCATCCCTGCGAGTGAAGAGACACTTCCACACGTGCCATAATTGTATAAATAAGGAGGCTAGTGCCTCACTTATACACACACTCACTTGTTCATTTGTGGAGNAAGAGAGAGGAGTTTCTGTATTTGTTTGAGTTATCTCTTGGCATTGTATTGGCTCTCTATAATAAGGAAGTTTTTGCTGGGTTTCCTCCCCCATGAGGGTTTCCTAGGATAAATGATGTGTCTCTTGTGATTTTTTATTTCTCAGTGATCCTATCCTATGTTATTGTTATCTATTGAAATGCAAAGAACTCTAGTAATATCTTAAACCTTAACATCCTCTTGCGATGCCTTCATGTGTTTCTGCAAGAATCAATGGTTTTTCTTCCTCCATAATGCATCTCCTCAAGATCTCATCTGGTCCCATCTTATACAACTATCCATCTATAAGTTGAAATTCAACAGTGCGAACTACCAAATTTTTCTTCTGAATGACTGTGTACTCACGAGGTGCCATTCCTATGGATACGAACTGAGCTATCTTGGCGAAGTTATCATTGAATTATCTGATGGCCAACAACTATGCATCTGGTAGTGTATCCTCCAGACTAGTAGGTTCCTCTCCATGTTCTAACCTGGATAAGTGGCCAGGTCCCTTATTCATTCTTCCTAGGTTAACCACAATATCAAAGTCATACTCCTGGAATAGTAGTATCCATATGAATATTATTCCCCCCAACATTGGCTTGTTGACTAAATATTTTAATGCAGAATAATCAGTGAACATCTTAAAATGTCCTCCCAGCAAATAGTGTCTAAACGTCTACAACACATAGACCATAGCCAAGCCTTTTCTTTCAGTCGTAGTATAGTTCCTTTCATTTGTAGAAATATTCCTTCTATAAAAGGCTATAGAGTGGTCAATGTCTCCTGCACCTAGTTGTGCCAAGACTGCTCCTAATTTTATTGGCGAAGCATCGACATGAACATTGAAATCCTTACTCCAATCTGGAAAAACCAATATTGGCATAGTGACCATTTTCTTCTTTAGTGTGTTGAAGCTCTGCTGGCATTCTTTATTCCATTGGAACTTACTATCTTTCTTGAGTAGCTTCTCCATATGTGTTGTTATATTTCCATAACCCTTAATAAAATTCCTATAGTATCTAGTGTGCCCCAATGCAGTGTGCAACTGCCTGATTGAAATAGGAGGAGGTAGATCAACAATGATAGAAATCTTGGAAGGATCTACCAACAACCCCTTCTTACACAAAATATGCCCTAACAACACTCCAAAGGGTGAAAATAATATACACTTTTTCAAATTCAAGGCACTCTGAAATTGCCTGCACTTATCTAACATTAATCTCAAGCATTCAATATGATATTTCATTAGGCTAAAAATAGTCCAATCATCAAAGTATGCTTCCAAGAACTTGTGTAAAAATTCTTTAAATTCTTTGACCACCACCCTGGAAAACATGGTTGGTGCATTCTTCAAGCCAAAAGGAATCACAGTGTACTGAAAAGAACCCCATTCTGTTGCAAATGTGGTCTTATGTCGATCTTCCTTAGCAATTTGGATCTGGTGATAACCTAAAAATCCATCTGTGAATGAATAGACCTCATGTCCTCCTACATTATCTAACACTTCGTCAGTAAAGTTTGTAGGAAAGGGGTCATGTAGGCATGCAACATATAGTTTTCTTAAATATACACAGATTTTGATTTCTCTTGACTACTTGTCTTGGAGCACCATAGGGCTGATCCATTCAGATTCTTTAACTGGTTCTATGATTCCTACTTCCACCATTCTAACCAATTCAATCTTAACTTTCTGCTTGTATTTGGGATTCAATCTGTGAGGTCTCTTCTTGATGGGTCTTGCATCTGGTCTCAGAGGGATATTCATTTCTCCCATTGGTCCTTTAATTCCCTTCATATATGTGAACTTGGTTGGAAAAAAGTCCTGATATTAATATAATAGCTCTGTGATCTTGCTAATAGCATCATCATCCCAATAGTCTCCCACATTTGCTAACTTAGGTTTTTTCTCTATTCCAATATTAACCTTCTTAATTTTAATGGGATGTCCAACAAAGGGTAATTCAATTCATGGTACTTCTATGTCTCTTTGTCTCTCAATTTCTAAGATGTTTAAATCCCTCGGGTCATCATCATCATCAACATTAATATTGTAGAAATCTTGTAACTGCTGAAGAGGCATAGACCATTTATCTCCTTCTTGGGTAAAAGGGAGGTTAGGTGCCTCCTCAAAGAGCTTCTGTCTTATAATTTGTAATGCCTGATCTACTGTAGGGTACTGACTTTCAAATAAAAATGTAGCTATAAAGTTCTGATTCATTCCATACCAGTCTGTAGTGGTGAGGTGAAGTTCTTCTTGAAGATACCAGTTGATAGGCGTAATATCCAAGGTATTAATGAACTTATGTACCCACTATTCTTTAGGAGTGTTGATCCATGCCTCCTCACAACTTCGCACATGATACTTGGGGAAACTCTGACCTGTATATCGAATTTTTCATCCTTCTGCTTGATTTGAAAAGTGCACTATCAATAAGGTGTGAAATTGTACCCATTATGCAATCTTCTTCTTGTGTGTTCCCCACCATCTAGATGGTGTAGCTTTCAAGGCTTCATCCAATGCCAACATCCTCTATTTCACTGGTACAATTTTTTCAAATTCAACTAGAAATGTCTCTAAATTATTCAAACCATCAAATGTAGGAATATTACTTACTTCTGTGCCAATCCAACGAAATTCTATGGTCAATCTAGCACATCGTTGTGTGGAGACTTCATACATTTTGTTCTTCCAGTTTTCCAGTGCTTCCTATGAATCTGATGAATACTCACTTTCACTTCGCTAGCTGAGATTTCCATCTACTATAGGATTAATGTAATCATGTTGTCTTTTTGTTAGTTTATAGATGTTCTCTAGTTCATATGTGTGGTCTTCTTCCCTGATAGGTTATATGTATCTGAGACCTTCATCTGGGTCCAAAGGTGCAATGAATTTAAGGCCATTACCTTCGAATGTCATTCTTCTCTTCTTTAAGTCAACAATAGTCGAATTATTGAAATCCCAATCAATTCTTAACAGTGCAGGATAAGGACATCTATCATCAACAATATCAATTACTTCGAGGTATGAAAACATCCTTACCCCATTGATGTCTACAGGGACATGCTCTAGTCTTCCAAGGGGGCTCATTACCTGCTGATTAGCCATCCTGAGCCTCATAGGAGAGTAAATCAATCTAGGTTTTCTCATCAATGCCCAAGTCTGCTTTGTCATACAATTTACTTCTGATCCCAAGTCAAGGACCACATAGTCCACGTTGTAGTCTCCAATCTGAGCACTAAGGTGTAATTCCTTGTTTGTCCTTCTTTTCCTTGATACATGACTCACAACTCTACTTAGCATAGGGTCTATTCTCCCAATTTCATATTGTCTTACTAAGTTTTGTAATTTTTTCATAGGTTTTTCATCTTTAATCAAATTGATACAAGTGTATAAGAAGTCCATGAGCTTGCTTACCTCTTTCCCTTGTCTAGTTAAGACATATTGGTCAAATGTTGGTGGCATTTCACATTCCCTAACTTCTGGTTGTACCTTAGGTGAAGAAGCTTGTCATTCTACAAATTATTTCCTTTCTTCTTCATAAGTATGCCTCTCTCTCCTTGGATTAAACAGATGTTCTTTCTCTTCAGCTCCTCTGATCCCTGATCCTTTTGCAGTCTTTCTTGG
>JASDQU010737009.1:170153-180617 GCA_032191745.1 Picea mariana | reverse complement strand
AAAAAAGATACACAATAAAATATATACATAGATATACATGGTTCACCCAATTTTGGCACAGGTGCAAACTTAGTGTTCAACTCTAACAGTGCACCAACAAACCCTAACTACTGGCCCTTTCGGAAACACCTGGGAAGTAGATGCAGTCTCACCCAAAGTAGCAATAGGGGGTTGCAGGACACAGGTGTCTACAACCAGAGGAAATGAAAAGTGAATACAGGACAACAACACACAACTGTAAATGTGTTGAACATGCACATGATAGATCTAGATAAACAATAATACACACATTTGCAAAGAGAATTGGAGAAAGAAGAAGAAAGAGAGAAAGAATGGAAGAATTATCATTAATCGTTGTCCACACTCAAAGAGTGAATAATTTACAATAGATATAGGATAAATGAGTATATAATGAGCCATAATGGTGGTCTAGAGTGATTTTAACATACACCAACAGTTGTGGGAGTGAACTGCCACCTAGTCTAGTCTCTCAGGCAGTTATGAGAGTGAACTGCTACCTAGTTGAGTTAATTAGTCAACTAGTCTTCAGTTAACTGACTGAACAAAGAGTAGTGAGGAGTTANATGCAACATCTAAACTCAACTCAACTAGTCAAACTGAAGTGTCAACTGAAAGAGAATATTCTCTAGGTGGAATATTCTCCCCTAAAATATAGGAGACTGGATAATGACTAATTATGAATAATAAACAAGGAAAAACCTTAGGAAAAATAAATTCTAGGTGTGTGTGAAGTAACTCCAACAACAACAACCTAGATATGTTTTACCACTCTTAAGCTTACTTCGCAAGTTATATCTCTGATCTAACACAACAATGAAATAACAGGATAATAGATAGAAAATAACACATCATCAACCACAAGACAATAAGATATATGTGGTTCACCCTCTCTCTAGGGCTACATCCAAAAAACTTTGTTTATTGATATATTGGATGAAAAGATATAGTTATATATGCACACTTAGATGCATATCTTTCTCTCTCATTCTCTCTTTATCTTCCCTCCCTGCACACCCAGCTGCATGGTTGATCTTCGCACCCAACTGAAGATCTTACAATACCGTCTCAATACTGCTATTAACAACAATAATCATAACCAACAATGAATGACATATGAACTAGAACCAACCCTCCCACGTCTTGTAGACCTTTATTTATACATTACACGACCAAATTCTAGGTGTCAAAACTCTAGATCCAAAACTCTAGGTTCCAAAACCCTAGGTCCACTTGACTCACATTTTAAGGGCTTTGCCATCTTGTCCTTCCTTATTTTCTACGAGGTACTCTAAATCACTCTTTGATGTCTCTTTCCTCTTTCTGAGTTGTCCATGATCCATCTTCTTTGATGCTTTATCTTCCTTGATCTTCTCTTCCAATGGATACCTTTTCCTTTACTTCGCTCATTTTTTGCTTCTTTAACCACTTTGACCCTTCCTTAGTTTATGTACCTTCCACGCAGTTCGTGCTTTGTATTTCTTCTTATTCTTTAATTTCTTACATTAACAAGGGCCAACAGCCCCCCAACACTCACATGTGACTCATCCGGAGTCACTGCAAACCTAAACCTTTTGTATCACTTCGTTTGAATATTGCGCAAAGAATCTTGTGCTTTCTGCTCTGTTCCTCCTTATCATGTGCATATTGTCTTTTCTATGTCTGGTACCTAGTTTCAACTCCACTTGGTACCTAGACCCTTCTTCTTTTTCTTTTATTGAGAGATGTGAGGCAACTGGTTGTCATAATACAGATTCAACCGGCTCCTGTTCACTAACCCATCCTTCCATTCTCCCTTAAGATTTTTCAACTACGCAACTCCTCCTTATGTAACATAGGAAATCTCAAATGGCCCAAGCCAATGTGTCCTAAACTTCCCTGGATGCTTCATGAACTTGTTGCCATATAACAATACCAAACCTCCTTGCTTAAATTCTTTCCTCTTGATATGTCGGTCATGGTAAGCCTTCTCTCTTTCTTTGTGTACCTGCTGATGAAATCCTGCAATGAACCTGTCTTCCACTAGTTCTAGCAACTGCAGAAGCTTGTATTGAACAACACTGCTGTCATCCATACCTGTAAATGTTGCAATTCTTAACCTAGGAACCAAGTGCTCCATAGGTACTACTGCTTCCAAGCCATATACCGACTTAAATGGGGTCTGCATTGTTAACTTCTTGCAAGTAGTTCTATAAGCCCATAATACTGTTGGAATTATTAAATCCCAATCATCTCTGTTAACACTGCAAATCTTAGTCAGTTCTATCTCCAATATCTTATTGAAATATTCAACTGTACCATTCACTTGTGGGTGGTATGGTGTACTCTTCTGATGGTGAACTTGAAATTCCTGAGTCAAGGCTTCAATATTTTTGTTGATGAAGTGTGTGCCTTGATCACTCATGAGGATCTTTAGGCATCCAAATATGGTTATAATATCCTCAAAGATGAACTATGCAACTGTAGCTGCACTACAATCCTTAACTTCTCTTGCTTCTTCCCATCTGGTCAAATACTCTGTAGCAGTGATAATGTATCTCGCTCCTATGCACTTTCCTGGTGGGTTAATAGGTCCCACAAAGTCAATAGCCCATTTCTCAAATAATTTTAATGTTAATTGCAGTGCTAAAGGCATATCATCCCTTCTGGAAGGCTTTCTTACTCTTTGACATACATTGCAGGCTTTGTGGTATTCCTTAGCATCCTTATGTAAAGTAGGCCACCAGAGACTATCTTTGAGAACCTTCTGTGTTGTTTCTTTCCCTGCATAGTGTCCTCCATTGAAATAATCTAACTGCAAAGTGTATTCTAATTATTATTGTGGAATTATTCATTAGATTAATCCCCTATTGCGGATTGATCATGTCGGCTATTGTAAAAGACCAAATCCCCTTTTGCGAATTGGTCAAAACATAATTGTAATTGACATAATAAGAAGTCGGCCCCAGAACATATTAAAGAGGCCCCAGAATATGTTAAAGGTGGTTATAACCACCCAGATTGAGAAGTAGTCCCTGCAAGTGAAGAGACACTTCCACACGTGCTAGAATTGTATAAATAAGGAGGCTAGCGCCTCACTTAGACACACACTCACTTGTTCATTTGAGGAGAAAGTTTTGGAGCTGCAGTTGGATAAGAGAGAGAGAGAGAGGCACATTCTTGGGAGAGGACTTTCTGTATTTGTTTGAGTTATCTCTTGGCATTGTATTGGCTATCTATAATAAGGAAGTTTTTGCTGGGTTTCCTCCCCCATGAGGGTTTCCTAGGATAAATGATGTTTCTCTTGTGATTGTTTATTTCTTAGTGATCCTATCTTATGCTATTGTTATCTATTGAAATGCAAAGAACTCTAGTAATATCTTAAACCTTAACATCCTCCTACGATGCCTTCATGTGTTTCTGCAAGAATCAATGGTTTTTCTGCCTCCATAACGCATCTCCTCAAGATCTCATCTGGTCCCATCTTATACAACTTTCCAACTATAAGTTGAAAGTTAACAGTGTGAACTACCAAATGTTTCTTCTGAATGACTGTGTACTCACGAGGTGCCATTCTTGTGGATACGAACTGAACTGTCTCGGTGAATTTATCATCGACTTTTCTGATGGCCAACAACTATGCATATGGTAGTGTATCCTCCAGACTAGTAGGTTCCTCTCCATGTTCTAATCTGGATAAGTGGTCAGGTCTCTTATCCATTCTTCCTAGCTTAACCACAATATCAAAGTCATACTCCTGGAATAGTAGTATCCATATTCATATTCTTCCCCCCAACATTGGCTTGTTGACTAAGTATTTTAATGCAGAATGATCAATGAACATATTAAATTGTCCTCCCGACAAATAGTGTCTAAACGTCTACAACACATAGACCATAGCCAAGCCTTCTATTTCAGTCGTAGTATAGTTCCTTTCATTTGTAGAAAGCTTCCTGCTAGAAAAGGCTATAGGGTGGTCAATGTCTCTTGCACCCAGTTGTGCCAAGACTACTCCTAATTTTATTAGCGAAGCATCGACATGAACATTGAAATTCTTACTCCAATCTGGAAAAACCAATATTGGCGCAGTGACCATTTTCTGCTTTAGTGTGTTGAAGCTCTGCTGGCATTCTTTTGTCCATTGGAACTTACTATATTTCTTGAGTAGCTTCTCCATATGTGTTGTTATATTTGCATAACCCTTAATAAAATTCCTATAGTATCTAGTGTGCCCCAATGCAGTGTGCAACTGCCTGACCGAAATAGGAGGAGGTAGATCAACAATGATAGAAATCTTGGAAGGATCTACCAACAACCCCTTCTTACACACAATATGCCCTAACAACACTCCAAAGGGTGAAAATAATATACACTTTTTCAAATTCAGGGCACTCTGAAATTGCCTGCACTTATCTAACATTAATCTCAAGCATTCAATATGATATTTCATTAGGCTAAAAACAGTCCAATCATCAAAGTATGCTTCCAAGAACTTGTGTAAAAATTCTTTAAATGCTTTGACCACCACCCTGGAAAAGATGGTTGGTGCATTCTTCAAGCCAAAAGGAATCACAGTGTACTAAAAAGAACCCCATTCTGTTGCAAGTGTGGTCTTATGTCTATCTTCCTTAGCAATTTGGATCTGGTGATAACCTAAAAATCCATTTGTGAATGAATAGACCTCATGTCCTTCTACATTATATAACACTTCATCAGTAAAGGTTGTAGGAAAGGGGTCATGTAGGCATGCATCATTTAGTTTTCTTAAATACACACAAATTCTGATTTCTCTTGACTACTTGTCTTGGAGCACCATAGGGCTGATTCATTTAGATTCTTCAATTGGTTCTATGATTTCTACTTCCAGCATTCTAACCAATTCAATCTTAAATTTCTACTTGTATTTGGGATTTAGTCTGTGAGGTCTCTTCTTGATGGGTCTTGCATCTGGTCTCAGAGGGATATTCATTTCTCCCATTGGTCCTTTAATTCCCTTAATATATGTGAACTTGGTTGGAAACAAGTATTGATATTAATATAATAGCTCTGTGATCTTGCTAATAGTAGCATCATCCCAATAGTCTCCCACATTTGCTAACTTAGGTTTTTTCTCTATTCCAATATTAACCTTCTTAATTTTAATGGGATGTCCAACAAAGGGTAATTCAATTCATGGTCCTTCTATGTCTCTTTGTCTCTCAGCTTCTAAGATGTTTACATCCCTCAGGTCATCATCCTCATCAGCATTAATATTGTAGAAATATTGTAACTGCTGAAGAGGCACATACCATTTATCTCCTTCTTGGGTAAAAGGGAGGTTAGGTGCCTCCTCAAAGAGCTTTTGTCTTATAATTTGTAACGCCTGATCTACTGTAGGGTATTGACTTTCAAATAAAAATGTAGTTATAAAGTTCTGAGTCTTTCCATACTAGTCTGTAGTGGTGAGGTGTAGTTCTTCTTGAAGATACCAGTTGATAGGCGTAGTATCTAAGGTATTAATGAACTTATGCACCCACTGTTCTTTAGGAGTGTTGATCCATGCCTCCCCACAACTTTGCACATGATCCTTGGGGAAACTCTGACCTGTATATCGAAGTTTTCATCCTTCTGCTTGATCTGAAAACTGCAATATCAATAAGGTACGACATTATACCCATTATGCAATGTTCTTCTTGTGTGTTCCCCACCATCTAGATGGTGTAGATTTCAAGGCTTCATCCAATGACAACATCCTCTATTTCAATGGTACAATTTTTTCAAATTCAACTAGAAATGTCTCTAAATTATTCAGACCATCAAATGTAGGAATATTACTTACTTCTCTGCCAATCCAGCGAACTTCTTTGGTCAATCTGGCACATTGTCGTGTGGAGACTTCATACATTTTGTTCTGCCAGTTTTCCAGTGCTTCCTATGAATCTGATGAATATTCACTTTCACTTCGCCAACTGATATTTCCATTTGCTATAGGATTAATGTAATCATGTTGTATTTTTGTTAGTTTATATATGTTCTCTAGTTCATATGTGTGGTATTCTTCCCTGATAGGTTATGTGTATCTGAGACCTTCATTTGGGTCCATAGGTGCAATGAATTTAAGGCCATTACCTTAGAATGCCAATCTTCTCTTCTTTAGGTCAACAACAATCGAATTATTGAAATTCCAATCAATTCCTAACAGTGCAGGATAAGGACATCTATCATCAACAATATCAATTACTTCGAGGTATGCAAATGTCCTTACCCCATTGATGTCTACAGGGACATGCTCTAGTCTTCCAAAGGGGATCATTGCCTGCTGATTAGCCATCCTGAGCCTGATAGGAGAGTAAATCAATCTAGGTTTTCTCATCAGTGCCCAAGTCTGCTTTGTCATAAAATTTACTTATGATCCCAAGTCGAGGACCACATAATCCACGTTGTAGTTTCCAATCTGAGCACTAAGGTGTAATTCCTTGTTTGTCCTTCTTTTCCTTGATACATGACTCACAACTCTACTTAGCATAGGGTCTATTCTCCCAATTTCATATTGTCTTACTAAGTTTTGTAATTTTTTCATAGGTTTTTCATCTTTAATCAAATTGATACAAGTGTATAAGAAGTCCATGAGCTTGCTTACCTCTTTCCCTTGTCTAGTTAAGACATACTGGTCAAATGCTAGTGGCATTTCACATTCCCTAACTTCTAGTTGTACCTTAGGTGAAGAATATTTTCATTCTACAAATTATTTCCTTTCTTCTTCAAAAGTATGCCTCTCTCTCCTTGGATGAAACAACTGTGCTTTCTCTTCATCTCTTCTGATCCCTGATCCTTCTGCAGTCTTTCTTGGAGTTACCTTGTCTTCTCCTGTAAAAATGCCTCCTCTATTAATAAAAATGACTCTGGGGTCCTCACTGTGAGGTTTTGTTGATGTCAATTGGACTTGCTGGTTTCCTCCTCATCTCTCCTGAAGTTTGGCTAACAATACTAGACACTCTTTGATAACATGATCAAACGAGTTACAGTAGTTGCAAGAAGTACAAGGGTTATAAAAATCCCTTTCCAAATGTCCTGGCTATGCACATTTATAGCATATGATCTATCCTCTGCCTTGACCCATACCTCCTCCTCATCCCCTTCCTTTGAAGCCAGCACAAGGGTTGAAGTTTCCTCTTCATGGGGAGTTGAATTACACATTATTTCCTTCTTGCTAAGCTTCTCCTTGAATTCTATATGTATCCATTGATATTTCATGCATGAGATAATAAGCCCTAAAATCCTTCTCATCATGCCCCACATATTTACAGAATGTGCAGTAAAGATTGGTAGGTGTCTAGACATACTTTTGCATATAATAACATTCACCAGGGTGATTTCTAGCTCTACATACCTCGCACCAGGGCACAGTAGCTTGCTTCAAAGGGATAGGTGCTCCAGAAGCCAAGTATTCATGAAATAGGGGAGAATGTTCTTTGTTATGGCCTTTTGATTGACATATGATATGCCATATATCTTATCTTTTCTCTTTTCCTTTATATTTCTTCATATCTTCGACCTGTAAGGATAAACTAGTTAATTGATTCAAGATTTGACTCATACCTGCGCTGAATTCTCCTACAATGGATGCTTCTAGTTTCATGGCAATCTCCAATGCTTCAGCCTATGAAGTGAACTTCTTTTGCATCAGAGGAACTCTAATGTGTGGCAGGAGAGAAGCGATGAACCATTCTTTATTTTGTTTGTATGGGATCTAGAAACTCAAACGACCTGTTAGAGTCTTAAACCTCTTATCAAAATCCCAAATAGGTTCAGTGACCTTCTACTTGATTTCTTTCATCTCGGTAATGCACTGTGACTCTAACTTAGGCTTATTGAATTCCTCTCTCAACGTAGTATTAATGTCATTCAATGGTTTTGGTTGTCGAGGTCCTGAAGAAAACTTCATATACTAGTTCAGAGTGTGATCCCTCAAGGTAGTACTAAACTGAGTTCTCTTAACAACTTTGTTAGTGACTTTCTTGATACTCCATACAACTTCACATAAGAACCAGTGTTGGTCATGATATTTAGATCCATCTCCTCTGAATATGGGTAACCTCATTTCATATTCCATAGATCTTCCTTGGTTTCTTGACTAAGTATGTACCAAACTTCCTATAACAATACTAACGTAGGCGAAATATAGCTACCTCCTCCGACAGCTCCTCGCCCGCTCATAGGATCTTCTTCTTCTCATCTCAAAGAACTCCAGGGCTCTTCTACTTCCCTATTGGGAAATATATGTCCCACAGATTCTCTCTTTCCTACGCAATCCCCCTTCTTCTACTTATCGAAGGATCGGATACTCGCAACTTTGCGAGTCCAAAGGTCAGTGGTCGGGTGTGAATCTTACGAGTCCCCAAGCGTTGATATGAATCAATGCTGACCTCACCTTTCTCCTATCATGACTTATCCTATCGCGACTTCACAACTCACTATGTCAACCACTTGGGTTCCCAACTCCCAATGCCTGGTGCACCGAGATGCCGATGCGCACGTGACTTGACCTTTCAACGGTCCCTTATCCCATGGGACTTTAGACTTCGCGACTCGTGAATCCTAACGCCAATACTTCGGGGCTTCTCGCGGCGAGATCCTGATGACTTTGTGCCACCTGTACTCCACTCACCGACTCCGTTATGGCCCACACTGTCCTCCAACAGTCGGGATATCGCTTCTCGCAGTATCGCGATCCCCGCGGCCAAATCCTCGAGTCTTTTCTCACGAGACCCCGATACACTATCCTACGTGTAGATCCGATGGTTTTCCTGCGATCCAGATCCAACGACTATTCTTCTTCTCGCTCCTCGCGTCTTTGTGATTTGGAATACCCAATACTTGGGCTCTCACCCTACCAACTCCCGAGTTCACGAGATCTCTCGATCTCTGCCACCTGTCCTTCTCAGATGGACGGCTCCTAGTCCTCTCGCCACTTCTCCGCTTCGTGTCCTTGTGCTTTGTGACTTTTGACACCAAATTATTAGCCTTTCTACTCACGAAATCATGACATACGATGTGCCACCTGTCCACTTGCCAACTCCTGTGGACTCACAGCGTTCTCGAGTGACGATATCCCGATATGACATCAGCTAGGCCCCACAACACTGAGCTCTCACCTTTTCGCCACTCGTGAAGTCGAATGACTTCCTCTTCCAATATCCGATGCCCGAGTCCCCCAATGTGGGTGATATCGTGACACGCATATTCTCCCAAACGAATGATCCAGATCAAGTCTTGCTAATTCGGAGGTTCTGATGTCAAGGTACTCTCCTCACGTCCTTGATATCCCCAATGTCCTGAGTGCCGATGCCTTTCGGGATTCTCACTCTCCTGTTTGCAAAGTTAAACCCCATGCAGCTCCCAACCGATCTGACGACTGTCGGGTATTGTGCTCTAGATCTGATGGCTCAGATCCATCCTTCCTCTTGTGTGCTCCACTGGCTGCTCCCTGGATGCGAAAACCAACGATTCAGATTCTATTGGCTGATCCAATGGCCGATGTTGCTCCTCCTGAGCTTTGGCGCTCTTTCTTCCTTCACTTGGAAGAATTCCAAAATTTCCCTAAGGCCTCAACCTTTGTCTACTTTCTTCTTTGCGAACTCCCGAACCTCGAGCTTCACCGCGCATATGATAACGCTGCCCCTCCTGAGTTTCTATTCCCAATTCTTCAAGGGATTCCCTAACTCTTGCACTCCTTGCAGAGTCTTCTCATGCACACGCTGGTGCTATCTCTTATGAGATTTGGAGAACACTCAGATCCCTAAGGGATTTTGTTTCCATTCCTTCTCCCACAGATGGAGAATAAAATGACTTCCTGGCTCTCCTCTTCTCCAGCGACTAAATTGCTGAGTCTTTCTGGGTGTTTAGCAACCCAGTGAAGATCCTCAATGGACTCTTTCTTTGATTTATAGAACTCAAAGAGTTCTCTACTTTCCTGTGCCTGCCTGCACACTGACTCGATGCCTCCTGGCAGAGTTTCCTTCTCTCTACGTGCCTATGCACCTGCACAAAGCCACCTGGCAGAGCCTTCCAGAATCCTCAGCGATTTTGCTTCTCCTTCAAACTCTCAGCAGAGTTCTTCCTCCAGCACCTCGTGCTTACACTCAATGCCTACCTGGCAGAGCCTTCCAGAACTTACAGCAAAGTTCTGTCTGCAACTGTATTTTAGCGACACAGCCTTTCCTCCTGAGGTGTTCAGAAACCTCAAAGGTCTTCCTCCTCCTGAGTTGTTGATCTCAGTTCCTTTGCCTCAGCACGTCTTTGCCTGACTCCACAGAGTTCAGAAGTGCATCCTCTGTGCATCGGTATTCAAAGTCCACAGCACTCTGTCACGCCCTCCTGGCATGAAACCTCAAAGACCTTCAACCCTGAAATCAAACAAACTCCCTACAATGGCATGATAACAACACACAAATACAACATATAATGAACACCCACAGATATGCATAT
>JASDQU010737009.1:155518-166470 GCA_032191745.1 Picea mariana | reverse complement strand
TGGTATTATCACCAAAGTGGCACATTAGCCTTGATTCCTTGAGTTAACTCCTCACTACTTTTTGTTTAGTCAGTTAACCGAAGACTAGTTGACTAGTTAACTAAACTAGGTGGCAGTTCACTCCCGTAACTGCCTAAGAGACTAGAATAGGTGGCAGTTCACTCCCGTAAATATTGGTGTGTGTCCAGATCAATCTAGACCACCACTATGGTGACCTGGTTCACCTCAAGTCGAACTCATTGAGTTATATAGAGTATATCATGTGTAAATTATTCATTATTCACAATGGTTAATGAAAATTCTTTCCATTCTTTCTCTCCTTCTTCTTCTTTTTCAATTTTCTCTACATATGTGTGTATCATTGTTTATCTAGATCTATTCTGTGTATTTCAACACATTTACAGAAACCCCACTTTCCCCCAGACCCCCCTAGCCAAGGGGATAGCCTCCTCAGACCCCGCAGGGGGGGTAACCCCCCCTGCACTCCCTCGCATGGAGGAGTGTACATTCTTCTGGGGTGTAAAGTCTTCATGGGGTATAAACAAATATGAAAACAAATACCACTTAATCATGAAGGTAACCAGGCTCCAAAACCAACAATCTCCCACTTTGAGACTGATCTCAACAACTCCATCGTTGTTGTATATGCTGGACTATGATACTTCTTGGACCTAGAAAATTTTGCATCTTCATATTCATGCTTGAAGACCAACTGAAACTAAGTAGGAACCCAATTTATCCCTGGTTACTCTCTTTGTTAACATGTCTATAAGATTCTATCTAGTGTGTATATTTTCCAACTTCAAATGTCCATCTTCCAAGACAGATCGTATGAAATGGTACCTGAGCTATATATTCTTAGTCTTCGAATGGAAGGTTGATTTCTTTGCAATATGAATGGAAATCTCAGTGTCATAGTACAACCTGCTATTCTCCTGCTTCTTTTCCAATTCCTCCATAAACCTCTGTAACCAAATCATCTCTTTACTAGCCTTCGTAGAAACAACATACTCTGCCTCTTTTTTGAAAGTGCAAAAACCTTTTGCAGTTTCAAAATCCAACTTACTGTTGTTCCACCTATAGTAAAAACATACCCTGTGGTGCTCCTCCTGCTATCCTTATCACCTTCCATATCTGAATCAACATATCCCTATAGAACAATGTATAAGCCTCCAAAACATAATTCATGAGTAGCAGTACCTCTCAAATCCCTGAGAATCCACTTTACTGCCTCCCAATGTTCTTTACTTGGATTGTTCATATACCTGCTCACAACTCCCATTGCATGTGAAATATATGGTCTTGTGCAAACCATCACATACATCAAGTTGCCAACTGCTGATGAATAAGGGACCCTGGACATGTATTCTATCTCCTCCTGTATCTTGGGACACATTTCCTTAGTTAATTTGAAATGGTTTTCCAAAGGTGTACTAACTATTTTTTCATTCTGCATTCTAAACCTCTCCAACACCTTCTCTATGTACTCACCCTGAGACAATGTCAATTTGTGAATTTTCTGTCTCTTGTTATTCTCATACCAAGGATTTTCTTTGCAGCACCCAAATCCTTCATTGCAAATGAATTAGATAATTTCTCCTTGATAACATTTATATCCTACATATTAGACCCTGCAACAAGCATGTCATCTACATACAATAACAAGATAATATAGCTTCCATTTTCTAGCCTTTTAAAATAAACACAGTGATCAGAATGACATATACTATAACCTTGTTCTATCATAAACCCGTCAAACTTCAAATACCACTTCCTTGGAGCTTTCTTTAGGCCATACAATCTCTTCTTCAACCTGCATACCAAATTTTCCTTCCCTTTGACCTCATACCCCTATGGCTGCTGCATATAAATCTCTTCCTCCAAATCCCCATGGAGAAAAGTTGTTTTTACATACAATTGTTCAAGATGCAAATCTTCTACTACCACAAGACTTAAAATAGTCCTAATTGAAGTCATTTTAACAACATGAGAAAATATTTCATCAAAATCTATACCTTTCTTTTGTGCAAACCCCTTTACAACATGTCTAGTCTTGTACCACGTTTTTCCTCCATCTTGTTCCTTCAACTTATAAACCCATTTATTCTACAATGCTCTTTTTCCTATAGGAAACTGAACCAAATCCGAAGTCTGGTTATTTACCAAGGAATCCATTTCCTCTTTCATTCCTTGCTCCCACTTCTTTTTGGTGTCTACCTGCATTACCTCTTCATAACATTTTGGTTCACTAGAATTAGTCAATAATAAATAACACAATGAAGGAGAGTATCTTTCAGGGGGTCTATTTAACCTGGTAGATATTCTAACAACACTTGCAGGATTTCGAGGTACATCCATCTCCTATTGTTGTACATTTTGATTTTCTAGTTCCTTTGGAATTTCTTTTTCAGTGATCTCATCAAGCACTGTGTATTCTGGTTTTTCTTTTTCTTGTTTCTTTCCTTGTAACTGATATTTGTACATGACCTTCTCATTGAATATAAAATCTCTACTCCTAATGATTTTGTTATTTTCATAATCCCATAAGCGATAAGCAAAATCATTAACACTATATCCAATAAAGGTACACTTCTTGGATTTTTCCTCAAGCTTTGTTCTATTTTTTTTAATCAATATGGACAAATGCTTCACAGCCAAAAGTCTTAAAAAAAAATAGTTTACCTTTTTACTTGTCAATGCCTCCTCTGAAATTCTACCATCCAAAGAACTTGAAGGTCCTCTTTTTATTAAGTAAACAACAATATCTAGAACATTTTCCCAAAACTGTAAGGGAAAACCAAAATGCAATCTCATACTCTTTGCACGCTCCATGATTGTCCTGTTCATCCTTTCTGACACACCATTTTCTCATGGTGTTCTTGGAACTTTGTTCTCTATACAAATCCCATGGTATGAACAGTAATTATCAAACTCCTTGCTGCAATATTCACCTCCATTGTCTGATCTGAGACACTTCAACCTTTTTCCTGTCTCATTCTCAACCAAAGCTTTCCATTTCTTAAAATTATCAAAAATATCAGTTTTTTGTCGAATGTAATAAACCCAAGTTTTTCTAGTTGCATCATCAATAAAAATAACATAATAACAAGAGCCACTAAGAGATTATACCTGAGTTGGTACCCATACATTTGTATGCACAAGATCTAACGTTTCCCTCTTCTTTTCTTTTTCGACTATGAGAAATATTACTCTCTTATATTTCCCATAAACATAGTTCTCATAGAAATCCAAATCAATTTGTTTAAGATCTGGAAACAAATTTCTTTTGTGAAGTATCTGCATCCCCTTGTCACTCATGTGTCCAAGCCTATGATGCCACAATGTTGTATCCACTCTTGTAGAAGCTAAAGAGATAGAAGAGTCAGTATTACCAGTACATAAATACAATGTACCTACCTTCTCTCCTTTTGCTATCACCAATGATCCTTTGGTGACCTTCCACACCTTATATGTAAATATGGATATAAAACCTTTACTTGCTAACTACCCTGTTGAAATTAGATTTTTCCTTAGATCTAGAACATGTCTTACCTCTTTCAAAAACCATTGGTTTCCATTGCTTTTCTTTATTTTTACCTTTCCCATTCCAACAATTTTGCATGGTGCATCATCACCCAAATGAACCTCTCCAAAATCACCTTGAACATAATATAGAAAATGTTTCCTATGGGGTGTGGCATGAAATGAATCCCTAGATCTACTACCCAAGAATCAAAAATATTATCTACAGAAAGAATCAAATCATCTTGTAACACATCACATGTTACATTTGCTTCCTAATTTATCTCATGTTGTCCATCTCTTTGTTTCTTTGGAGCTTTGCAGTCTTTCCTTAGATGTCCTTTCTTCCCACAATTCCAACACTCTATATTTTTTATTCTGGATTTGGATCTTCCCTTTCTAGAATTCCCACGGTTCCTTGAGCCATTTCCTCTATCCTTTTTACTTCGCCTGTTCTCCATGTTTAACGCACTACTTGGTGTCTCACCTGTGTTTTTCCATCACATTTCATCACTAAGGATAACACCAACAACATCATCAAATTTTAAAGTGTTTGAACCAGAGATAGAATTACTTAAAACCATGACCAATCCATTCCATCTTTCTGGCAATGAGCACAAGATTAGAATGTCCCTAACCTCATCATCAAAATCCACTTTTATAGAACTTAGACGATTAGCAGCCATATTAAATTCATTTAAATGATATGCAACAGACCCACCTTTTGACATATTCATATTAAATAATACCTTCATTAGAAATACCTTATTGGATGTCGAGGGTTTTTCATACATTTTAGCCAATGCGACCATCAACTCCTTCATTGTATTTTATTATGAAATATTGAAAGCTACCAACGCTTCCAGTCTCAGTTGTATCCTTCCTAGATTCTTTCTATAAAAAATCTCCCATTCTTCGTCCTTCATGGCTGTCATCTTCTTTGCTACTCCACCCAATGCTAGGAATAGATCCTTATGATATAAATAATCTTCCATATGCATCTTCCATAACTGGTAGTTTTGGCCATTAAATTTCTCGACCCTAAACTTTCCATATTCCTCCATTGCTCCCACTCGAACCAAGAACCCTCTTTTCCTGCGAGTTAACTTTTTCTTTGATACCAGTTGTTAAAAAAATAGAATCACAGAGGAATAAAATAAAACAAATGTGGAAATAAAACACAAAAGATACACAATACAATAGAGACATAGATATACATGGTTCATCCAGTGTGGGCTATGTCCACTAGAGAAATTGTCAGGTCGTTCCTTTATTATTATCCAAAAAATAAAGGGATACAACCTACAACAAACCCGATGTAACTTCCTCTTGTTTATCTCACAGTCTACTAGATACAAATACAATATTCATAATAATCCATAGCCACAATACATTTCCCTCATAAAAGAGGGTTTCCTTCTATGGAAAAAACCCCTAACATAACTTCTACCATCAGATATGCGACGTTATAATGAACAGTCCAGATTTACAATGAAATTACAATATACATTTCCAAGGAAATTTTTCCTTCAATATCTTCACCCCCAACCCCCATTAGGGAACACTGTCTCCCGAACCCCCACTTGCCCCCGGACCCCCAGCTGGACGGATAGCCCCCCCGGACCCCGTAGGGTGGGTAACCCTTCCCTGCACTCCCCCACGTGGAGGAGTGTACATTATTCCAGGGTGTAAATTCCTCATGGGGTATAAAAATAGATGAAAACAAAGACCTCTGAATCAGGAAGATAATCGGGCTCCACAACCAACAATCGCTACCTTCTTCATATCAGGGACCTTCCCAAAAAACTATTCCGCAACCCAAAAATGACACTTGGTGGTTTGAGCAATAGACTACCAACTGATTGAAAGACAACTCTATAAGATGGGACTAGATATAATCCTCAGAAGGTGTGTCCTAACCCATGAGAGGAAGGATATCTTGTGGGAATGCAACAATGGATTTGTGGGAGGACATGTTGGAGGGAAAGTTACAACACAAAAGGTACTTCAAGTTGGGTTATGGTGGCCAATGTTATTCAAGGATGCTTAAGCTTATGATAGATCTTGCGACATTTTCCAATGAGTAGGGAAGCCATCATGTAGACACGAATTACCTCTTCAGCCAGTTAGAGAATTGGATGTCCTTGAGAAGTGGGTTGTTGAATTTGCGGGACCAATTAATTTTCCCACCAAGCATTCAAAGGCTATGTATATATCATCACTAAAACATACTAACTCAAGCGTTGGGCTGAAGAAGAGGAAGTTCAATATTTTTCAACAGACATTGTTGCTAGATTCATATTTGAGAACATTATTGCATGGTTTGGATGTCCTAAGAGCCTAACCAGTGATCAAGGTAGTCACTTCATCAACAACACAATCACAACATTGACAACAAAATTCCTCATCTAAGACCATAAGAGAAGTCCTTATTATTCACAAGATAATGGGACAATGGAGGAATTAAACAATATTTTGGAAAGAGGACTGACAAAGGTGTGTTGTTCAAATAGGGAGGAATGGGATGATAGAGTTCCAATTGTCTTGTGGGATTATAGAACTAACATAAATAAGATGCACAAGTATACCCCATTTTAGTTGGTTTATGGTAAGGAAGTTTTTTAACCTATATATTTTATCACCCCTAGTCTTTATATAGCATAGGCTACACATATGGAAAATAATGAATCAGTTGCGCTAAGGATTACAGACTTGTAGGAACTTGAGGAAGAAATATTATTTGTTGATTTTCATTAATCAGTGGAAAAATCTAGGAAGAAATCCTGGCATGATAGACACATTAAGTCTAATAGGTTTGTGCAAGGGGATAAGGTACTCCTCTATGACATTTGTTATTAGAAACATCTAGGAAAGTTGTGCATGCATTGGTTAGGTCCATTCCTAGTTGTTGAAATTCGATAGTCTGGTGCAATCAAGATAACACAATTGGATGGTATCCTTCGACTAGGTTGGGTGAATTGTGCACACATGAATCCCTACATTTCCCACACTTAACAGAGGGATTCTTGCTCCAGTCCAAGGGATCATGTACATTAGTTATACTTTTCTTATATGTTGTAACGTTTTTTAGTATATGTAACAACGTCTGAGTGTGCTCAGTGCTTCCATGACATATATTTTCTTAGTCCAATTGTTGGGTACCAGTGCATTGTAAGATGAGTCACCAATTCACTCAGAAATTCTTACTCAGCAATGCATTGCAAGATGAGTCACCATCGAAGAACCACATTTTGGTCGATGGGGGGGAAGTGAATCTGAAACATATTAATGGCTAACTGTCAATCACTTCATGTCCAATCGCACCCTTTATGTTAACTGTCGAAAATTATTAGAATGTCCTGCAAAGTCTTAAAAGTCCCCATACACGTGGATGTTGTGGATATTCCTCTCAACTGTTAAATTGGTAATTCCCTCACATAATCCATGTGTTGGTTAGGCCACCCATTAAATTTAGGATATGTTCATATATTTTACCCTGTTATCAGTTCCGTCGGATGTCTGGGACATAGGTTGCATCACTAGATTAATTTCTATATCATTTATGAGTGATTATCGGTTTATCCTATTACCTCATCTATAATATCTCGCAATATTATTGTGAATGATAGAATGTTAACTTAGATTCCCTCTATCCTTGAGTTTCCTACACCTTGGCACAGTCTATGAAGCGTCCTTCTCCCTAGCTGCATCCCTGCCCCCCAATTCAGTGTGTTTACCAGCGCTCAATATCTAAGATGTTGAAAATAGCAAGAGGATGAAGCTTAGAATATAAATAAGAAATACCATATGATCCATATAATCCCATAATTGAGGTGTTGGGCAATGTCAAAGGGAAGGTTGAGCAAGTGAAACTCCTTCACCTTGATCTGATGGATACGACATCATTCCCACAGATGAATATCAGTGTGTTTTGGGAGTTGGGTTCTGAGACGACAAGGGAGTTGGGTTCATCCCAAAGCCTGAATTTATTAACCTATGCAACTCAACTATCATGAACCTCAACGATTTACCAGTCTTCGGGACCACTGGTGAGATTGTGAGATGCACCAACTTCATGATAAGAAGAGTGCATGACAAGAGATTATGGCTCGATAGGAGATATCCCATCCATGCAGAGGATATCCATCAGCTCACAATATTGCCACCGGAAGGTGAGGATGTATCTAAAGGGTTCCAAGGGCCAAGAAAGCATGGAAAAAATAAGGGTGAAATTAGTTTGTATGAAAAATTCCATAGCCAGCGAGGGGGTCACACAACGACAATCGATCCAATTATCCCAGAAATAGTGAGAATGATTTTCTATGTAATTTCCAGCAAGGTCATGCACTCATACTATAAGGGAGAATGCATGTTATATTCCCTGTTAGTGGTAGATTTTTGTACAAATGGACCAGCCTTTAATTGGTGCATTTACCTGTTGGAGGAATTCCTCATTGCTTGTGAGGACGTTCAGGAAAATGGAAACAACTTCATGTATGGGTATTTTATTTTATCTTTTACAATGTTGAAGTGGCGACCACCCACGAGAAGACAACTAGTACCTACAGATAAGGGGCGCCTCACAAAGATGTTTGAACCTTGGCATGCAAGGTCAAATTCTCTAAATATGGAATTCAATAATGTTGCATTCCTGAAGTGGTACAATCAATTGATTGATTCCACCCAAAGGTTTCACATACCACAGGAACTATTGAACCTGAATGAAATAAATATCTCATTCACCTTGAATTTCCACCAGACTTTTGTCTGGCCAAGGCACACAAATCCATCTGATTTCCACATGAGGACGCTACCGTTCTATCTTGAAGAAGAAATATTTGACAAAGAGGCTATGTATCGGTCAGGAGTCAATCACAACTCGTGTAAGTCGAGAATGCATTACCTTTTTCCACCAAAGTTGTTTAAGAAGAAGAGTTCAGAAGAGGAAGCATGGTCAACTTTGGGAAAAGTAGAGTTGTCCCTAAACTCTCAAACTCCATCAGATTCAGAAGAAGAGGAATAAAAATAGTTGTAGAATCCAAAAAGGATCTTACCAGGATTTCCAAAGTTTCTAGATGAGGCGGTACTCTCAGGTAAGGCCTTCAATGAAATTTTAGTTGTTTCCTTGATAGGTGAGGTTCCTACTAAAAATCCTAGAAACAACGTTTTCCCTGCAATCATCCTAGCCAAAGTCATAAACCCTCATCCCATATTTAGTGCTCACCTCACACCAGAGAAACCACTTTGGTCACTCTTCTCTCTATAGAAAGAAAACAACCATCAATTCCAGAACTAACGTGTAACGTCCCTAGCCACCAACAGGTCGAGAAATGCTACCAACACAACCTTAACTTAGCCTTTAAAGATTTGATACCATATTGTAACATCCCCGACCCTCCACAAAGACCGGGTAATGATACCATGAGTAAATTAAAACTTATATAATATATATGAATTTTAATGAATTAAAACACAGTTAACATAGAATTACTGCCATCATACATACTTAAATAGAATTAACAACAATTTATTCATGTAGAAGAATACATGAAAACATACAAGCATCACAAACATGCATTTGAATTTAAATTAAACACATGATGATACTTATCTTTGAAACTGAAGTAACTCCACCAACTACATGCAGACCTTTCACGAACCTCCCAGCCATAGACCAAACTACTCATCACGCTCAACAATGGGTCACCCCTGAGATGGGACTAAGCTCCACCCAGGGCAAGGGAATCCTAAACTAGGTTGAGGTTACAAGAAACTGCACAAAGAAACTGAAAGGATTCTCTCCAAGAGCCTTCTTACACTCACTACTCAAGGACTCTCATTCCCCACATGCCTGTTCCATCTGGGAGTATATGCCTTCACAAGCACAATCCATCAGTGCTTAACCTCCCTCTCTAGGTATCAACAATAGGCCGGATTAGGAATTCTCAGAGCTCTGTAGCTGGTGATGGACTCTCTCTAGGAGAAAACCACTTCCCAACAGACTCTCTCACCTAGAGAGAGCTACTCATAGGCCTAACAACTTGCCTCTTCTACCATGGGCTTGACAGCCCACTTCTTCAGCACACTCCTCGACTCATCTCTCGCTAGGTGAGGAGAACAACAATGGTTCAACACTCATTCACATAAGGATGATAGTAGCAACCGGAAATTGGGTATGGACATCCAAAAACGACAACAGTTCACACTAAGATACAACACGGCTCAGTAAGAAAAAATCAACGACAGTAAGCCACCCTCAGTCGAGGAACTGCATGGTCGCAACAACCAACCGTTATTACACACACATGACACAGACATATATGGGATGCTCGGGCTTCACGGAAGATGCGGCTCAGTCTGTCGATTTTCCCCATGGGTTATCACTGGGTTTGTGACCAAGAAACAATGCAGAGGTCGATTGTAGAGGCAAATGGGTTCCGACTTCGGATGGCCTAATGACTAGCAAACTCCCGCGGAGGTTGGAAGAATGGGAAGCGAACCCCCAACCCAATTGACTCACAGGTTACTAGTTCCAGCATCCCTGGTGGATGTCCCTGTTCACGGTTAGACAATGGATAGAGAATCACCAGACTCCATAGAATGAACCCCAAAACATGGCTCAACTTACCCACTTTTAACTGCATGCACCCAAGTCGACACTTGTCTTCCTTGAGCTGCATACACTCCATTTTGCATACGTTCCTTTCCAGGAACTTAGGACAACACTCAACATGTCCACCTTAGCCTTCAGGAAATAATAATAAATTATTATCCCCTCTAGAGGTAAGCCCCCTAGATGATCCCCTAGGCCCACACACTTAGCCTCCTCCCTTACCCAACCTTGTGGAAGCTTAGTCCCCCATTACTCTTTCTTTGTGGTCAGTCTGCACGCAACAATGTTTATTTTATTAATGATCTACATAATTACATATACAAAATCAAGCTCCTGGCCTTTAACACTTAGGATCTCCGACCTAATAAACACATAATCCCACCAGCTTATATACACTTGGCTCACCATCCTATAAACATGATTACAATTCATAATAAAAAATGGGCACTACCGGGGGATATTACAATCCCCTCCCCTTATTTTTTCATTGTCCTCAGTGCAACTCTTTACACAACATCAACAAACTTTCCTAAATCTTCAAAAAAATGTGGGTATTATGCAAGCACAACATCCTGATTCTCCCATGTCTCGTCCTTAGGACCGTACCAGGTCCACTAGACCTTTACAAGCCGTATGGATCGATTCAGGAGTTGTTTTCTCTTCCGGTCCAATATGTGCATCGGATTCACTTGCAAGACACCTTCTTGCTCCACCTAGATCACATTCCAATAGATTACATGATTAGCATCAGGTATATATAATTATTAAGAAATGAAATATGAAACACATTGTGTACCATCATGGATGCAAGCAATAC
>JASDQU010737009.1:135126-155412 GCA_032191745.1 Picea mariana | reverse complement strand
GTATATGTATATGTATATATAGATAATTTTAATAACATTATAAAATGTATACAAGATACACAACATACAATAAATAGAGAATTGTACTTATCTTTTGATGGAGAAGACTTCCATATCACATGGTCTAGACCAAGGTACCAAACCTCAGTAGCACTCCAACCAATGGTCTCTCCTTCCCCACATGCCTGTCCCACCCCAAGAGTGTTCACCTTCACTTTCACACAGTCCATCGGTTGTTACACCTCCCTTTCCTTGGGCTTCAGCAACAAGTCGGACCAGAAGTCTTAGCACACCGTGTCTCTTGAAGTTCCAACTGCCCTTAGATATTTCCAATCAACATCTTCCCTGAGCTACTCTTTGTAGTCAAAATTCTAACTTTAATCAACATCATCTCATCTGCATCACCCACATGCAGTTATCATGAGAAAACATAAAAGAATTCATTTAGGAACTCCAATTAGTTCGAAATGGAATTCAACTTTTATCCCCAAAACATGAAATTCTATTTCATGATTCATCTTGGTTGTTTCCATATTATGAATGCATCCATCCTTGTGATTTTCCATAGGCACCAAACTGCATACCAATTTCCTGCAAGACTTCATCTTGCATACTGCCAACAAATTGTTAGTATTTTATGTACATCATAATTCAACATGTACAACAACTTATGCAATGATCTTAGAATTGCCTGCACCTAGAAATTTAATCACAATTACCAACCTATTTAACCAAATAGAATGACTCATCATTCTATGCATATGCATGTTCATAATTAATAACAGTAAGTTTATTATTTTAATTTTTTGAACATAAAATTTTATGTAGTCTTTATTCCTGTGACTACCTGGCTTGCAATTTTCCTGTTGCAATGTTTAACAGTTCATGAAATGTTCTCAACTTCATGAGTTAGCAACATTTCAGCCATTAGTATAATTATTTCCATGCCAAAAACATATATACATGCACTCACAAAATGCATTCAGCAAAGTGCATTTAAGTATACAATTCCATCACTTACTATGCATGAGTGCAATTCTCAATGCATACATATTGAGTGCACCTTGCATTGAATTACATAATACTCTTTATCTCAGTCATGTATCTCACCATCCATAAGTTGGAATTCTGGCCAATGTGTTGACACAATCTCCACACACTTCCTATTGTCTTCCTAATTAATTGGATGCCTTCCTTTTCGATCCGAACACTACACTAAGAATATAATTATGTGGTGTTCATTAGTGTTAGCAAAAAGGTTGTTGTCCAAGTTTTATTTAAAGGCAGGAAGCTTTTAGTACTTGCATGGTTCATAACCTTTCCATATCCAACCAGGTCTTGGTCTCATACATGACTAGCTTACTGGCATTCATTCCTAAAACAAGTTTTTATCTTTTAATTATTTGGTTATTACCCCATAACCAAATTAACATGACATTCTACTATGTCAGTGTGTGCATTCAAAAGATAAAAAGATTTGAATTAATACATGCCTCTAGCCTTTACCACATCCAGTGGTATGCATTCAATAATATAGTCATGTGATTTTATATAATAACTCTTGCTCAAGAAATTCTTACCTAAATTTCCTTTAATAAATTATGCAAAAAGAGTAATAAAACTCATACCTACATGACTACCATTAATAAATTTTATACTACTTGAAAGTTTGATCGCAGTATAAGCTTTCATACTTCTTTTATAAACTTATAACCAACACTTCATCCCTCTGCTGCTTCACTCCTTATGCAACAACATCACCAACAACACTTGCAAGCATGGAAACATTCTTTCCTCTGGCTGACTCAACAAGTCGTAACATACTTGCTGCCATAGAAATTGTAGCAACTTCTTTCCCATGTGCAACTTTTCCTTGTTGAACCCAAAAGTCTTCAATTCTTCTCGGGTTCCTGGATCTTCTTGTTCTCTCATTGTAGTCACTGTACATGACTATTTTTTCCCTAAGAACTTTAGACGCAGTGCCCCTACCTCAGCAGGGTCTGCTGACCTCCTGGTCAATGGATATTTCCAAACGCTGAGTCGGATTGAATTTTCGGGCCTTTTCTAGACCCCTATTAATCTTACAAAGGTCTCCTTTCCTTCTATGTTCAAGTCCTAACAAACCCATAAGATATTCTTTGACGCTTCCAAATATCCAAGTTTCATGCGCTAGCCCCTTTTCATTAGCCCTTTCCTTCATACGAACCTAGGCTCTGACCTTATTGAAAACTATGATTACGGGCGTGTGAAAGAGTGGTTTTAGGCCAACCCTCTTTTCGCCCCATAATTCACCTCTAGCTGCCATGCATCACTTTGTTAAAACCATGGTATAAATTGTGGCCCGCTCTCAAATTTTTAACATCCGAGCAAGTTTTGGCCCCGCAATATAGCTTGTCTGCCGATCTCCAATCCCTTGGTGATGATACGTGATCAATGACTATTTTTTAATCTTTACCTTCCTCTGGCCAACTGTCCAATCAGTGACCTTTTTCCCTTTCATGCACGATCTCAGATCTCTGCGATCTATCGAAATGTAGCTCCCTTCCAAACCAACGGCTACGATTGGTTCTGGTTCTATGGCCCTTGGGAGTTTCAACTCTCAACTAACTGCTTTTCCCGTATGAAAACCTTCCGGAGTGGAGGATCTAATGACACCTGTCCTCAACAATCACATGGTTCCTATGAACTTTGGTTTCGGGAGTTCTCACGTCTCCACACACACAAATATACGAATTGAATTTCCCCAAAGTGACAGATCTTCTTCCATGCGTCCTCTCCAAATCCACGACCATGATTCTCTTTGGAACTTCGGCTCTTTCCGACCAAGACCAAATCAACGGTCCTAGGACCTCCTCCTAGATCAACAATTGAGATCTCTTTCGGGACTTGAATTCTTTCATCCTCTGCTTTCCTCCGGAGTGCTCCGTACCTGGAGTTCCATATCTAGCGCCACATGTCCACTTTCATATCAACAACCAAGATTTAATTCGGTTCTTTCTCCTCCTCCTTGTCCACCAACTTCCAAAGTTGTGGATATTATTCCACCTATCCTCCTTGATGATGGACAGTCCCAAATCACTTTAGGACTTCGGGACTTTGACAAGTCCATTTCTCCTATGCACACAAGGGTTAAGTCTTGTGTGCTTACCTCCGAATCCAATGGTTTCTGGTCCTTTGCGCTCAGACCTAATGGATGGGATTTGTTCCTCTCCTCTGCGCTTCATTTTTTCTATTGGACATTGATTTAATGCTCCAGGCTCCTCCCCACAACCAATCTGATGGCTGTTGTTGCTCCTCCTCCTGAGCTTTTTACTTCTTCTGCCTTGGAATATTTTGTCAATGTTCAAAGGCTTCATCCTTTGATCTTTCTCCTACGAGTCCACCTCTTGGATCTTGTCTTTGCTCTCATAAGCGTTATCTCTTATGAGCTTTAGGACTTAGAATAAGTCTATCTCCCATGCACTCCTTGCGTTATCTATTTTGAGATTTTTTATTTACTCAGTCTCCTAAGGGTCTCGACCCTTCTGTTTCCTTTCAAAGGAAAACTCCATTCTCTCCTGGAAACCTACTGCTCAAAGAACACCTTGTTGAGCGTTTTCTAAAGAGTGTTCAACATCTTTGTGATTATCTTCCTTTGATACTCTTTTCCCTAAACTCAACAAAGAGTTCTCTCTGTGCACACTTTCACTCACTCAATGCCCACCTGGCAGAGCCCTACAGAGTTCTCAGTGACTCTATCTCTCTCTGAACTCAACACAAAGTTCTTCATGTGCACTCCTTGCACTTCTGCTGATAAAGGTTAATGGTATCTCTCTAGAGATTATTTGAGGTTAACTCACCTCTTTCAACGTACTCCTTTCATAAAATGTGCACTCCTTGCACTCGCAACTCACATGAGAGAAACAATTGAAACATATTCGTTACTTCACCAGCTTACGCATTCAAACCAATCTGATTTAAGAAAACGTTCATATTTAATTTTCTTTCCGAGCTCTTCTCTACTCTGTAATCATTTTTGGGCACTAGACCCTTTCTCTTAGTCCCCAATCCATGTGATCATAGGCCATGCCCAAGCGCTATATCACTAGGTTCTTACTCGGGCCTTCGGCTTTGGAAATTTTCAAAGCACCACACAACAATATATCGAAGTTCTGGATTACCAAACTCACGAAGTAGGGTGGATCAACCATCCAAATCTACTCAGCATCCGACGAATGACACTTACTATGGAACCTCATGTGTCTGAGTTCCGGGTCTTTGGTTCTTTGGAAGATCTCACATCCACAAATCTGAACTATTAATATTCTAACATTCCCAATCACCTTTGGTGACGTCATTACGTCACATCACTTAACATTTTCCAATTGCAGGGCATGCAATGGTGGTTTGGAGTAACCCGCCTTTCATCCCACAATTCTTCTGATGCTGACACATAAACCCTCGGTGAAACTGCGGTTTGGATTGTGGGACCACCTTGGAGAATTAACTCCCGTGTAACTTGGATCCCCGCAATGCCTCCTGGTCGTCGATCTTGATGTATCGTGATCAAAACCAGTGTGTGTCCTCTGACCCTTAACTTCTTTATGTAACCTTGACCCCACTAACCATGCTCATATGGAGTGCCACATGGAGGAATACCAGCGGCTAGATCATGGCCCAATCAGATGGGTGTCACATGTCACGTTCCATCTTGAATTTAAAACTTCTACAGGTTCAAAACCCATTTTCACATGGCACACATCCCATGTGTCCACATCCATCCAAGTGACATCATCATGACTCACTACTTCGGCTCTTCGAGAGATTTCTCCCTTCAATACTGTGTTTGACCTTTTAACATTGGCTTGATCCAACGGTTGAGCTCTCCTCTCCAAATCTACGGTGTAGATCCACTTTAGAGCTTCGAGCTTCAACCCTTCTCTTGTTTCTGGCATCAGACTTCATTGAAGTCCCGAAGTCCAAAGGGCTTCTAGGTTAACCCTTCTACACCTTCCCCAGAACTCACAGTCGTAAGGGATTTCCCTTCCTTCCGAATAGATCCTATGGCGCAGAACAAACTCTGTTACTTTGTGGATTTCCAAAGGAATTCACAGCTATAATTGCCTTGCAACATTACCAGATCTGACGGTCGTTAAGGATTTTCCTTCTCCCAAACAGATCCTAAGGCCCACATTACTCTATAGCCCAACACCACTTTTTTCATGGTTTTATGACACAGCTACTCCTCCTGAGATTCGTAACACGACAAAGGTAACTTATTGGCACTCAGGAAGGTTTTGAGGTTCGAAATTGGTCCTCTAGACACAATTTCCTATTGAAACCTTGGGTCTAATGACCACTTATCTAGCCCATCCAGGCTCAGTGTTTGAAACCTTGGCTCTCAACTAGAATTTTTTCCATTTTGACAACAACTCCTTCCAAAACTCTTGCTTCAACTTCCACTAACATGGCCCATCTAGGCTCAATGTTGTAACCATGCTCTAATACCATTTTGTAACAACCCCAGCCACCAACAGGCTGGGAAATGCTACCAACACAACCTTAACATAGCCTTTAAAGATCTGATACCATATTGTAACATCTCTGGCCCTCCACAGAGACCGGGTAATGCTACCACAGGGAAATTCTAGATTATATAATATATATGCATTTTAATGAATTAAAACGCAGCTAACATAGAATTACTGCAGTGGAATACATGAAAACATACAAGCATCACATACATGCATTTTAATTGAAATTAAACACATGATGATACTTATCTTTGAAACTAGAGTAACTCCACCAACTACGTCCAGACCTTCCATGAACCTCCCAGCCATAGACCACACTTCTCATCACGCTCAGCAGTGGGTCACCCCTGAGCTGGGACTAATCTCCACCCAAGGCAAGGGAATCCTAAACTAGGTTGAGGTCACATGAAACTGAACAAAGAAACCGAAAGGATTCTCTCCAGGAGCCTTCTTATTCCCACTACTCATGGACTCTCATTCCCCACATCCCTGTTCCACTCGAGAGTATACACCTTCACAAGCATAGTCCATCGGTGCTTCACCTCCCTCTCTGGGTCTTGGAAACATGCTAGATAAGGAATTCTTAGAGATCTGTAGCTGGTGATGGACTCTCTCTGGGAGAAAACCACTTCCCTGCAGACTCTCTCACCTAGAGAGAGTTTATCACATGCCTAACAACCTGCCTCTTCTACCACGGGCCTGACAACCTGCTTCTTCAACACACTCCTCGACTCAGATCCCACCAGGTGAGGACAACAACAACGGTTCAACACTCATTCACATATGGATGATAGTAGAAACCGGAAATTGGGTATGGACATCCAAAAATGGCAACAATCTACACTAAGACACAACACATCTCAATAAGAAACAGTCGACGATAGCAATCCACCCTCAGTCGAGTAACTGCGTGGCCGCAACAACCAACCGTTATGACACATAAACAACACAAACATATACAAAATGCTCAAGCTTCACGGAATATGCAACTCAGTCCGTTGGTTTTCCCCACGAGTTCTCACTAGGTTCATGACCAAGAAACAACACATAGGTTGATTGCAGATTCAAACGGGTTTCGATTTTGGATGGTCGAATGACCAATGAACTCCCACAAAAGTTGGAAGAATGGGAAACGAACCCATAACACGATTGACTCACGTGTTACTAGTTCCAGTGTCCCTATTGGATATCCCCATTCATGGTTAGACAGTGGATGGAGGATCACCAAACTCCACAGAACGAACCCCACAACATGGCTCAACTCATATGCTTTTAACTCTGTGCACCCAGGTCGACACTTGTCTTCCTAGAGCTTCATGCAATCCATTTTGCATACATTCCTTTCCAGGAACTTTGGACAACACTCAACATGTCCACCTTAGCCTTCAGGAAATAATAATAAATTATTATCCCCTTTAGAGGTAATCCCCCTAGCTTATCCCCTAGGCCCACACACTTAGCCTCCTCCCTTACCCAACCTTGTGGAAGATTAGTCCCCCATCACTCTTTCTTCGTGGTCAGTCTGCACGCAATGATGTTTATATTTTATTAATGATCTGCATAATTACATATACAAAATCAGGCTTCTGGCCTTTAACACTTAGGCTCTCTAGCCTAATAAACACATAATCCCAACAACTTATATACACTTGGCTCACTAGCCTATAAACATGATTAAAATTCATAATAAAATAGGGGCACTACCAGGGGATATTACATCACGCAACTCCCACAAGTCCCAGTCTCGTTCCTCAATGTCCAAGGCTAAATATTATCATTTAGGTTCCACTGGTTCGGGAAGGGACCCCAGAAGTTCCACTCATAATAGGGACAAAAACTCAATAAGAGTTGTAGTTTCAAGCACCGCAGGAGACTCATTCAGTACATAACATTGTGCCATTGAAAGAGAAGTTAGATACAATACTCAAAGATCCAAAATAATGCTCAAAACTATTACATATTTGCATGGCGAAGGATAAATTTATCCCTTTACTTCCGATGTCCCTGAAGAACAAACTGGCTCAATAGTCGCAAGGAGCATCCTCGGGAGAAGAAGAGGTTGAGACACCCTTAGGAAAGTCCATGGCCAATGGGATTCTACTTCAAATTAGACTCCCACTGGAAGCTACAGTCACATCTGGTGAGATGGCTCACTTGCCAACACCATAGCTAATAGGATTTAAAAAAGCCTCTACTGATCACTTGGAGCAACGAATTCAACAAGATGAAAAGAAAGCTAAATTCTGGAGATGGGAAGGGATGATGGAGAAAACAAAACAGAGGCATGAGGACTATTTAAAACTCCATGCAAAGAAGAAAATGGAGAAGGTAAAGAAAAAGTTAACAAAGTTTTGTCAAATTTTCGGGAAAGAAACACCTCAGCTGCCAAAGTTCAGTGCAACCGAAGAGCTAGAGAAAAAAATTGAATTAGTACAGGAAGCATGGGAAATGATGGAAGACTGAGCATATGACCTCCAAGAGAAGTTGGAGGGAATGAATTTGAAGGCCGAGGGACAACCTAGAGAACTCCAACAACATCTAGAAAGGGTTGTCCTGGAAGGAAACAACGCTAGAGACATGATGCATAAGAAGACCACTAAGTGCAATACCATTTTTAAGGAAGTCAATGATTGGATGGGTGTGATAACTTGGTGCAACCAAGAAATGGAATATTTATGCAAAAAAATCCAAACCCTCAACGAAGAAGCTTCCAAAGAACAAGATCTTATGGAACAACAAGAAAAATTTGATGAGATCCAGCAAGTCAAAAACACTTTTAATTCCCTGTTCGAAGCTCAAACAATGGCCAAGAAGGAATTGAGAGACTTTTGGCTAGTAGTACAAACTGCATACCTCCAGATGCACTAGGTGGATAAAGTAGTGGATGCAAAATGGAATTCTCTTATCACATTAAAGCCAAAGGATTTTATCATTAGCACAACTCAACAGTTTGTAGCGGAAGCCTCATTGCTTGCCAGGAAGTGGCAAGAAAAAATTGAATATCTCCAGGAGATTAGGAAGAAAGCCTTGGAACTAGTGCCAGATTTGGGCCCTTTGTTTGAAGGAGCCAAGGAAGAAATAGATCAATTCATGGATGGAAGAAAGTCAAAATAAAAAATCAAAGCCACAGAAGGATCACAGGCCAAACTAGAGACCACGAAAGAACCAAAGCCTTTAATTGAGGTGAGTCTAGAATTGTGGTTGGGGCCTGTTGGGCCCTTCATTTTGATAAATAGAAGTTGTACAAGATACGATAGATCCATACAACCAAGCAAAGGAAGGAAAATAAGGCTGGGCAAAATATCACAGAATAGAAAGGCTCTAGAACAGAAAACGGTTAGAGGCCAACGTACAATTATTTTTGGTAAGAGCAGTTGAAACAGAATCAATAAGAGGAGAGATCTCGTGGGTTCTCAAAAAGTAAAAAAGGATTGTAATATATAATGAAATAAGAGGATTGTAATTAGGTTGGGTAGTGAGAACTGGTTTTGCGCTAGATTGGGAATGTAAGGGAAACTATTCTTGTATTATAGTAGTGGTAGTAAGAGCAAGATATTGGAGACAATATGATTTGGTCTTGTACTATACTGAGATGTACTTGTTGATTCTCTTTGGAATGAATTTGTATATTTCTGAGATAATCTACGCATGTATTTTGAGTAAGGACTACAATATAATAGAATACCAATGAGGATAAAATTTAAAAGAAGACCTTTGTTTATGATGTTTTTTGTTTCCATGGAATGATATTATGTTATGTCTATTATGCATGATGCTTCTGTATTACTTTATGATGTTTTGCACAACTTTGTTCTTATGTCTTGGGTTATAAGGTGTAAATACTATAATATGGTTAATCTATCTTGCGCAAGAATGTTATTAATCTTGATAACTTGTATATCTTACTAAGCATTCTTCTTAACCTTCCCTAATCTTCATGTCTCGGTTGCACTTCGGGTGAGACTTCTTCCCTTCCGAGAAGATGAAAATTCCAGTGCACTAGACTACATTTGTACCCTTTTGTTGGTAACCTGAAGAGGACCCTGGTCTGACAAAATTGAATGAACACTACACTAGTAATATTTAATATGACATCTAAGGTAATAAACAACATAATAAAATGTTTTAGAATATTATAAGATCTATTGTGATGAAATGATCAGGTGGAATATACATGATAGTTTAGAGATCATACTAATATTAATGTTATAGAATATTTTTCCACTCTATATGCACATATGCACTCATTGGCCCTAATCCCAATTCCACCTATACTTGCAGCCCAAAATTCCTCCTCAAAATATTTAAAAATCACTCTTTGGCAAGCCATGTGATACTATTGATATAACAACTAGCATATCCAACTTTATATATGCTTGTTTCCCCTCAACAACTTGCTTATGCACTCAAATTGCACCAAAAAAATAAAATTATGTGAAAAATGCACCTTTTCGAGTGGAGTTCAAGGGGTTTCCAGGCTAATTACCTTCTATTTACGGTGCCTAACTACTCCAACCAACCTTTGATGGTATAAATAAACCACTGGGTGGAGGAGAATAGGAAGAACCCTTGTGCTACCAAATTTTTGGTTAAGTCTGCAAGTTATCTCCCATGTTTTTATGACCATATCCCCATTATTGGAAACCCTTGTTTCCAACATCTTTTCCTCATTATTCAAACATTTTAACTATTTTCTTGGTTTGAATCAGTGCTCTAGGTTCCCGATTTGTTGTGACCTTTAACCCTGGTAATAGGGGAGAAATATGAGCTATAACAATCTTGGTGACTCTACTGGGGATATCTCCTTAATTTTAATTAAAATCTTGTTGGATTTTGATTTCTTCTTTCACTTCAAATTCAATACTTTTAATTACTTTTAGACATATAGCATTTAGTTCTAGGCTTTAATTCAAAAAAAATTCAAGTCATTTTGGTAAATATGAATTGCATACACATCTTTACCCACACAAAATTTCATATATACACGTGTTTTTGAAGGTAAAATAGCATACATACACAAGTTTATGATGCAACAATACCGTATGATTTCTAAGACACATTTTTTCCCTATTTTCCAGTGTTTTTAAGTCATGACTTTGCTTCTAATGGTTATTTGCGACTCTCCGGGTTGTCTAAAAGTTTTTTTTATCCTATGAAGATAGTTGAAGTATTTATAATAAAGTTTTTATCCTTTTTATGGTTCTTTAGTCACTTTTTTTATTGCATGGTTGTAATAAGAGTCTTTCACTTAGCATCAATGCTTCATGATCGTTGTTGTGGTCATAGATGAACACTGAGTCCTTTGGTTGAGTCCATTACTTTTTACTGCCTTTCTAGTTTCCAAGCATAAAAGGAAACAATTCCTTGGTTTATAATTTTTTTCTTGGTTTTTTCTATAGTGGAAAGAAAACAGAAGGACCAATTTTCTTTTGAATAGATCATTTTCTTTTCTTGTTTGCTTCTAAGCATTTTTTTTAAGAAAAATATATATTTTTTAAGAACATGTTTTTCTTCATCATTGACAGTCAATTTATATGTATTATAAATTTTGTTTTATTTATGTGTCAATCTAGAGTTATTGTTTACTTATGAAGTTCTATGCATAATATATGCAGTTGTGGTTCCTTTATAGTAGCCTATCTAAATGCAACTTTGTTTACAGGTTAAATTTACAACTATTGCAATTTCATTACTAAGTTATACCCTTATTTATCTAGAAACACTGAAATATTAGGTTGCATTAGGTATCTAGCTTCAAGAATTGAATATTTCTACAATAGTGTTATGATTTGGTATATTTGGAGAATACCACCTAATCAATGATCTCTTGAATTGGAAATTATAAAATGAATGTTGTAACATGCCCGTGCTTAATTCTCGAATTAGTGATATGTAATGTAAATATAATGTATCACTGTGGGCCCAAATATGTAATATGTACATGTTGTATATTGAAAATAATAAAATGAATGTATGCTAGCTACAGAAGGACACAAAAGGAATAATGGGGGATAAGTTTCCAAAAGAGAGGGGAGGGTCTAAGATAATGTCTAAGAGAGGGGTTCGAGGAATAATAACCCATGTTTATTAATTCAAACTCACTTCCTAAAACTATTGTTGGTGTATGAACCTTCTGATTTTTTATCGAGTGTTCCCAAAGGAAATCATTAAACACATGTAAGAGGGATTGTATGAAAATTCACATCCCATAGTTATGATAGAATTGGGTATGAGTACATTTAACATTGGGGAGTGTGAGATTCGACTTGCATGGGGGAAAAGCAAATTCGTATGGGGAAAGGAGGTTAGTTCTTAGATGCATATTTTGGGACATCAAGGGAGAACAAAGTGTTATAGCTTGAATGAAACCATAGTGGGAATGTGTGGTAGTTATTTTTGGATCTGCATACATGAAGAAGAAGGATGTTGGGACTCTAGAGTGAGATTCTGAGTGAGATATTACCCTACAATGATGATCTTACATTTTTGAACATTTCCTGTTGTAGCTAACATCCCTGGAGCCACCGAAAAGAATGATTCCTAGCTCACCTATGATGGACCCATAGAGGAAAGTGGGAAGGCTTTAGGGAATATGGTGTAGAGAAGGGGGATCCCATTCCTTGGGTTATGTAGGTTGAGAGGAAGAGAGTTAGAGGGTTAGGCTAGCTGTAGGAAAAAGTAGTTTGTTGTGGCTAGAATTGGGTTGTGAGTGGACAATAGAGACAACTTCTCTTATGGATTTGTAGCCCCAAATCGTAGGTGATTTTTTGTTGATATTTGGAGAAGTAAATCTACGCTCTGGAGGAATGTATTTCCTATGCAGTGGGTTGTACACTTGTTTTAAAACATATTTGTTTATCTCTATTAAATTGTTTTTAATTATGGTTTTTAATTTCTATGAATATACTCTATTCGTGAGTAAATTATATGCTGCTATGTATTGGAATAATTTCCTATATTCATAATGTTGTTAAATGCATGTAAATCCTCAATATCTTGCATAAAATCATGGGTTTTAATTATTGCACATAAACTATAAATTATGAGCAATTTTATGTTGTTGTGTGAATGTTAATTTAGTTGCATTCATGTCTCTAAAAATGTTTTCTACTGTCTGGGCGATTTTAGTATGAAAACATTTAATTTAATTGGTATTAGAAAAAAAATCAGTTGTCAGATTTAGTAGTTAGGGACACTACAGAGTGGTATCAGAGATCAAAGTTTAAGATCGATCTTGTATGGGCCATGACCTGTGCATATTTGGTAAAAATTTGTTGTTGCATAGTTTCAATTGTGATGGATTTGGGAAATTGGGGAAACTGGAGTGATATCCCCAAACATTTATGAACAATTCAGGCTTAAATCTCCCTCGGAATCATATAAGATGTGATCAAGGGAATCGACATATAGGTTGCATAGTTAAATTCAACTTGGAAGTTCAAAATTTATGTTTAATGGAAGTTGGAGAAGTTAGGAGAGTTTGATGGATCGACGATTGAGATTTCATTATATTTTAAATCAATGACCCATATTCATCCTAGATTAACCAAAAACATGTAATTTTTTCAGAGTTGGAAAAATGGAGCATATTGACAGTCAAGATTAATTTTCAAAGTTTGGAAATACAGAGTAGATCGATGATCAAGAATCATCGGAAAAGTTGGGAAAAGTATGGTGGGTCAATGATTAATACCATTTTGACTTGGAAATAGGTAACCTATATCCATATTGGATTTTGGTTTAAAATTTCTAAGTGTTTTAGTTCGGAGAAGTGTTTCATTAGACCTAGATAAATCATTTATTGTCAATGGTTAGGTTAACAAAGTAAAAAAAAAATCCATTCAATCAATATAGAATTTCTATCATTAATGGTCTGGTCGAATAAAAAAACAAAGTGATTCATTTACCCCAAAGAAGTTGTCAATCACCGATGAAGGGAAAAGAGGAGGATGATGTGTCATGCCAAGTGAACATCCATGTGTTATGACACATATGAATCCATGTGTAATGCCACACAAACCATTTTTCCACATCAACATCCATGTTTCATGCCATGTTATCATATATGTGTCATGCCACGTCACCTGGAGAAATTTCCAATCATCAATGGTTGGGCGACAAACAATCGACAAAGTATTTCATTTGTCCCAAAGAAATTATTAGTTACCAATGGTTGGGTTGGAAAAAATTAGTGAAGTGTTTCATGCATCTAAAATAAATCATCCATCACCAATGATAATGTAGAAAAAAATGGTGATTTGGTTCATTCACCAAGCAAAATCATCGATCTTTGATTGAGCTCAGATGGTGGAGAATGAACAGGTCTAGATTGCTTTCGAGTTGGAGGTCAAAAGTTGAGAACCATTTGTGGGATTCAAAAAGTTTATCAAATATACTGTTGTGATTAATCCTTATTTTGAGATCAACAGATCATATTGACTGATTCTTACAATAATAAATAATTCATTTTTAAGAAACTTTCCATAATTTGTAGGTCATCAACTTGCAGAGGAATTTTGAGGGAATAACAACATTTTCAAGTGGTCTAAATTGAGAGAACTATGTGTACATTTGGTACATAGACTCTCTTATAATAAGAATGAAAGAACTTGATAATATCTTTCCAACAAGATATTTCTAGTGCAAAACAAAGCTTGTATGATAAAGTTACAATCGAAATAGTGCAGGGCATAATTTAGGTACCATTTTACTTCCAGAGGACATAATGCCTTCCACATAAGTTTGTTTTGGGGAACATGAGTAGTATGTGGAAATAATGTGGACCATATAAGACCTCCATGGAATGAAATTTGGAATTTATCTCCCTACATGTATACAATACAAAGGAGAATACACTTGTAGCATAGAGGGATAAAAATGGAAAAATAGTCTAAACTTGCACAGACCATAACTATCAACTCGGAAATTGGAATTGGGAAAACGAGAAGTCAATAGAAAGGTATTGAGGAGGAGAAACTATATGTCAACCCATATTTTTTATTTCAGTAACATAGTTTCTTAGAAAACTTTAATCATTATAAAAAACAATCAATGAGTGGAAATTGCAACTTGAGAAGTTTTAACTTTTCACTTAGAACTTAGAACACGAAATGCGTACATCCATTGGAGAGTTGTTTTAGAGAGGAATTTTTCTAAATAATCGGAATCATATTTCAATGAATCCATACTCCTAATAAATGTAGTTGAAAGGATGACATGTATTCTAATTTGTAATATATTTTATATTATGCATAAGTCTAACAACAATTGTTGCATGTAGATTTCTTGCAACAGAATTAGAGGTAAAGGAAAGTAGATTTGGTTCCTATATCAGAAATATAGATATGGAGGATTCCTAAGGATATTACAACATTACAGGCATGAAGAGGAGGTTTTAGGTAGATTACTTACAAGGAGATATTAGGAATATTAAGCCTCCTACTTTTGATGGTGATCAAAAGAAGGATGAAGATGTAGAAGCATGGTTATTGGGAATGATAAAATATTTCCAATTGCACAATTATTCATCAAATTTAGAAGCTCTAATTGTAACCTACCATATTCAAGAAAAAACATCTATTTTGTGGGATCAACTCAAGCAAGCTAAACATATTTATGAAAAGAGAATTTCTTGGAGGAAATTCAACATATATTTCCAACAACAGTACTTGTCAGAGAAGTATTATGAAAAGAATATGAAAGAGTTCTTTGAATTCAATATTGGAAGCATGAAAATGGTTGAGTATGATAAGAGGTTCCTCGATTTGTTGAGGTATGTTTACTTTATATGATATGAGAAGGTTAAAATCCAATTGTTTATAAGTGTGATACCTTATTTCTACAGTGATAAGATACATTATGATGAGCCCAAGACATTGGAAGAGACCATAAGGAAAAAAAAGTATCTTTATGATAATAATAGAGGAAGTTTGGCTTTCCAAAAGGATTGGGATGAGAAAAGGAAAGTAAATATGGAGAAGAGAAAGAAAGGTTTTAGGCCACCATTTTATAGAAATAGATGTCAAACATATCAACAAGGGACCTCAACAAAAAATGAGCCCTAGATGATAGATTCATTTGGGAAAGTTCCAAGACAACGTCCCATAAAATGTTAGGGATGCGAGGGGGACCACTTGTATATATATTTCCCTCACAAAGGAGAAAATATGAGGATTTTTCACAATATTTAGGAAGTTGAGATAGTAAAGGATGTGGGTAGAAGCATGCCAAGGATTTATGTAGCCTTGGACAACAAACAAGAAGACTATCAATCCCACATCATTAAGGTGGAAGGTAATATTGATAATCGACTCACTGCTATTTTTATTGATTCTAGAGCTATTCATAGCTATATAGATCCTAATATGGTGAAAAATTTAAATTGAATAGATGTAAGAATGAAAAGTCTTGGTTATTTCAACTAGCCACTAGAACCAAAAGAAGAATCAATGAGCTTGTTAAATATTTTGGAGTGAGCATGAATGGAGTTAACACTAAGGCATATTTTAACAACATACCACTTGGGTCATATGACTGATTTTTGACATTCCTAGTCCATCTCCGAGCTGGGTCACATCATTAACAAAATGACTCACTAAAATTTTTGATAATAAATAAAAAAGCACTGAAATAATCACACAACATGACATTCATACACCTGCAACTGTCTATGCCACTTAAAAACATAAATACAACCTAAAACTCCTACAAAATCATCCCACCATATAATAACTAAACAATATACAACAACATCCCACCATATAGACATGGATTTAAATGCATCATTCTTCTCACAACAAACAATAATATCCCAATATAATTCAGAATAAATTACACAACAACTCTATCAACATCGTACATGTATAAACACAACAAATAACAACAATTATCTTATAAAATGTGCAACCCACTGTAGAGTATAGGAATTCCTCCCAGCCATAGCCTTTTTGTTATATTTATCAACATAAATACACCCTCGACCTGGGGATATAAATCCACAAGAGACAAAGGTCCCTAAGGATGGCTAATGTCCCTCTTTCAACAGTTAAACTCTCAACTAATTTCATTCCACTAGAAAACTTCCTCTCAACCTGCAAAACCCAAGGGATGGAATCCCCCTTCATTTCTCACAGTCCCTCAAGCATTTCCACTCCCCTACAAGGCTTCGAACATAGGTTGGACATGAATTCTACTTGTTGGCACTTCAGGAATTCTACAACTACAACACAAATTTTCCTAGTAGCCAAAATGCATGCTTCTTGGATGAATTTCGAACAAGTCATTTCTCCCAGGCACAAAGCCTCTTTCTCCATGAAATTATAGCTCCAAACAACACCCAAAAATGTCCACAAAAAATTCCTTCGAGATCCCCCACTTAGAACTCAATTGTTGGCCAAAACACTACATGTAAAAACAACTCTCTATGCAAAAACGTGAATGCATAATTATGGTCACCTACCCATACAAATTTTCCTCTCTTTCTCTTGCTTGCTTGATTTCCAGTCTTCCCCAAGATGATTTTACTCATCCACCATGCTCTCAATAATTATGGGAAGTTACTCAAGCACAACAACCCTCTTACATGAATTCTATGATTGGGCTCTAGAACACTCAACGACTAATGTAAGTTTCATGGAAAGGACAATTTAGAGAAAAATAGGAAATGGGTTTTTCTTAAATAGATATGGGTAACTCTCCCCCCCTTTTTCCCCTACCCTATCTTGTGGATACTTAGCCCCCAATATCCGTATGTTTCCATATGCATCTGGCGATAAATTTCATTCATTATATTTCAATTTATATCGTTTACATATTGTCTCTCAGCCATACATCACATTTTCAATATACATTGCTTGGCTCTTAGCCACATACTATATTTACAATATACATCACTAGCTTGGGGTTTGAAAACGAGGATGTTACATGCTTGATTCATATGGATTGGATGGAAAATTGTCATGCTATCCTATATTGTTACAACAAACATTCCATATTTCTTGATGATGAAGGAAGTTCAAGGATGGTGCAATGTATTTCAAGACCTATATCCATTAGAAAGATTTTATCATTGCAACTAAAAATAAGTTTTAGAAAAGGATTCGAGATATATGTAGCCCATATGGAATATCCAACAAAGGACAAGGAGCCAAGTCTTGAAGACCGTCCAATATTGATGGATATCAAAATGTGTTTGGGGAATTTCCAGGATTTCCGCCAAATAGATATATTAATTTCTCTATTGACTTAATGGCTAGAGTTTCCCCAATGTCCAAAACTTCTTATAGAATGAGCGCATCATATATGAAAGAGTTTCATATGTCTAGAATAATTGTTGAAGAAGGGGTACCTACACCCAAGTGTTTCACCTGGGGGTGTCCCAATACTCTTTTTGAAGAAAAACGATTGAAATCTAAGGTTGTTTGTTGAATTCATACAACTTAATAAGGTTATTGTAAGGAAAAAATACCCTTTTCCATGGATTGATGATCTTTTCGATCAATTGAAAGGAGAAAATATATTTTCCAAGATTGACTTGAGATCAGGCTATCATCAAGTGAGAATAAGAGAAGAAGGTACTAGCAAGACAAAATTCAGGACAATATATGACCATTATGAGTTCATAGTGGTTCCGTTTGGCATGACAAATGTGCTAGTGAGATTCATGTGTCTAATGCATGGAGTGTTCAGGGATTTCCTGGACAAATTTGTCATTGAATTCTTCAGTGACATTCTTATCTACTCCAATATAGAGGAGGAGCATGAGAAACATTTGTGGATGATGCTACATATGTTGAGAGAGAACACATTGTATGTCAAGTTAAGAAAATGCACTTTCTATCAATGAAAAATCCATTATTTGGGCCATATTGTCTCATAAGATGGCATAGTAGTGGATCTCGAAAATATTGAAGCAATTAAAAGTTGGTCAGCACCAAATAAGGTTTCAGAAATGAGATCCTTTATGGGATTAGATGAATATTATAGTATATTCATTGAAGGATTATCCAAGGTTGTGCATCCAATCACTTTATTGTAGAAGAAGGGAATAAAGTTTGAATGGAATACCAAGTGTGAGTAGAGTTTCTAGCATTTGAAGGAATTATTGACCAATGTATATATTCTAAAGGTTGCATATATAGATGAATATTTTGTTGTGTGCATAGATGCATACAAGGAAGGGATTGGTGGAATCCTTACACAAAATGGGCATGTCATATGTTAGGATTCAAGGAAGCTTAAATAACATGAAATGAATTATGCTACCCATGAATTAGAGTTGGGAGTTGTTGGCCCTTGACCAAGTTTTGAGGATCCTTAGTCATGTTTGACCTATTTTGGAACTTCAACAGGCCGTCGAAGGCGGAGCTCAACTCGAAGCAGAGATTGTGGGATCTTGACCCCTTTTTTAGGGATTTTTGGATTTTGGGCTTATGTAACGGGTATGGGGATGTTGGCCCATGGGTTTACCCATGTTTAGGCCCATTTTGTAATGTATAAATAGAAATCTAGGCGATGTAAGTAAAAGGGGCGCAAGTGTGTGATACCAAGTGCTAAGTGAAAGTGATGATTGTACATGCTTTGTGCATGTTGTGTGAGACTTGCAAGGTTAAGTTCAAGTGACTGTAAGGGATTGAGTAGAAGTTTTGTGTTGTAACCTGGCTCGGGGAAGGAGGATCTGACGAGGTGCATGCATATCTCTTGTCCTATGTGAAGTAGGATCTTGTGGCTCTGTGCATGTAGAATATTGACAAAAGATAATACAAGAGAAGAAGAGTTGGTGGACATAGCTCCAGGCTGGGGGTGAACAACGTATATCCTGTGTTTTTATTCTTTGTGCAATGTATTGATGTGTTTATGTGTTTACTTGCTTAGTTCTTTGGCATGGATAAATGATAGATATATATGTTGATGTTTTGTTCTTAATAATATGAATAAGTTCTAGATATAACCTATGTGAATGTTCTTAGTGCTTGACTATACTAGATCTGGGTGAATACTGTGATGCACTATGATTAGGGTTTTAACTGCAAAGTAGATACTGGTTAAATACTGATGAACTGTAACTGTTAAGTGCTTTGATAAAATATTGTAATCACATATCTGTGTCCCAGCTAAGGTTGCAGACACTGGAGTCCTGCAACCACCCCTGCCTCTACCTCAGGTGAGACTGCATCTGCTTTGCAGGTGTTACCGAAAGGGCCAGTAGTTAGGGTTTTTTTGGTGCAATATTGAAGCATTGAAACCTGAGTCTGCCCCTATGTCAACAAAAGGTTCCGTTGTCGGGACCTGAAACTGTGATTGTTGGGAACTGAAGTAAAGAAAAATAGAATCTATGTGCATAGATCTGTTGCTGAAGTGTGTAGTATTTGACCTAAAACTGTGATTGTTAACTGAAGTAAAGAAAAAGAGAAGCGTTGTGTGTAGATCTACTGCTGAAGTGTGCAATATTCTACTTGACCTATAAATCTCTGTGCTAAGAAGAGAAGTCAAATCTGAAGCAAAGAACTAAGATCTTGAAGCTTTGTTCTCTGATCAAGGTAAGAATAGTGAAAAGTTTTGATTGAAAAGGTAAGATAATTGGAAATTTTTTTTCAAAAGTATGGATCTAGGTATGTTTGATAAATTTTTTCCTAGACTGAAAACTAGGGCTGATCCAGATTATTTTCGGCATGAAATGAGAACGAAGATATAATAAAGAAATGCACAGAGATATCGTAGATATTCAATAATATAACAGAAATGTATCAGAGATGCAACAATGAACAAATATACA
>JASDQU010737009.1:96401-114942 GCA_032191745.1 Picea mariana | reverse complement strand
GCTCTGATACCACTGATCCAGATTATTTTCTCCACAAAATGAGAATGAAGATATAATAACAAAATGCATAGAGATATCGCAGATATTCAATAATATAATAGAAATGTATCAAAGATTCAACCATGAACACAGATATACAGTAATACATAATTTCTATTAATCAAAGAAATGTACAGAGACTGTAAAAAATACAGAGTGAAAGATTCACTAGAATGGTGGCGGCTTATCTCTGAGAAGAGATGTGACGGCTGCGCTCATTCAAAAGAAGATGATTACAATGAGGCTATGAAGGCATTTTTAAAATAAACTGGAATGCCAAAAACCCTAGACATCCAAAAACCTAACCCTAGGAGATGAAGCACCAAAAGTCATGTAGGCCCCGTTTGGGTAAGTGAGTACATCAACTTCTTGGGGTCATAACTTTTACATACAATCTCCGTTTTAGGCGTGTGATAGCTCGTTGGAAATATATCATCGAGGAGATTCATTTTGGGTGCTCAATCATGCCTTTAGATATCATTGAGAACCTCAATCTTGAAAAACCTTCATTTGGGCCCTCAAAATGGTCCCGGAAGTTAAAAACTGCTAAAAATAGTAAATTGCCAAAATTGCCAGAAAATTATTTTGAGCCAGACAGAAAAGGTGGGTGGCCATCGATATCCACCTGGATCAAGGGCACAACTAGAAGAAAGAATATTTTATATGAGTAGATCTGATAGAAATGATGAAAGATATGTTATTCCTATGCATAGAAAGAAATTTTGGACTAACAAATGGATGAAGGATCCTAGAAATAATTTTTTGCAGGTTAGTTTCTGTGACCCTAGTGTGCAGTATAGGAAAGGTTGGGGATCGTTCAAAATAAAGAGAGGATTAACTCTTTTCTATAGTTGTAGAAGACCGAGACATCTTTCTAAGGAATTCTATAGTAGAGATCATATTTGTCTTTGTTGTAAAGCTATGGACCATGAAGTTTTGGATTGCCCTAGAATGATTGCTAAGGTTGAGAGAATGAATACGAGACAAGAAAACCATGAGGAATATTAGGAGACTAAGACAATGGCAGAACCCCAGAAAGAATCAGAGAATGTATTGCTACAAATGAAAGAAACCTTGAATGATCATAGAAATATCAACTTATCAAAGATATTCAAAGAAAAAGAATGCATAGAAACAAGAATAGGAGACTTTGACATTGTCTATGTTCTAGATGAAGAAACATAGGTGAACATCATGACAGAAAGAACTTGGGAAATTTTAGGAAAGCCTTCTATGATTCCTTCATTGGGAGGAATAGGATTATTCAAAGGAAAGTTGATAACCCTATGTGGAAGACTCACCTAGATGTCTATGAGTGCTCATGGAACATTGACAGAGGAAGATTTTGAGGTTGTTAAATTTATTGAGAATGGCACCTCGTTTTCTATGCTACTAGGAAAAACCTGGATTGAGAAGAATCAACCCAGAAGAAAAGAAGAGGAAGTCTTAGAACAGAAGAAGAAAGAATTAAAATATTTCATGACTAGGAGGATAGCACACTTGATTGAAGAATAGGAGAACTGAGAGAAGCTATTTAGAACCAGAAACTTTGATGTCAAAGTTGAAAGAACACAAGAAGACTCACAGAAGAGTGGAGCACCTACCCTAGACAGAGAAGAAGTATTTCCCTTGAACCCTATGAAAGAATATCAACAACACAAAGTTACTATGCCAAAAGGAGATAAGAATAAGAATGGAAAGAGGAATATCGAGACGAAAATCACAGGGAAGAAGGCTAGAAATCTTAGTAAGAAGAGAGAAAAGTTGCAGAATGTTCCAGAGGGGACTTCGTAGAAGGAAGATTTGCAAAACTGTAAGTTTGTCAGGATATCAGAACAATGTAACATGGCACTTCACCATGGCAAAGAAATATAACCATTGGAGGCATTATGACCATTAGATCGATGCCCCGAAATGGTTAGAACAATAGTTATGACTAGAAATCTCATCTTCAGAACATTGGGACCGCACCGGAACAGACATAACCACATTGATGAAGGCCTCTTGTCCATTGGATAAGACTGGTTACATCATTGTCTACTTATTCCATCGACTGTTGCACCGAGAACACTTTTGTGAATTGTATCCAAGCCAACTCATTGATACCACGTTGTGTTTACTAAGATCGACGCATGTTCTATTGGTTTGAGCACCCATTCATCAATATGAGTTATCCGATATTGAGCGTGTATGTCGAACAAACTTATCGTAGCTCAAAAGTGTGTAGAAGAAGTTCTAATCGATCTAATGGTCGATAAAGTAATGTCCACAGGGATTCAAGCCTCATCGAAGAGAGGAGTGCAAGCCTCCCCATCGATTGCTCAAGGATATAGACCATCCCGAGCTGCAATAGAGAAGAAAACCAAGCACCGTGATGACTTGGAGAATGAGAAATTAATCCCGACTATCCTACCCGACTACATCCCGCCTTTGGCTGGTGCGGTGAGTTGTGACAGTGTCTCGAGGGATTTCGATTATACCTTGGTTACTGCGTACCTCCCAAAGGGGATACGTGCATTTAGAACACAACAAGATAAGATCATGACATTAAAATTCAGCAACTTCAACCTAGGGGACTGAAAGAACCATAGTATGCTCACTCCTCACAGGTACTTGACTATGACGAAGGGGAAGAACTCGAGGATAATCCCCAAACCATGGACTATAAACCTCGTGCAGTCCACCATACTGAATGTGATGAAGATTCCACATTTTGGAAGGCACCAGGAGGTTAACGCGTGTGTCAAGCTCCTGTTATCGTGCTACAACGACAACTATCTATGGCTAGACAGACACATCATAGTCAATCCAACGCTGATCCATAGGATCACCAAATTGATCATGCAGGGACCCGACCCACAGGACTTATACCCAGGGAAGGCTGCAGACCGCGCACTGACAAAGAGGATTAATGACACATATGGCGATGTAGAAAAGGGGATACGAGGCTACAAGGTAGCTTCCATCCAGAATGGCACAGTGCGCCTGGCCTGCCAGCTGATCTCAGGAAAGCTAGTGAGAAAGAACAGACCTATGCAGGTCACGGGGCTTGTTGTTGACCTTGCTGAAAATGTGTATAAGGACTCCAAATGAACTTGGCAAAGTACTTAGTCAACCAGCTCGAATTGGATTTCCGCAAAGCTTAGGATCAGGGCTATGAGTTCGATTTTAGCTGGTTGCTGATCTTCATAGCATTTACTGCTTGGGAGATGCCGGAAGGTGCAACCTTCCCAGATATTTAAGCATTTGAGCCAATCACTGTGAAGTTCACCACACTCTGGTACTTGAGTGATATGGGAAAATAGTGGTAGTCGAATGCAGTATTTCACACATGATATCCCCAGTTGAAGAGGGCTATTGTGATTTTCCCTCACATGACGTCGAACACTCTGCACTGGTTCATACCCCTCATGAAGTTCCATGTAGATCAAAAATTTATTTATATCACTCTGCATGCAGATGAGCATAAAGAAGAGCTTTAGTCATACTATAAGGTCATAGAGGAGGACCTCGAGGAGATAACTAAGGACTGGTCTATAGAGCTCCTTACCCCTGTTGAACCCATAGAAATGTATGATCCCAAACTACTTGGGAGCTCAGAGGCCACTCACAAAGAACATGATACACCTAGAACCAACAGAAGGAAGAAGACCGAAGAGGTACAAAACCTGAGCAGTGCATCAGAAGAAACCGCTTCAGAATCACTGGGACGAGGAGGTGATGATGAAGTAGATAAAGAAGAGACCAATGGAAAATATGATCAGCAAAAGCAAGGAGAAGAAACACCACCTAGGGATCCTGTTGATGAGGCTAATCTCTCTAAGAAAAGAAAGGTTTCCCCCACAAAACCTACCTCGAGGAAGAAATCTAGAGCTAGTAAGACCAAGTTGCAGACCATGCTCATGCTCGATGACTTCGACTTCATCATCATAGCCATATCAGATGCTTCATAGGATATTATGCAGAAAACAGAAGCCAAGCAAGTAGACATGTATGACAAGATTGAGATAGAACTCAGAGGGGTATAGCAGGCCCTTCAATCTAGCCACATAGTATCCACTATGCCCCCACCATCAAAAGAACCAGAGTTGGGAGATGAACGTACCCAACTCCAAAAAATAGCTGATGTGACCGAAGCTCGCCTTCATCGAGCACAAGAAGAGAAAGAAAAGGCCATGGTGGCCGTGAAGTAAGCACAACAGGAAATGTAGAGAAACTCTAAGTTGCGTAGCAAGAGAAGGATGACCTCCACACCAAGTTCGAAGAGGAGAGATCACGGATCCAGCAAGAGAAAGAGTAGTTTCTCGTAGAGCAGCTCAGAGTCAAAGAAGCAGTCAGTAGAGCACTTTTCTCTGTGAGAGGCTTAGAGCAAAAGGCAGAAGAANCAACAGGTAGCGTAGCTTACGGAAGCTATCCAGAAGCTTCAATAGAGAATCATAGACCTAGAGCTATGAAAAGTGCCAAGTACCCCACAGGACGTGCGAGATCAAAGAGAAGCTACTACCCAGAGCACAGTTGAGAGGATAAGAGCATTCGCTCTGAAATGTAAACAACTTAGCAATAGAAGTGCACAAACCTACAAGTGACTTACTAAAGACCCTGAACTAAAGGCACTAGATTCACAGCTCCAGGAGGCAAAGAAGCAAGCAGTGACAATATAAGCTCAGTTGAAGCTCCTTCCAGCAGTTGAAAGGATGAAGTGATCCCAGGAACAACGCACTTCTCAACAGCAGGTCCACACCATACAAAGAAAATTCATGGAAGTGACTCAGAGGCTCCAACCAGTCCAGGATGAAGCGTGCCAACTTTATTAGGAGATTGAAGGCCGAGGAGCAAATCTTGAACAAATATTCACTGCAGTCGAATAGTTCTTAGAGGGACCTATCAACGAAGCAGATATCCAAGAGTTCATCGAGCAAGAGGCCTTGGCACAACAATAGGTCGAAGCAGCTTGAGCTAAGATTGAGGCTTTTGAAGCAGAGCTACCCAGACCAGAGTGACTCGGGACGAGTCATAGGTGAGTGTTGGGGGCCTATTGTCCCTTGACCAAGTTTTGAGGATCCTTGGTCATGTTTGACCTATTTTGGAACTTTGACAGGCTGTCGAAAGTGGAGCACAAGTCGAAGCAGAGATCGCGGGATCTCAGCTCCTTGTTTAGGGATTTTTAGGTTTTGGGCTTATGTAACAGGTATGGGGATGTTGACCCATGGGTTTACCCATGTTTAGGCCCATTTTCTAATGTATAAATAGAAATCTAGGCAATGTAAGTAAAAGGGGCACAAGTGTGTGATACCAAGTGCTAAGTGAAAGTGATAGTTTTACATGCTTTGTGCATGCTCTGTGAGACTTGCAAGGCTAAGTGCACGTGACTGTAAGGGATTGAGTAGAAGTTTTGTGATGTAACCTAGCTCGGGGAAGGAGGATCTGGCAAGGTGCATGCAAATCTCCTATCCTATTCGAAGTAGGATCTTGTGGTTCTGTGCATGTATAAGATTGAGAGAAGATAATAAAAGAGAAGAAGAGTTGTTGGACGTAGCCCCAGGCTAGGGGTGAACCACATATATCTTGTGTTGTTATGCTTTGTGCGATGTATTGATGTGTTTATGTGTTTACTTTCTTAGTGCTTTGGCATAGATAAATGATAGATAGATCGGTTGATGTTTTGTGCTTAATAATATGAATAAGTGCTATATCTAACCTATGTAAATGTGCTTAGTGATCGACTATACTAGATCTGGGTGAATACTGTGATGCTCTGTGATTAGGTTTTTAACTAGGAAGTAGATACTAGTTAAATACTGATGAAGTGTAACTGCTAAGTGCTTTGATAGAATATTGTAATCATAGATCTGTGTCCTAGCTAAGGTTGTAGACACTAGAGTCCTGCAACAACCCCTTCTTTTACCTCGGGTGAGACTGCATCTGCTTCACAGGTGTTTCCAAAAGGGACGATAGTTAGGGTTTTGTTGGTGCATTGTTGAACGTTGAACCCTGGGTCTGCCCCTGTGCCAACAGGAGCCACATTTCATGCCTTAAAAATGTGGAGGCATTATTTCATGGGTAGAAAATTTGAATTGAATATGGATCACAGTAGTCTGAAACACTTGATGAGTAGCTCACACTAAATTCTAGACAAATGAGATGGTTGGAATTTCTAATTGAATATGATTTTGACATCAAATATATCAAGGGGAAAGTGAATAAAGTGATTGATGCACTCAACAGAAGGGTGCATGAAATGCATGCTACAACCATAAACATATACAATTTAGATTTAAAAGACAAAATTCTAGAAGTTGTAATAGTAAACCAACATTATATACAAGATAGAATTCAGATTTGAGTATAAGAATATACAATTCAGTGAACTGCAAGACCATGGCCACAAAAATGTACATGGTGGATCCATGTCATCAATTAAATCATAGCCATGAGAAAATACAATGTGGATCTATGACACAACATATATATCAAGAAGACAATGAGCACTGAGGAAATTTCCCCTAAAGTCTTCAAAGTACTCATAAATAAGTGATATACTCCATCACAACTTTGGAGGGGATACTGTAGAAGAACAATTTGGCCCCAAAACCAAGGTATTCATCCCAAACCTTGATCATACGAATCTACAACATGTGAATGGATGAGATGATGTTGATCATGGTAGAAATCATCTGATTACCAACCATTTTTGTATTTCATTAATAGACACGAGGGGACCCAATGATGAGGAAGATGGGCCCCAAGGTACCTAGTATAATCTAGCGAGTGTGAATAGAGGACCTGATATCGAACACTCATAGAATTAATCGATCAAGAGTCAATGATGCAACCCCACTTTCGATCACAAGGATTCCTACCACTGAGGACTGTGAGCTCCAAGGTACTAACTGGTTTCTAGATCCCTCTCCTAGTTAATGTGTTGAATTCAATAGGAAGAGAACCATCAAAGGAGTGCCTTAATTTATCCCCTATCAATTGACATGAAACATACATAGAGAGATGATGTGAAGAGTGAGTATCACCAAGTACAACTGACATAGGGATGGTTGACTCAGAAAGTAAAAAAAACAATAGATGGATGATTCATGATTAAAATTTACTTGAACAAATGTCACGACACAATGGTGACTTGGAATCATGACAAAATATCTCGACGAATATAGTGAAATAATGTAGGAGGCATTGAAGCACTCTCGATGATGACTAGAATAGTAACCAGTCGAAGCAGTATCTCTGACTTATATTAATGGGACAATTCCTAGGTAAGATAAAACCAAACAATATGATGAGAACTCAAACAAATGCCATATTCAAGGGAGATCTTATTGATGCTTCCATTTTGAGAATAGACGAATGGTAAAAAAAAAACCTTTTTTTTAAGTTTTAGTGAGCCTGAAAAAGAAATAAAAGTGTACTCGATAGTATATTTTTCATTTTATATAACAAGTCCGAAAAGGACATAAAAGTGCATTGGGATGGAGAGAATGAGTGTCTTAACGACATGTTCCTATGTTCCATTTGTATGGAACTAACCTAAACAAAATGAATGCAAACAATACTAGCAAGTGAGGTCCAATATTAGCAATTGTTCTCTCCATGGGTATATGGAGGAAAAATGAAGGCCAAATAATGCAAGAGGTATATGGTCAAAGGCTATTGCAATAGTGGTAAGTGGAATGTGGGCCAATAGCGGTGTAGCAACAGGGTAAATGATGCGAGCAACATATGCATAAGTGACCATAAAGAAACATAAAAAGTTTTCGGCAACCCACCCCCATGGAATGTGGCAAGAATATAGGTGAAGACAAGAGAATGAGGCTTGAACATCAAGTCATGGAGGGCCTAAAGGAGGGTTCCTGGACCTAGAGGAAATCACAACATGGGAACTGAATGGTAATATGGGTGCTAGCTATGGCACGCATTGAAGGTAGGCACTACCAAACAAGTTATGACATGGAACAATGGAGTGGCTAATGTTGCAACCTAACGAGATCAAACCTAAGCCATGTGATGACAAAAAAGATGATTAATAATGTCAATCATGGATGCAAGGAAAAACATATCATGTATCTCTGTTTTAAAAACACGTACCTCAAGTTCGATGGAAATTATCATTTCTGGAAAAAAAAAGTCTTTGTAATCCTTTCCACACATGAAAACTAGATTCCAAGGTCAAAACGCATAGTGAAATCTCAAAAAAGAAAATATTTTTGGATTTTTTGGATATGATATATGAAAAAAAATCACTCACACCACACACCTATGTACAAGGCACTAGGAATCTTGATTCTTTATGCCAAGTACATCCGATTTCTAGGCTCGGGCTAAGGATATTTTTTCATCACCAATGAACTCATGAGTTGATGTTGGAATCATATGGCTTACTATGTTGGGCCACACCACATAGTAATGAATCTCTTTGTCCGAAGATACTCATCATGAGTAGTCTTGCAACCTATCATAGCTCCTTGATGATGCCCATAAATATGTAAAGAGGGTATGAAACATAAATCTTTGGTGTAATGGGAAGAAAATAATTCAATGACAGGTTTCAAAAAAGGATAATTGAGGCATAAAAGGTTTAATACTAGGAGGGCTAGTGGATACCCCAACAAATGCCCCTATTCTTAGATCATGAATCATTATGCTAACTCTCATTGGTTCTGAATCAAGACAATATCATTGATGCATTGCCTCATCCTTGGGCTTATCTATGGAATTTGTGACATCCAGGATGGCCTCTTCCAAACCAAACTCAATACCTAGGACATCATGTGAACTTGAAGAGTCACCAAATCATATGAGAAGAGTAGGTAGATCGCACTCCATATGAGGATGAAGTTTTTGAACAATATTGGAATATGCTAATGGGATTTCCATATTGACAATATCGATCATGGTGAGTGGCATGGAAACTCTATATGATTCAACATCCTCAGGGAAAGGTACCACCCAAGTATTAATAGACCCGAGGGATCCACTGGTAAATGATGAAATCATGTTTATAGGAGTAATGCTCATATTTGGAGGTGGTGGGGGAAGGGAAAATATTCCCATGAGTGAAGGATATTTAAAAATCCATGTACCCACACTCAAAGAATATTGCTGGGTATCACCAAAAATGGGTACATTAGACCACCAATTGGATCCAAGTTATGTGGTACAAAGTGCAATTTGATTGATTGTCATGATTTTCCCTTGATAAGGGAAGCATAAGACCCTAAATACCAATGCTTATAAAATTTCAGTCATATTTTAGAACAAAGTGCACCTGAGTAATGAATTGTACTCAAGAGGTGCATTGACAACCTCCATAGAAACATAGATATTCTTACCACCTAATGTGATGGGTAAGGAGGTTATTTTTCCATGTGGTTGGAACATATTTCCATCAAATTATTTCAAAAATGTGGCAGATGTGTCGATCTTTGGAGAGTTGAGGGCCTTCCAACAAGACGTAGACATGAAGCAAGTCAAGGCTCCTTCATCAAACATGGTTCAGAAGATGATTTTCCCCATCGATCGCACTTTGATATGGAAGGTGAATTGGTCTGATATCCTATGAGTAACTTGATCATAATCTAAGGTTATCAAAATTGAATTTAAGGGATCAACCCTAACTATAACAGACAACAAGTATTTCCACTGTGTTGGGAAGATTTGGAGGACTTCGAGTGCAGACATGGCATAAGGTGCCTGGGCCAAGTCTTCCAAAATACTGTATTTTGGGTGGCCTGTGAATTGGTATTATGTGTCGTGTGTTGAAGAAAAAACCTCAAGGGGAGAAAGCGTGTGTCAAAGGATGGATTCTGAATTTGAAGAAGACCACCAGGTTAGAAGAATATGTTGATTCATGAACAACAGGAGTGGGCTCAGAATTGTCATAGTTCTTGTCTCGAGTATGGAATTTGACCATATAGTCATACATGCAGATAGAAGCATTCAAGGAAGACCCCTCATGTTGAGGGGTACCGTCCATGCCCCCTTATAGAGGGGTAGGATTTGTTGCAACCACGTGTTGAGATTGAGGGGGAAAATTATAAGTTAGGATAGAGGGTTGCTCGATGCCTCTTTGTTGAACCAAAAATTGATGGACCTCATCCTTCTGAGGAAACCGACAGGTAGGGTGACCCTCCACATAAATCGTATAGAGGAATTGACTCTTATTTTTCTCTTTTGTTCCCTTTTCTTGATTTTTTTGGGTGGGAGTAGTCTCTTTATCAGTATTGGAATTTTTCTTCTTATTCCTCTTCTTCTTTCCTCTAGGTTTTTGAGGATACTTTAATTGCGTGGAATGCACCGAATTCATCTCAGAGGCCTGAGTATATACCCTGAAATTTTGAGCATTAGAACCAAACATTGATGGGTGTGATGAAATAAACATGTGACCCATATGGTCATCTCATTGATTCACATAGGCATGGAAAGAAAAACCAACCACACCATCGACATGGAGTCATGGGTTTGGATTTTTAGGATTTTTCGACGACCTAGAAGCATGTGGGATATTTTCATAAAGAGTACTCTGCTAAGAGTATATCAAATATAAATGTTGGGAACGCATAATGGCTTGCTTTTCAGTAGCTGCCATGACCATAGCTACATACTTGGAAATGGTTAGAAGGATGGATTTGGTGAATCATTTCATCAAGATATTATTCAGGATTTGGGTCTTGATCATCCTACGCCTTCATCACCACTCATGTATATGATCATAAATGTGGGTGGTGGTATATTGATGTAATGATTTCAAGAGATTTGTTTCTATATCGTACCATATGGGTAACTGGTAATGCGTTAGAAACCCCATTGCAAATTCATTGAAGCTTTTAAAGGAAGTTCCTTGTAAATAAATATACCATTTGGTGTCACTTCTGGTAAGGGATTTTTGGAAAATATGTAACCTCACACTATCATCCATCGAGGAATTGGATGAGCAACACAAGTGATACATCATGATGTGTGTGGAGAGGTCTTCTCCCAGATTTACGTCAAATTTTGGAATGTTTGATGGTATCTTTACAGGCATGATCAACCATGAAGGGTTGTGTTAAATAGGGTCATTTGTCAAACAAAACATATCGGGTAATTCTAAAGTCGTGAGGAAATATAATGGCATATGAGAAAATGAATATTGGGAGGGAGATGAAGTCTTTGTTGTCCCGGATGAATCTTGTGGTCCCTTTATGTTTGTGTTGGTGGGGGGTTGAGGTGTTCTCAAAGAGTGGGTGCCCCCATGGATGATGTCACTTCCAGGGGAGTGAATTCTTCCTAAAATAGATGTTCACTCTTAGGATGTTTCCCCCAGGGGTAGGTGTAGACCCTAACATAAACATATTCCTAAAAGTAGTCTTAGGGAAGAACCCCCCAAAACAAAAGGTACTGATGAACAAAAATCCTCCCCACTATGAAAATTTACCCCCAAGGGATGAACCCTCAGGGAAAGGTTTATTAACCCATATGAAGTTAAAACCTCTAGAAACATTATCGCCCCCATCTTGACTAGGGACAACCCCAAAACCACTAGAAAAATTCCAACCAAAAGGTACACCAACACCTGATGATCTCTGACTACTCATATGAATGGTCGAGGTGGAAGGAATTCCACTCCTCATGATGAAACCAAGGCTCGGTCCCCCAACGGAAAAAGATCCAAAAGTGAGTATCAGAATGGATGGGATGGGAATAGTAATGTTAGGTATACTAATGGATGGAAAAGAAGAAACAATTGATGCCCCCTATATCAAGTGACATGTAGAAAAGGGAATAGATGGTGTCGGTCCAATTGTTATAAGAGAAGTTAATGTAGACATCACAAGGATCACCCAAGTCCCACTTTCATATGGGATTTATGGCCCAACTACACTCGATGAAACACTTGGTCCTGACATGGTGTAAGGATTGTTGAAAAAAGAGAAAGGTTCACTAAAAATATCCCTTATCTGGACTAGTAGGGGTGCTTCAGGATCATTCAAAGGAGGGTTACATTTTGGTGGAGGAATTTCATTGACCAATTCCACTTTAGCCAAATCTATCTCCTCGAACCAAATATAAGGCCCTTCAAATTCTTGGTTACCTGTTTCGTTCCACTTAAGAGGCAGTTATACCTCCTTGATTGGATTTAGTCCTCACAATCAACAGGACCAACGTAGTGATTCAACCAAGACGAAAAGAATCTGTGCAAATCAAACAAAATCCAACCTAATGATGATATAAAATTGGAATGTAACGTCCCCCATCCCATCCAAGGGACATTACGGTGCACAATACTCATAAAAATGAAATTTCTACTAACTAAATTAATTCATTTAGAGTTAACTAATTTACTCTACCTTTCAGCTATGAATTAAAATGGATTTATCTACCCTCTACAACCATAAAATATAAGCATCGATAACATGATAATAATCAACATGAAATGTAGCTAAACAACTCATTACAAAAACATATAAATCATTCTCATTACACAAAGTTCATGCACAACATAACACATGTAAATAGCACAGTAATAAGATAAAACACTTATCTTTAAACTAGAGGTGTGCAATCAACTACTTGGGATAGACATTCCACCCAACCATAGACTGGTTGTTCCAAATATCAACATCCAGCCACCCTCGATCTAGGGCTAGTAATCTACAAAAAAGGATGGTCTCTCACAATCCACTCACAACTCATAAAACCAACAACCCACTAATATCTTCCTACATCTATCCTAATTTTCCATCAGCTCTCTTCCTCTTGACCTGACCAACACAAGGAATGTACCCCTTCACTGATCATATTCCCTTAGGCATCCCATTCATTTATCCTCTTTGGCACAAGTAGTTAGGAATCGCTCAACTGGGAACTTAAGGGAATTTGTTGCTAGGAAAAACTACCAGTAATCAACAACAAACACTTGTTTTTCTAGTGCAACTCATCCATGAGTTCACTCTTCAATCCTAGAAACACGGCTCTTCAATTTCCAGCTCCAATTACACTCCAATATTCTCCGGAATTCACCCTCCATGGCTGCACCATCTACAATCTCTCTTTATTTCTCTCTACTTGCTCCTAATGCACAAAAACTCAATGTGTAAAATTGTTCTCTCCACCCATCTGAATTTCCTCTCTTTGGATTAACTTTTTTGACTCACACTCTTCCCAAAGATGATTGTACTTAACCCCCGTGTGCCCAATAAATTTGGGATGTGACTACTCACACCCACTCTCTTACATGTATTCAATGATTGACTTCAGGAACACTCAATCAAAAATGGGAAGGTTCATATACAAATATAAAATTTAGGAAAATGGGTTGAATTAATATACATGGGTAATTCTTCCTTGGACTCCTCTTGGCCATTATCCTAGACACTCCCCTCTCTTGTGGATTAATTCATCCCCCATCTCTTGTCCATGTCCCCTTAGCAATTGACATCACATTTTTATTATTAAAACATAGAAATACAATTCACATATTACATCGCTTTGGTAGTATCCAAACATTATATATACATAAGATTAATTAGATTGGGGATTATAGTGCCAATGTTACATTCCCCCTCCCCTACAATTTTTCATCATCCTCAGTACACTCTATGTCGATATACATATATGCAAATTTACATAACAATACTTAGAAAATAAAATTTCTACAATTTTACAACTCCAGCAAGAGTCCCAACCAAAATCTCATGTTCCTCTCAATTCTCCGACCCAAGGAATGCACCATTTGTTTATCAAGTTTAACCCAAGGGATGTACCATCCATTTATCAAGGCTAACCCAAGGGATGTACCATCCATTTATCAAGGCTAACCCAAGAGATATAGAATCTTTTTATCAAGGATAACCCAAATAATGAGCCATTTTTTAATCAATATCCCCATTATAGTTGGTTAGGACTCTGAGATGTGGTTCCATAAATCTAGCTGATCAAAATGGAGTCTTGCAATTTTTCTTCTTCAAAATTATCAAACATTTGTGGGTACTCTTCTCACATGTTTTCTTCATGTTCCCATGTAGCATCTTCAGGACTGTAACAGGTCCATTGAACATTTATCGGCCCTATGGCCTTGTTCATGAGAACTTTGACTTTCTGGTCCAGGATGCGTACTGGTTCCACTCAAAAATCCCCTTCGCTCTCCACCTGGATCACATTCCAATCAATTATGTGGTTAGGTCCAGAAACACATTTCTTTAATAATGATACATGGAATACATTATGCACTCTCATGGATGCAGACAATTCTATCATGTATGAAACTAGCCCTATCTTTTCTAATATTTCAAAATGCACACAATATCCTGTTTCCAACTTCAAGCAACTACCTAATCTTATCAAAATTCTCTTTTCCTTTACTTTTAATAACACATGTTTTCCCACTTTAAAATATCTAAACACTCTATTCTTGTCTGCATAATTTTTCTTCCTATCTTGGGAATCCTTTAAATTATTCTTTATCTTTGCCATCTTCTCTTTCATTTCCTTTAACAATTATGTCCCAACAACTACTCTATCTGCTAGATTGTCCCAACTCACTAAAGTGTTACAATTTCTACCATACAATGTCGCAAATGGACTCATTTTTAATGAGGCCTGATACCCATTCTTATAATAAAATTCAACTAAATGAATATAATATTCCCACTTTGATGGTTGATACATCACATACATTCTAATCATGTCCTCAATTATCCTGTTAGTCCTTTATGTTTTCCCATATGACTTTGGGTGGTATGCTTTACTAAGATTTAAATTTGTTCCAAATCCTTTGAACAAACCTTTCCAAAATTTGGAAGTAAACTTTCGATCCCTATCTGAAACTATTTCCTCAGGCACTCCATGTAGCCTATAAAATTCTTTCATATATATTTATGCAATATTTTCTTCCTTGTGTGTAGTCTGTACTGGAATAAAATGCACTTCCTTCGTCAATTTATTCACCACCACCATGATGGAATCATGCTGCTTCACTGTTCTGGGCAGCTTAGTAATAAAATTAACTGTGACAACTTCCCACTTCCATTCCAAAATGGGAAAAGGTTGTAGCAAACCTTCTAGATGCATATTCTATGTTTTTACCTTTTGGCATTCTAGGCATTTGGATATGTAATTAGCCACTTATTTTTTCATTCTCGACCAAAAGTACTGGCTTCTTACAACTGGAATTTTTTTTCGATATCGTGGGTGCTGACATATGACACATTATGCATTTCCTTCAAAACAACATTTTTCATCTCACTAGAATTAAACACATACACCTTTCCTTTATACATAAGAATTCCATCTTCTATCAGCTAATAAAAATAAAATTTCTGCTAAAAATTACTTTGTTGTAATATCTCTTTTATTTTTAAATAATTTTGATCTGAATTTGTTGTTGCAACAATTTTATCTTTCATATCTTTCATGTACATGTTGATGGTTGCAATACGCACTTCATGAACTCTCATGTTGAGTGCATCAACCACTTGATTTTCCTTATCCTTTATGCTCATAATTTCAAAGTCATATTCACTCAGAAATTATAGCCATCTAGTTTGTCTGGAATTTAGTGTTGGTTGTTCAAACAAATTCTTGAAACCATAGTGTTCTATCCTTAGCTCAAATTTCTTTCCCATAAGGTAATGCCTCCACATTTTTAATGCATGTACAATTGCTGGTAATTCTAAATCATGGGTAACATAATTTATTTCATGCTCCTTTAGTTTTCTGGATTCATAGAATACCACATGATCCTTTTGACTGAGAACTCCAATGTTTCCTTCCTTGCGTGCATTGGTGCACACAAAAAAATATTCATTTGGATCTACAATCTTCAATATTGGCGCACTTGTTAATATTTTCAACTTCTGGAAACTTTATTCACACTTGGAATTCCATTCAAGCTTCACTCCCTTCTTTTGTAAAGAAGTAATTGGACTTTCAATATTTGAGAATCCTTTTATGAATCTTCGGTAATAACTGACAATACCAATGAATGATATGACCTCTGTCACATTATTTGGCACTAACCATCCTCTAATGGCCTCTATCGTCTTTGGATCAACTTATACCTATTGTTGATATTATATGCCCCAAGTAACGAATCTTCTTTTTGTAAAAGATGCACTTACTTAGCTTAGCATACACTTTATGATCTCTTAAAATTTGAAACACCATTTTTAAATGTTTCTCATGTTCCTCCTCTGACTTAGAGTAAATGATTATATCATCTAGGAACACAATTAAAAACTTGTCCAGATATTCCCTGAACACTCCATTCATCAAATACATAAAAATTGTTGTAGAATTCGATAGTCCAAATGGAACTACCGTAAATCCATAATGCCCATATCTTGTCCTGAATGTGGTCTTGCTGATGTATTATTCTTTTATCTTTACTTGATGATAACCTGATCTCAAGTCAACCTTGGAAAATATTCTTTCACCTTTTAGTTGATTAAACAAATCATTAATTCTTGGAAAATGATATTGTTTCTTTATTGTAACCTTATTGAGTTGTCTAAAATCAATACACAACATTAAGGTTCCATATTTCTTCTTCACAAAAAGAATTGGGGCTACCCAAGCTAACACACGTCGGAATATATACCCTTTCTTTAACAACTCTTCAAGATGCATCTACAACTCCTTCAATTATGTCATGCCCATTCTATAAGGTGTCTTGGACACTAGGGAATCTCCTGGCACCAAATTTATAGAGAAACATATTCAAAATCCTTTAAGATGGGATGGTCTTCAATTCTTGGAACTTTATCTTTGTCTTCCTCTTCCATATGGGATGCAAAAATATAATATCATTTCTTGAAACTCTTCTTCAACTGCATAGCTAAAATATCTGTAACAATTATAACTCTCATAATACCTTGAATCTTTCCTTGATTTCGCTTCTCATCAAGACATGTGATTGTATTGTTGTAATAGTCTAGGACAACATGGTGTTTTTTCAACCAATCCATGACAATTAGACAATTATATGAACCCAATGATATGATGTTTACATCCACCTTTGTGTTGAGTCCATTCATGTCAATCAAAAAATATTTAACTAATTCATTCATCTCTCTCTTAGCTCCTGTGGCTAACTCTACTAACCAAGATTTATTATTCTTATTTCTTTGCAAGTGAAATATTTCAACAACATTAGCATTTATGTAACTATGGCTAGCTCCAGAATCACTCAAAATTTCTATGGGCTCATTATTGATCTTACCTTCCACTTCAATCATGGGAGATTGATATTCAACTTGCTTGTTGTCCAAGGTTGCATAAATCCTTGACATGCTTCCTCCCATGTCTTCCATTGTTTCAGCCTTTTGAATGTTGTGAAAAGTCCTCATTATTTCTCCTTTGTGAGGGAAGTCCCTATATAAATTATTTCCCTCACATTCCCAACATTGAATACATTGTTTTCTTGGTCTTTTCCCAAATGAATCTACAGTCTTGTGCTCATTTTGGGCTACTTGAATTGGCTGATTGTTTGGGGAATTATTTCTGGAAAAAGAGTGGCTTAAAACCATTATTACTTTGATCCTTTTTCCCTTTCATCTTGTTATTCAAATATTTTTGAAAAACTGGCCTTCATTTTCTTTGCTCATAAAGATTCCTTGTTCTTCTTTTGGTTTACTCCAAAGTTTTGGGGTTATCATATTGAATCTTGTAACTGTAGAAGGAGGGTAACCCACTTAGAAACCTTTGGGTTTTAACCTTCTCATCTTTTATGAAGTCAACATACTTCAACAATTAAAAGAACCACTTCTCATATTCCTCCATTTTCATGGTTCCCAACTTTAGTTCAAATAACTCTTTCATCTTTCTTTCATAATAATGATCAGACAAATATTTCTCTAGGAAATATCCTTTGAATTGTATCCATGATATTATCTTATCATTCAGGTTCTTGGCTTGCTTGAGTTGATCCCATCACATGGTTGTCTTTCCTTAAAGGTGGTAGGTGGAAATTCTAGCTTCTAATCAGGAGTGGTAATCATGCAACTGGAAATATTTCTTCATTTTCAACAGCCAGACCTCAACCTCTTCTCCCTTCCTATTCTCACCATTGAAAGTTGGTGGCTTTATTTTCTTGAGTTCGCCTTGCAAGATATTTTTTTTAGGCCTTCTCCTTTTCTATGAACAAGAGACACACTTGGGATTCTCCATGGCCCTAAACCTGCATGAGTTATTTTGGTGTATTTCCTTGGAGAATGATGGCACCTTCTCATTCTTTTTGACTACCTATCATTTCCATGATTATCCCTTTTTCTATGGGATCTTGATGTCGAAACTTTTCTAGCACTAGTTCCTTACTTAGTGCCAGAGTCTTTGTTAACTTTCTTATGAAACATGTTTAATTTTTGAAGTATCTCTTCCCAAGTCTTCATAATCCTTTCATTACCATCTCTATAGCTTTTCACTTCCCTCTGCAGACTTCTCATAGTGAAAAGCTCCTTCTTATCCCTTCTTCCATTTGACTCTATTTCAACATTCCCCATGTTGACATGCATACCTA
>JASDQU010737009.1:41346-65069 GCA_032191745.1 Picea mariana | reverse complement strand
ATTCTGAAAATAATGGGAAAAGACAAATCATCGACGTAGACCCCACTGCCATTGTCGCAACTGCAGCAATTCAACCAGAAGAACCAACAGATCTAGAAGAGGGGGAGCGCCTTTTTCATTCACAGATGTGGGTGAAGGGGACCCCACTGCATTTTATTGTTGATAGCAGAAGCCAGAAGAACCTCATCTCAGCAGGGGTCGTCAAACAGTTGGGATTGTCGACAACACCACACCCACAGCCATACAGCATTGGGTGGCTTCGCCAAGGACGAGATCTTCGTGTCAACCAGCAGTGTCGATTGTCATACGGCATCCAGCCCTTCAAGGATGAGGTATTATGTGATGTTGCCCCACTGGATGTCTGTGATGTTCTCTTGGGCCAGCCATATATGTGGAAACGTCATGCTATCTATGAGTCTTGACCCTGTAGTGTCATTATTACTCCGGGGGGTCATCTCTACAAGATACCAGAGGTAGTTCCAACTACTGCCCCACCTAAATAGTGCCACAAGGTAGTATCTCATACTACAAAATTCATCTTCTCCACAATCTGTTCAAAAGGGGAACAAAAGGATACTCCAACCACTACAGTCTCGGCCCAGGCACATTCTATCCACCAGAAGCAGGCCGACAAGGTTGCAACAAAGCATAAAGATTCCTTCTGCACGCAGTCATCTAAAATAGCTAGACTGGTTAAAAAGGTCCAAACCTTCCAGCCAAAGGTTCATGATAGCCTTCAGTAAGCTAAGCAACGCGACGGTTCCAACAAGGCAAGCAACTCACCAAGATTCAGATTCAACAATCGCTTTCCCCTCTCCCCTGGGAACTCAACACAATGGAGACCATTGCTTCCTAAGGAGGGAGGATTGATCCAGGTGGATATCGGTGGCCACCCACTTTCTCCAACTGGCACAAAACATGTTTATGACAATTTTGGTAATTTACTATTTTTAGCAGTTTTTTCAGGTCCTGAACTTCCGGGGCCATTTTGACACCCTAAATGATGTTTTTTTGGGTATGTTGTTGTTGCAAAATAGCATCTATGATTCTATTTTGTCTCGAGCTTTGTAGTTCTCGGATAGACCTTTCCAACGAGCTATCATACGCCTAAAATGGAGATCGTATGCAAAAGTTACGACCCCGGGAAGTTGATGCACCAACTTACCCAAACGGGGCCCACATGACTTTTGGCGCTTCATCTCCTACGGTTAGGTTTTTGGATGTCTAGGACTTTTGGCATTCCCATTTATTGTAAAAGGGCCTTCAAAGCCTCATTGTAATCATCTTCTTGCGAATGTGAGTAGTCGTCACATCTCTTCTCAGAGATAAGCTACCACCATTCTAGCGAGTCTTTCACTCTGTATTTTTTACAGTCTCTGTACATTTCTCTGATTAATAGAAATCGTGTATTAATGTATATCTGTGTTTATGGTTGCATCTCTGATACATTTATGTTATATTATTGAATATCTGCAATATCTCTGTGCATTTCTTTATTATATCTCCGATCTCATTTCGTGCCAAACATAAATCCGGATCAATTCTCGTCTTATCAAATGTGAAGGAATTTCGATCGGTTCAGAGTTTATCACTCGTATACCAATGATGGTGCCAGCAATAACTCCACAATCACCATGCCCAACTAAATTCCAAGGCATCCTCTTCACCATATGCTGAATATAATTCACGACTTTAAAATCCTGGTGCCATGTATCCGGGTGTCCCTCTCACACTTGTCACCAATTTTTTTTTCCAAATCTATGGTCACAAATATCTCCAGGAGATAATGCCATTAGAACCATATCTTGAGGATGAAAATGTCATTGTCATGCATCACAGATCAACAACCGATTGCAAAGTGGACATAAACGGAAAGAAACTTCTATAGATCCTCGATATTAAGAGATCGATCGTGGCACAAATTGTTAAGAAATGTTGTCATAATGACAATAGGATACGTTGATACTTGGCCCCACTAATTCTCAATGATTGATCTGTGCCAAAAGGAGAAACATCTAGAGAGGCCAGCTCGACGACATACAAGGTCGTCAACCACTAATAATTAAGGAGATTTCTCGGTTGATTTTCATGCGAAAGATAGTAGCTGTGAGACCAGGAACCAAAGGGCCTAGGAAATCACCGAGAGGATTCAAGGCTACTGTGATTTGGGTGATAAAACATTTCCTCATTTAAGGCCGTGCATATACTTCTAATCTAGATTCTGAAAGTGAGAAAATCGGGTTCATGTCGTTACCTAGATTTGATGTTCACCTGGAAATGAAGATGCAACGCTCAAACGTTTTGGGTAACGCTATGTTGGTCACAAATATCTCTCCTGTCTTGATACCCAAGGTCATTTTATTGTTTAGAAATATAGAAGAGGAACTCAAGAAGAGACAACCACAGTCATTTTCTTGTTCAGAAATATAGAAGAGGAACTCAAGAAGAGGCATAATTTTAATGATCATATACAATGTCAACGAACTTGTTTAGCACAATTACTACACCAAAATATGCAGCCTCATCCAGATGTCTCTTGAAAATTCATCCATTCAAACTATTGACTTCCTTGATTCACACCTCCAGTGGATTCCTATGCTTAGTTGTTCTTCCATTTCCAACTGTGAATTTAATTCACAAAATTACAAACCTACTAATGATCTATCGATGTGAGGAAGACGAGGTGATGGAGTTGACTGGTGAGCCATCATATAGTATTTGTATTATATGTTGAGCATTGAGCCACAACATAATGAGCATCAGTGGTGAGGTCATGTGAAAACTCTATTTCTGAGTACAAACATCAAAGGTGGTTGCCAATCTTTTGTCGTTACAGTGAACCATTTTCACCTCATCTGCTTCACTATTTTCTTTATGCTTTACACTAATGGAAAAAAACATACAATGCATGATGAAAATGCTCATCTATGCAAAAACACTATCCATTTATTACCGAACCAATTTAAAGGACCTTCTTCCTACAATTGTGCTCCTTCAAGGATCGGTTTTGGCATGGGATTCTTGGTTGGTGTGCGACGAAGCTCGGGGTGGAGCTTCCAAAATTTCCTGATCCAGTGACCACTCATTTTGCAGTGAGTGAAATAGTTTCATCAATTCATGTCCGTCTCTCCTTCACTATAAGGATATTTTCTCTTCCATCACTTTGGAATACTCTTGTTGTACCAAGATTTTCGAGGAGACTTTGATTTCCTTCAGAATCTCTTGATAGATCTATCACTTTCAGAAAGTGATGTGCCATCATTTTTCTTAGATTGTGTTGATGATGATTTCAAATCTTTGCTTGAAGAATCTTCTACTTCTACTTCTTTCGAGCATTCTCCTTCAACATACCCAAATCCTACAGACTGGGGCCTTCCTACAACCTTCAGTAGTTGAATGATGCCTTGGACATTAATACCAAGAACTCCTCCTTTATACCCCATCTTCCTTAGATACTTCAATCCAATGCCCTTGGTGTTCCTTTCAAAAACTACAAAAGAAGTATCATCATTAATAAGATAAGGATTTGAACATGGAGATTTTTTTACCTCCATTATGGTTTGTGACACTTGGTCATGTTCCTAAATTTTGACCAACTGCTCCTCTTGTTTGTATGAATCTTCTAGAAAACCACCTTGTTTACCTGGTGACTGGAGAGTATCATCTAATATCTAACAATATGTGCAAACATTGACATTTTCATAACAAGAACCATAACTAGTATACTTTCCATGACCACAATTTGGTCTGGTCTTGAAGGGACATTTTGTTTCTCCTGTAGTGGAGCATTCCTCTACTTACTCCTCCGTAGCTTGTACCTGCAGTCGTATTTTGTTATTTTCTTCTTATGATTCTTGTAGCAACCTTTTCAATTCAACGTTATTTTCCTTAATTCTCTAGTTGATTTATTCAAGCTCACGAAGCCATGCTTGCTTCTTTTTGTTCTCTGTGATTATTCAAAATCTGCAAAACTGGTCAGAATTGCGCTGATACCACTTGATCTGAGATTTTTTGTGAGATATTTCTCCACAAAAATCTATGATGATAATATTTTATTGATGATTAATTGCATGTGAACATGAGTAAACAAATTCTAAGCATTCCTTATGAACATGAGACAATTTGTCATAATTATGTGCATATGTATAATTAAATATCTACTTAATCAACCGAGAATGCAATCAAAACTCACACATATAGTTTGACACCCATGTGATAACAGAGTTCACCAAACATCCTGGATACATCTCTGTATCTTCTTGGAATACAAATCACTTTATTATACTTCCCATAGCAAGGGGCTAAAAGCTTCTCACAAAATGTGGCACATGCCTCATAAAGCGCTGAAAACCCAGAGCAACCTTCTCTCACACAATGAGAACTTAATGCTCTCACATAAGTGACATTTCTTTAGACACTAGAAGGAATAAATTCCTTTCTTCCAAGCCCCCTTGATGTCTCTCCCAATTCCCCCTTAAAATATCTTACATAATCCGTTTATATAATTTCCTTAGCTCCATCATCCAAAGAGACAAGATCCACAAATTTAGGATCTTATAACAACTCAAAGGACAAAATGAGAAAGAATTTCAAACCAACCTAGGAGACTCTTAACCTCCCCTTGAGACTAGGAAACTACTTGGGATATAATGAGGAAGAATCCCAAACCAACTCACGAGACTATCAACATCCCCTTAAAACTAGGAAACTAATTTGTGAGGTGGATTCTCACACTTAATTTAATTTCATTTTTACAAATTAAATGAAAAATACATGAGTAATTCCACTCAATTCAAGTATTTCTCATTTTTCCAATTTGAATGAATAATACATGAGATTCTCACACTCATTTAAAGTATCAATCATTTTTTTACAATTTAAATGAAACATTCATGAGCATTAATCATTCTTTGTCACCTATCATCAATCAACATTTTAATGATATTCTCCATGGTGTGGAGAGTAATAATTCCCTATGTGGAGATCCTCCTAGATAACATAACCAACATATGACTCCATCGTTGGCTTATATGGGTCACAAGATTTCTATCGACTACTCTTGTGCCCCAAACAGACTTCTGAGCATGGAGTTATGCCCTCTCGAAGAAAATTGGTGCCAAACTTTTACCCTCACTATTTTGGATGTAACTTTCTCATACAAGCTCCATTTGTGAATTGTTTATCTCATTGGATAGCTCTCTCCAAGTTATTTTATTTGCGTTGTAGAGACAAAGTGTACCTAAAATGTCGTTTAGGGCCTCAAAAATGCTCCACAAGTTAATGGCCTTCAAATGCCCAAAATATTTCACATAAAATCAACTATTTTCCTACCATAACAACCTTTAAATCTGAATCATTGATCTTAAATCAAGAGAAACATAAATTGTTGATTTGAATCTATCAGACATCAATGATTAACAATTTCCTTTGGACATGTGCAGCACTTCCCTGATCTTCCGTTGGGACCATCGACCATTGACCCAGATCCCCGGCAATCGATTTGTACACAACTCCAAATCGTCCTATTCGATCATCAATCATTGGTGATATTCATTGGTGAATGGAAATCCTAATTGATTTTTTTGATGCCTGACCATCGACCCATCGGTGATCATTGTTCCCTAAAAACTGTCAAAAAAACTTCCCCAAACTGGTCGACCTGACCATCATCCATCGACCACATTTGTTGGATGACGTGGAAAATGTTGATGTGGCATGAACCGTGGGTGTTGTGGGATGAGACATGGATGTTTATGTGGCACAACATGTGGATCATGGCATCATCATACTCTTTTCCCCCATTGGCCATTGACTGATTCTCTTGGATGACCTGAACAATTTGCTGAATTCATCTAACCTCCAACCACCAATGAATTCTCTTGCCCGATTTGAAATACTTCCTGAATTTGGCCAAACTCTGACCACTGACCCATCGACTATCGAAGTTCAAATATGTCTTATGGTTGAACCAAATTCTTCTCCATTTTGCCCAGCCCAACCATTAGTCATCGTTGATTGAAAACACTTCGATGGATTCGGCCAACCCTCGATCGTTGGCCATCAATCGTTAGAGATGTCTTATGGTCAAACCAAATTCTTCTCCCTTTCGTCTGACCCAAACATCAACTGTCGACGATTTCTCTTGGTGAACTTTAACACTTAGCAAATTTTCAACATTTCTCCAATTGATTTAGACCATCAATCTCATTTGTTCCACAACCCCCAAAATGAATCATGATCGTTGATTTACCCAACTTTTCAAATGGATGAAAAATTATGAATTTTTAAATTTATCAAGGCGAATCTCCATCGTTTATCTTGAGATCTAATGCGATCATGGTCATTGATTCACCAAGTTTTCCTATAACTCTACAAGAAGCCATTAAAACTCAAATTTTGACGATTCTAGGATGACTTTCGAACTCCAAATTTACCGCTTAGCTCTATGAAAGCTCTTAAATAGTCAAGATTTGTTTAAACCCAGATTGTACCCATGAATTTGGGGTTTTCTCTCTAGATTCTCCATTTTCCCCCAAATTTGTCACAAACAAAATCTACAAGAGAGAATTTCATCAATTCGCTCTGGTTCGATCCCATCCAAGCCCGATGCTTGAACTAGATTCTCTGATACCATAATGTAACATCCCCCATCCCATTCGAGGAACATCATGGTGCACAATACTCATAAAAATGAAATTTCTACCAACTAAATTAATTCATTTACAATTAACTAATTTCATGTAGCTTCCAGCTATGAATTAAAACAAATTTATCTATTGTCTACAACCATAAAATATAAGCATATACAACAAGCTAATAATCAACATGAAATGCAGCTAAAAAACTCATTACAACAACATATAAATCATTCTCATTACATAGAGTTCATGCACATCATAATACATGTAAATAACACAATAACAACATAAAACACTTACCTTTAAACAAGACTTGTGCAAACAACTACTTGGGACGAATGATCCACCCAACCATATACTGATTGTTCCAAAACTCAACATCCAGTCACCCCTCATATAATTCTAGTAATCCACAAAGGAGGGTGGTATCTCACACTCCACTCACAACTCATAAAATCAACAACCCACTGATATCTTCCTACAACTATTTTGATTTTCCACCAGCTCTCTTCCTCTTGACCTGCCCAACCCAAGGAATGTACCTCTTCACTGATCTCAGTCCCTTGGGTGTCCCATTATTTTATCATGGTCTCTCTATAATAGGTATCTAGGAATATCTCATATGGGAACTCAAGGGAACCTGATGTTAGGAAAAACTACCAGTAAACAACAACAAACACTTGTTGTTCTAGTGCAACTCACCCAAGAGTTCACTCTTCAGGCCTGACAACCTGACTCTTCAGTTTCTAGGTCTAATTATGCTCCAATACGCTCCATATTTCTCTATAATTATCCCTCCATGGATGCACCATCTCCAGATCTCTTTCTTTGTCTCTACTTTCTCTACATGCACAAAACCTCAATGTGTTAAATTGTTCTCTCCACCCATCTGAATTTCCTCTCTTTTTCTTTCCTTTCTTAACTCACACTCTTCCCCGAAATGATTTTACTCAACCCCCATGAGCCCAATAACATGACTACTCACACCCACTCTCTTACATGCATTTAATGATTGGCTTTGGGAACACTCAATCAGAAATGGGAAGGTTCATATACAAATAGAAAATTTAGGAAAATGGATTGGATTGATATACATGGGTAATTCCCCCTTGGACCCCTCTTGGCCATTATCCTAGACACTCCCCTCTTTTGTGGATTAATTCATACCCGATCTCTTGTCCATTTCCCCTTAGTAACTGACATCACATTTTTATTATTAAAAAATATAAATATAATTCACATATTACATCGCTTTAGTTGTAGCCACACATTATATCTACATAAGCATTAATTAAACTGGGGATTATAATGGGGATGTTACATGGAGTAAAATAGAACACCCCTATCAAATCTAGGATAATAGGAAGCAAACTAATGGATTAGGGGGATTTCCGAAAACCAACCCTCTAGAGGAGATGAAGTCCCCAAAAGATTGGCTAGTGAAGGTATGAGGAGAAATTATGATGATCTATGTGAAACAACCATGATTGATGCAAACACCCTTTGTTAAGGATGAAACCCTATGATGGAACTGAGACCATGGATAAATTCTTCCTCGGGTAATATAGGCACATCCCACCTACAGTTACCTTTGTTTTCTACCTAGGAATGGTCATTAAGGCTACCGCCTCACAATCAATGACCGGGAAATCAATCGCAGGTATGACCACATCTAAGGGAAGGGTAACTATTCCTGAATCTTCAAGGCATTACCTCACATAGAAGCGTGGAACAAAAGAAACCATCATGTATGTAGTAGTCAAAGTGATAACACAAACACCAAAACAAATAGAGAGGGTCAATCTCCCTACTTGCCCTGATGCGACCTCATGGTTGACTCCTGTGTTAGAGGACATTCTTAACAACCTGGTTGCAACAATGGATTTTACACTTGTTAATGAATTATAGACCTAATCCATTGGCTAAGAACAAGGGTTTCCACCTTGGCAGTTTTTCTACAGCTTTTCCATTCTTAAACTTCTGGGGCCGTTTTGAGGCCCTAAATAATGTTTTTTGGGCCCACCAAAGTCACACTATAGGATTTATCTAGATTTTGAGAACAAAATGTGTAGTCCTCGGATATACCTTTCAAATGCGCTATCATGCGCCACAAATAGAGATCGCATGCAAAAATTACTCTTCCGAGGCCCATAAACCTTTTGGAGTTTCATCTTCCGGGGTTATGGTTTTGTATTTTATTTATGTTAAAAATTCCTCTAGAGCCTCATTTTAAACATCATCCTCTTCTTGTGAATGAGCGTAGCCATCACATCTCTTCTCAAAGATAAGATGCCACCATTCTAGTGAGTGCATTCACTCTATATTTTTACAGTTTATGTACATTTTTGTCATTAATAAAAATCGTGCATTACTGTATATATGTGTTTATTGCAATATCTATGTATATTTTATTTTTATATTTATGCCTTCATTTCGTTCTCAAAATAATATGGATCAGTGGTATCAAAGAATGATACTCTTTTTTCATTTCTTAGTGCATGTCCCCGACGAGGTCAGGGTATAAAGAGTTGGGTCTCGAGCTAGTTTCTCTTGAGGACAACCACTCTTGACAGCCCAAGTAGTCTCCCATGGTGGAAGAGAAGAGAAACAAGGGAGCATAAGATCCCATCAAGTTGTTGATTACAGAATCCCTTGCGCAACAAAGGAATGAGATGTTGGATAATTTTTCCCAAATACTTCAATGATTATCGACAATATATGGTGCATCTTCATCAAGCAGTCTCTTTGGAGACACTACTCCATTCAAGATAAAAGTTAATTTTGATATTCCTGTATTTGAAGGTCATATCGATGTGGATGCTTTGGAAAAATGGTTAAATTTGCTAGAAGGTTATTTCTTTGTTCACAATTTTTTCGACAAAGAAAAGATCACCTTTGTGCTCGTTAAGGCTCTCCCCCATGTCAAACATTGGTGGGAAAATTACTAAGAGAAAAATTCGACAAAGGATTCTAGAATATTTGGGGTCGAGCCTACTTGGGATTTTTTTATGGATGTGATCAAGGAGAAATATTACCCTTTGGGAAACTATGATGACCAATACATGAGATGGACCACACTACATCAAAATAGGTACCAAAAAGTGTCAGAGTTCACAAATACCTTCCATACCTTTCACACAAAGTTGGTTATCAAATACTTTGAATGAATCTGGTTATGAAACACCATAGGGCTCTACGCAGTTACATTCAAACCGAAATGGAGTTTCTAGACATCTCATCACTAGGAGCCACTTATAGATATGTTTTCAAAATCGAGAATAAATTTAAGCAGTAGAACAAGAGGGAATTCGGGTCTACAAATATGCAATAACCAAAGTATGGTAAAGTCATCCCTAACTCAGAGAACAACCAACCTCAAGACAACTAGTCCATGCCACAGAAAAAGAAGAGCAACGGGAAGATGAAGAAGGACACTGGGAAGTGGTGTGACTTCCACAAAATCCCTTGGCACAACACCTATAAATGTAGCTCAAAAAAATCATTGGTGGCTGAGCTTAAAGAAATAGAGTCGAACCTCGACTTGGAATCTTATTTAGACAATAATAAAAGGAGATATATAAATACATTCATTGTTTTGAAATGACAATAAACAATAAATGAATAGGATAATTATCTATAGGAGGATATAGATAATTCACTCTGTATTTTTACAATTTCTATACATTTTTGTCATTAATAAAAATCGTGCATTATTGTATCTCTTTGTTTATTGAAATATATTTGTATATTTCATTGTTATATTTCCACCTTCATTTCATTCTCAAAATAATATGTATCAAGTTTACTCTCCAATCCTATTCCAAGGACCTAAGCCTATCTAATGTTGGTTCACTAAAAAAGAAAAATGTCTAATAGATTTTAGATTAGGAAATTACTTTTATGGTTTTTGTTTATTTCATAGGAAAATAAATGAAACCTTTATGGTGTTTATGACTCGTTACCCAACCAAGCAATGCAAATATGCCAATGCAACTTGATCACTTCAATGAATTCTAGCTAGGGGAGGGAAAGAGGATTTTTCCTTTTCTTTGTAAACTTCACAAAGAAATCCGTAAACACCAAGAAACCATACACCAAATTCAAATCCAAAATTCTTAAAATATTTCAAATCAAACACTTCACCAATGCTCTTTTGTTCTAATGCTTCAAAATCTTGTATGCACACAAATTTTTTCTTTTGTTTTTTCAATTGGAATATAAAAGATTCTTAATCTAATCGAGGATACAGATCTACAAACCAAAAACTAGAAAGAAACAAGAAAGGGTTGTAGTATATTGGTAGTAATGCACCAAAGAACACTCAAATTTATCTACAGGATCAAAATCCCAAAACTTGGAAAAAAAATCTAATGGAGATCTAGAGTTTGGGAGAGGAAATTTGCAAGGGTTGTAGTGCACTATGTATTTACCAGAAACAAATGATATAATATTTTAAAATAAATCCCCAGAAATCATCTTTATATTTAATTTTTTCTAGATGCAATATTAATTCTCTATCAAAAAATATTATCCAAACAGTCCGCGTGGCCATCACAACAAATCTGCAAAATAACTGATTTTAAATCAAATATAATTTTTCTTTCCGAACATCGATTTGGACGATTTTGTTTTTGAAATGGGAAATTGTTTTGAGAGGAATATATATATATATATATATATATATATATATATCCTTCAGATTCTGCACATAAAGTAACATAATTTGATCTAAAGGTTGCGACCCTCTTTTAAAGGAAAAAATTCGTAAGAGAGCCTGGAAGAAAGCAAAGGATGTTCCCTAGTGGAGTTTTCAATTGTGTTATGGATGAATTCACCCTATGGATAAGCTAGATCTACCTTGGATATGCCCTTGATCAAATATAAACAGAGGGGATAGATTTTTATGGTTCTCCCTAGATTCAAACAATCAGATTTATATTTATACCGAGATTTGATGGAATGACATACCTTTTTCTAAAGGCTGTCCTTCTGTATCCTTGGTTGGCGTAGTCCTAGATATCTAGCTACAATCTCCTTCAAAAATCTATCTACACACCAATGACAAAACAATGCCTTCCTACTATTCTTATTAGCATTATAATTGTAGATCTATCTTTGATCTAACTTGATGTATGAGAGAATAAATCATATCTAACATATATCATTGAACATGAACAATATGAAAGGGGAAAACCAATGATCTATATTAATATGAAATGGAATATTACATAAGTTTTTACCTTGATTGTTGATGTATTCCTCCTATTTCCAGGTTCCCAATGCTGCTCCTTGGCCTCTTGAGCTTCTCTCTCTATTTTTCCACCATAACTACTCTCAAAACTCTTCCTCCCCATCTCCTTGATATCTCCTCTTCTTAAAGGATTTTAGAAGAGATGGGATATAGGATTCATTACAAGTGAATTAGGTGGTTACATGTCATGGATAGCTTGATGAAATGTGAACTAAGAAATTACAAGTCATAGATAGGATTGATGACATGTGAACTAAGTAATTACAAGTAATGCACAAGTTTCATGCTTAATGATAAGATTTTTCCAACTCATTATGAACTTTTTCTCTATTATGAGACTCTTCTCAATTTCCATGCTCAATTATGAACTTTTTTCCAAGTCACTATGAACTTTCTTTTCAATTTTGATTTTATTCTCAATTATGAAATAATTCTTATTTCATAATTATGAAATTGTGACAAAATAATTATTTCCTTGTGAAATAATTATGATAATTTTACTCAGTTATGTAATTCTAGACTCATAACATCTAATAACATTATTGAAAAAATTATGGTGGAAAATACAAGTATAATAAGAATGTACATAATGGACAAGCCTTCCAAGTGGGAAGACTACCTTCATCTAGTTTACTTTTATTATAATAATGGGTATCATGCATCAATGAAAATGAGTCTGTTTGAATATATGTATGGTAGGAAATGCAACATGCCAGTAAATTGGGACAACCCAATAGGCAGAGAAATTATTGGACCAAAATTGCTAAAGGAAATGAAATAATAGATGGTAAAGATCAGGAAAAATTTAAAGGGTACACAGGATAGGAAAAATATTTATGCATATAATAGAATAGAAAACAAGGAATTCAAAGTGGGAAAGGATGTATTTTTAAAAGTAAAATCTAAGAGGATCTTGCAAAGATTGGGAATCTTTCCAAAGTTGGAAGCAAGATATTGTGGGTTGTTTGAATTTTTAGAGAAGATACACCCAATTTCATACATTCTTGAATTTCCTACATCCATGAGAATTCATAATGTGTTCATGTGTATTTCTTAAAGAAATATGTGCCTAATCCTAAACACATAATTGATTTGACTGTGATCCAGGTGGAGCATGAAGGGGAATTTCGAGTGGAACTAGTGTGCATCTTATAACAGAAAGTCAAAGTGATAAGGAGAAAATACCTAAGCATGGTAAAGGTTCGATGGACCTATTAAAACATTGAATATGCTACATGGGATCATGAGGAGGAGTACCCATAAGCTTTTGAAAATTATGAATAAAGTTGAATGTATATTTGTATATAAGTGTGAAAGGCTCTATTTTGGGAGTGGGAATTCCTGGAGCCACATCTCAGAAACATTCATGCATGATATGTATTGGAGCCCTAGAAAGGAAGGGGTATAGCCTAAGGGTTTGTAGTGAAAAAAATGATGCACACTTCCTTGGGTTGTGAAAGTTAAGGGGAACAAGATATTGTTGGTTGGAATTGATGCAAGAGTTGTGAAATTGCAAAAGTACCAAGTACTATGATGTAAAATTTGTATATTTATGGTAGTATGGTGTTTTGCACCTAGGATAGTGAAATTTGTAGGGGGAGGGGAATGCAACATCCCCATTTTTAATTGTTGAATTAGAAATATGTAATATAAATATAATGTATGACCATGAGCCCAAATATGTAATATGTAAACATTGTATATCAAAAATAATAAAATGAATGTAATTCCGACTACATATGGACACGAATAAAGTAACGGGGGATGTGTTTCGACAAGAGAGGGAAGGGTCTAAGAGAATGTTTAAGAGAGGGGTCCAAGGGGGAGTTACCCATGTATATTAATTCAAACCCACTTCCTAAAATTATTGTTTTTGTATGGACCTTCTAATTTATGATGGAGTGTTTCCACAACCAATCATTAAACACATGTAAGAGGGTTGGTGTGAAAAGTCGCATACCATTGGTATAAGAGAATGGGGGTTGAGTACAATAAAAATTTTGGAGTGTGATAATCAACTTGCATGGGGGAAAAGAAAATCCGTATGGGGAAAGGAGAGTAGATTTTACATGTACATTTTTGTATAGTCAGGGAGAATAGAGTGTTGGATATTTAAGTAATCCATAGTGGGAATGTGTGGTAGATATTTTTGTAGCTGCATACGTGAAGAAGAATGTTTTTAGGCTCATACAATGATATTTTTTGTGAGAAATTACCCTACAATAGTGAGCTTCTTACCGTGAACTTTTCCTGTTGTAGTTGTCATCCCTAGAGTCCCTAGCAAGAGACATTCCTAGACAACTTGTATTGGAGCCTTGGAGGGAAGTGGAAAGGCCTAAGGGATTGCAATGCAAAGAATGGGGATCCCATTCCATGGGTTGTGTAGGTTGAGGGAAAGAGAGATGGAAGATTGGGATAGTTGTAGGAAAAAGTAGCTTTTTGTCGATAGAATTGGGATCTGAGTGGAAAATAAAGACAACCTCTATTATGTATTCACAACCCCAACTTGGGGGTGATTTTATACTGAGATTTGGAGCAGGAAATCTATGGTTAGGAGGAACATTTGTCTTCTGAAACGAGTTGCACACTTGTTTTAAAATATAAGTGTTTATCTATGTTACATTGTTTTTAATTATGGGTTTTAATTTTTTTTGCATATACTCTATTCATGACTAAATGCTATGCTATTGTGTATTGGAATAAGTTATTGTATTCATAATCTTGTTAAGTTCAGGTAACTCCTTAATGTATTGCATAAATTCATGGGTTTTAATTAGTGTGCATAAACTATGAATTATGAACAATTGTATGTTGCTATGTGAATGATAATTTAATTGCATGCATGTTTTTAAAAATTATATCCACTTTATGGATGTTTTTAGTATGCAATCATTTGAGTTAATTGGTATTAGAAAAAAATATAACTGTCTGGTTTAATAGTGGGGGACACTACAAATAAAAAATCAACTAAAAATAAAGAAAGATAACTCAAAAAGTTTAGAACATTGTTTTTGTAATGAATTAATGTATAATATTAATCTACATCCTACTTAGGCTATTAGTGTTAAATAACATGCTACAAACTTTCATTCAAATTGACCATTTAAGCTTTTGTTGTAGAAATACTCTATTTCGGTCCTTTTATATTTTTGTTAATATAAGATGATTCACTTTGCAAAAACTTATCTGCACACCACACAACAATGTGGAATCGAAGTTATTCCAAATCAAAATTCTTCCTAAGTAATTGATACGACGGTGCAATAAATGTAAATAAAACAAGATAGCATTAACCTATGACAAGGGGGCCTTCCTCTTCCGTGAAACCACTTTAGTAGTTAGTGAACTCTCACCACACTCTAACTCTCTTCAACACAATTCATCTAGAAAATGAAGATTATAGGGAAACAATGGATTTTATTCAAAATATTCTTAAACAAGGGGAGTTGTTGAGCAACAAGTCCCTGCCAATAGTATTACCATCAAAAGGTTAGGCTTCAGAGGTCATAAACAGTCAAATGAGAGGAGTAAATAGTAGGCTTTAAGATAGGCAATGAATGAATTATTGACAAAAGTTCTATGTGTAGAATCTCATAATGCATGCTTATCACTATAAAGGCTTGGAGAGTGAATCATATACATCTAATTGCACATGACTATCAAATAGACTACCAAACACACCAAATTATATTTCTCAAAATATCAAAATTTCTGCGGTTTGTTTCATATTGTATTAAATATATAATGTTACATAGATGCTCAAGGCTGAAGGATAAGTTCGAAGTATAAATTGTAGTATAAGAAGTATTGAGCTGATCATCCAGCAGACTTGAACCTGATTCCTTATTCTCTCTGCACGATTTCTTATTCCATAAATGAAGGAGAAAAAAAGTGAGAGACTTTATAACAATAAATCCATCATCTCACAAAATAAAAAGATTTTGTGTCATATTGTAGACCTTAAGTCACCATAAATTGAGCTTAGAGAAATATAAAAAATAAATGTATTTTATATGTCATATTTTAGATCTTCTGTCGGGATGTTAAATTAAATGTAGAGGACACATATAAAAAGATTTAAAATTATTATATTAAGCATAGAGAAAGCGTGAGAAGATAATTTACATATATTCATTCCATATGAATATATGGAACACTTATTTAAGCATATTGTCAGAGTTTTTTGTAAAGACTCTATATATATGCATTCTTCGCTCACCTGGTAAGGTAATATGTACTGCAAATTTACCAAGTTCTGTGTTTTTTGTAAGACACATACATTGTTTCAGTTTGAAATTAATATTTTAGTTTATGTTTTTGTATGAAAATAAGTTTAGAAGTGAAGGTAAAAATATTAATGGTGAGTGTGTGAATTGTTTATGTGGTACTGTGAAGTGTTAATGCAACAATTGAGAAGTACATCAAAACCAATGAAGAGAACATGCAACCGGCCCAATATCTTACAGAACGTAATGTAAGTTATCTTAAGAAGAAATTAATTTATTTCCAAATACATCTTAATCTCAATCTCAGTATTTTTCTTCTTGATAATGTTTGATTTATATTTATTCTCATTTGTGGCATGCAATATGTGATAAAACTAAAATATTCAAGTCTAATATGCAACATTGGCAAAAGGAAACAAGAAAACTCAAGCAACAATGTGATGTTTTAAACGACTCCATCAAGTTTGCAATTCTGAAAAGTTTATTTCTTTAAACGCTAACTACTGCTACTTGAATTGAAGTGGAACTACTACCTGAACCAAGTTGATCACCTAAAATAGGGATAAACCTAGTTGCTCACTTTTTATATATAACCAAATTTAAAAGCAATAAGACAATAATCATCTGGTTGGTCTCCACTACTAGGCAAGTAGAGTTTCAATGAATGCATAATTGACCAAAGAGTTTATATAACAAACAAAGTTATATAAAGTCTAGAAAATGGTATTCCCACATACGTATTGGGTTAGATATCCCACACTAGAATAAGTAAATTAATTAGGATGACCAACAAAGTTATTAGGTAGAGAAAATGGAATTCGTACACAAACTTGTATTTTATTTTTCAATTTTAGTGAAAAATAGATCACTGACTTGATGCAAAGTTATATTTAGGTCAAGAAAATGGAATTGACACAAGTGAAAATAAGAAAACGACAATGTTAATTTTAGGTGGAGGCCATGGAATTCGAACAGAGAATTGTATCTGAACGAAATTAGAGAACAAAAAAGTAAGTATTTGGGTCAAAATGAAGAACGCAAGAGTTCGATGTGAAAATAAGATGTAACTTATATTTAGGTTGAGAAAATGAGCCTCCAAATGAACACATGTCCCAAGCTTGACAAATACAAACTGAAACATGTATATGAATACTGCCTCCAAAAGAATACGTGCCTCAAGAATACCTGCTCGGGAACTGAAATCGATTAACACATGTTTTATGTAATGCAGAGGATGTTTGTTCCATTCACGCTAGTTTCAATGCATAGGTAGATTCAGTCTGCAGATCGAGTCACATTCGTGGGTTCTAATTCCTGAATGGAATTGGCTCCTCGGTAGAATAGGTAATAGTGATACCCAGAAGTTTATAGTGTTACCAATAAGAATTTCTAAAGTAAGGAATGAAATCGAATCTTCTGTCCAGTGTAAGCGTGGCAATAACAAGGGTAACAATTAAGTAGTGGTAACACAAAAGCAAGCGGTCTGATCCAACTACCAAGCTAACCCAAGCAAGTGGTTTTCTCATAGCTCTTGCCCTTGGTATTTCTTTAGTTCCAAGTCAATGAGCCTTAAGAGACAAGCTTAGTCCAAGCAGTAAATTCCATACTTGGCACTAGAGTGAAAGCGCCAGAGAAAATTTAGGGAAAGCACTCTACTATGCCCTTGTTTCATTACAGGGTGCACCAAGAATGACGTGTGCATCTATGCGAGACTATTTGAACATCTTGGGAGTCGCCTGAATAAAAAGGGTAATGGAATATGTTGGTGGGTTCTCCGCTATATGAAAGATTATGGAAAGAAAAAGGCTTTCTCTCTGCAGCATGCATTTGGATGAGCTAAAAAGGGGTGAGTTGTACTGGTTTGATCTGTATTTCACTAAACGATTTACTGCAACAAAACAAATTGTATAGGGACTTTAACTTTTCGAACAACCAGTGAAACAACGGTTCCTTAAAAGCCTCCATACCTCATAAAATGGGTGCTCGGTATGGGAGGGCGCACTTCCTGGCTTGACTTATAGGCTGGGCTTATGCGCTGCTCAGCTTGGATACTAGGCTCGGTTGGACTGCTCAAATGAATCTGTAAAAAAGCAGGGGTGGGTAGTGCCAGACTAGGAAAACAGTTCAATATAGACCCTGTTCAATCCATACCAAAGAGAAAGGACATACGCCAACTTGCCACTATGGACACTGGAATGACCAGGGGGTGAAACAAGCAATCATGGTTTCTGTCATTGACCGGAAGAGATCACATACTCTACTATAGTAACAACCATCTAATTCCAACTATTATTTCTGGCCGAATCATTGATGTTCACATAGCCCACCACAACAGCACATACCGCACTCGGACCGGGACCCTGCTTCCTTCCAGCCTGGAAATTATTAGGTAACCTTATATTTTTAATTTTTTTGCTGTTTCTTTTGCACAAGACAACAATACAAAAATGAAAATGAAAATTGTTTACAGTGATAAAATGAAAATTGTTGGATGTAGAAAGCATAAAAAGGTCACCATTTACCTTTAAGAATCCTACAATTGATCTTCATTATCTTTTGTTCTCATACTGTGGACTATTATGCCCAAGTCTCTTCAAGTGCAGTAAGTCTGTAAATGGTAGAGTTGCAGTCCATGAGGTGTTTGATCATCTTCTTCTGATAGAAATTCTTGTAAACGTTGTGCTCAAATTTTGTACGTGCAGGTAGCACTCAAATCTTGTACATGTGTGATTATTAGGGCTCTTTGACTACAGTGTGATGATCTGGGCTCTTGAAAATACCATTAAAGGAAGAAGTTCAACTAGAATCCATGGAATAATCCTGTGACATCTCTTCCTGTACCATCCTCTCTTAGGCATGGTCCCGATACACTTCCAGCTCTCCTTCAAGCTTAAAAATCCATATGTTAATTCACTTGCCATCCTCCATTGATGGACATGAATTATGCATGGACTCCATCTCTATTGTTGTGGATAGGCAACAAATGGAAGCTACTGAAAGACATGTTATAATATATAATAATCATATGGTAACGACAAACATTCAATGTTAGGTGAATTAATGTTAACGTCTAATTGTAGCATTAATCAACCTCACCTTTATTCATTGTAAATAGTGTAAATATATCATCAGTTTGCCAAAGTTTATTTCATAAAAATTGTAGTTTGCCTCGATTTGAGGCCAAATAAGACCTCCAACTTCAAACATTAGCTTAAAAATCATATCTGAGCATGAAATTTGTATAAGTTTAAAAAAACTTTGGTTAAAACAGCACAAACTTTTTGATTTGTGTGCAAGTTTAATACAAAAGATTTGAATCCATTACTATAGTCCCTACTGCCTAAGGGCAGAGACTAATAACAATCTTTGTTCTCCCCCTTTTCTCATTAAATATATTTCTTTTTATATCATATAGAGTTTGTAAAAGGAGGGTTTATCATATCCGATTAAAAAAAAAAAAACTTGTTTGATTTATAATTTTCCATCTAGAATCCTGCGATGTGAGTGATCATGGGTCTTCTAGAATGATATATCAATATCTTATATGTCACATGCTTCGATATGATATGCATAACTTTGTTTCACTAAACCTTATGTGATTTAATATGGATAATACATCACATGTAATTTGGACTTGTTATTGATGTTATGCTTATTCTGGAAACTTCTATTATGTTGCACATGATATGGAAGTTGTTAATGACATCTAGAGGGTGACAATAACCTTTCTTCTTTAAAACTCAATTGACACTTGTAATTTTACTAATAAATACCTAAGAGATCTTATTTCTCTATTTTCTAGATATGATGGTTTGTTCTCATATGGACAATGAACCATCTCTATGAAATATATAGTGTTGCTTGTGAAAGACGACATAGTATACTCTTTTTATATTAGATAAGGCACTAATTGAGTTTGAAGAATGGTCAGTTGATTAACCTACCATATTTTTTCTGGAAGAGTTTGACTAAGATGCTATATATTTTATAGATGGCATGCAATCAAAATAAATAATTCTAACATACATGTATATTTCATCATGATTGGGATCTTAATAAAAAAGAAGAGGAATACACTTATCTTTCATAAAATGAGCTCCAAGGAAACTGACTATGGGTGAACCATTTTCCTCCAAAACATTGGAAAATCATTTGTGAATTCCACCCCCAATATTGGATATGAGACCACTGAGATGAAGAAGAGATGTTATAGCTTCCAAATCACTCTTGTATTTACCAAAGGCTTCCAAACCAACCTAGGAAGCCAACAAAAGTGTAAAGTTTGAAGAAAGTACTCCCCTACTCGATATTGGGGTATAATTCCACATGAAATTTCTTCTTTCATCTCTCCATGGATCCTATGATAGTTGGGATACTCTTTTTTTCATTAAGAACTCTATTCTCTCTTCCTGAAGTCACTTTCTTTCTCCAACTTCTCTTCCTAATTTGAATTATTGTTTTTTGCATGAATGAAGGAGAGGGAAGGGAAGAGTTATAATCAAACTATTCCACTTCCTCAATGATAGGGATCAATATTTCTCATTCAAATATCCTTAATTGCATGAATATAGGAATTATTTTCTTCAAAAAAGGAGGTAGGTACTTAAGGATAGGAAATAATTACTTAAAGTAATTAATCATTTCACTAGGATCATAATTCTAATATCATAAATATTAGGATAGAATGTTAATATGACAATAACATGAAATAGGTTTAGATAGGATATAGTAGTAACCATGAGACATAGGTCAATTATCCTCTTAGACCCCCTTACCTTTCCCCTCTGGTGGACTAATAGCCCCATGATTTTTTTCTCCCACCAATCATCCTTAGAATCTTTTATTAAATTCAAAATGATAATTTTTATATGTATTTAAAATAACCAATATAACATCCCCAAACCCAAATTTTGGACCACGCTACTTCTAGAATTCCCTTCAAGATGCTCTTATACCAATATGTGATGTACCTAACCACCAACAGGCCAGACAACTCTACCTCAAGAACCTCTTCTTGAAATGAATTTGAATATATGATACCAAAAAATAAATAAAGAAACATTAAATAACACATGTAGTCATAAAGATTCATGTTAAACTATAAAATAAAGAACAATATTCCATGCACAACAATAACCAGGAAGCAGAAACATTATTAATGCATATCTCAGAGATAATAATCAATACACAAGGGAAATAATTATGTACAAGCAGAGAAACATGACAGAGAGCACTTATCTTTAACAAAACCAATCATCAATTGGATATAGACCAAAGACATTCCACCCAACATTATGCATTTTTGTTCCAAGACTCAAAGATAGGTCACCCCCGAGCCAACGCTATGAATCCACAAGGATGCATTCCAAAGTGACACTTAACTTCCCAAACCATTCAACACTTAAGATCTCAAAGGTTTCTCAACACACAAAAATCCAAATATCACCAAATCTCTTCTCCCAGTCTGCACCACCCAAGAGAATGAACCCCCTTCACTACCATGTAGTCCCTCGGGATTCCCAGCTTCTTTCAAGGATCCTGTGCTTTTGGTCAAGAATATCAATGCTAGAAGTCTCAAGGTTTATCAAAATTCCAATGAATCCATGCACTCATAAATTAATTCATGACTAAAATACACCAGTAAATCCCATATCCAACCGACCATGGCTATTGTTCCTCGACAATTTGATGTAGGAGCATCGCTCCCCTATCAAGCGAGCCAGCGCAAGGAGGCAAATGAACAGCTGGAAAGCGCCAGCATTCAAATTTTGAACCATTGTAATATATGGCTGCGCCAAACATTAACGTTTTGATGTGATGAAGCGCACTTTATATATGTAACGGACCTTGAGCGGATAAGCTCTCGTCCTTAAGTAGCTGAGGCATTTATTTAGATTTAATGCAGGTAGATAGGGAATTAACTGTAGATTAGACAGTCACCGTTTGAGAGGGAAAAACGGAGTATGGACACCCTCCCTTGTATCATTGTATCATGGGCATTCAGATTATGAAAGCATTAGCGTAGAGAGCAAGAAGAGCAGAGCAGAGAGCTTGCGAAGAAACCTCCATGTACAGTTATTGAATTAATAGGAAGAGCCCTGATTCGATTCCATGGACGCGTTTGATCTCTGTGTGTTGCTGATATTATGCTTGTGCATGTTTGCTTCTTTTTATGCTTATCTGTTATATGCTGCTTATGTGATTGCATATCAGGTTCGAAACCTGAGAGAGTGAAGGAATGAGTTTCAATTGTTTCTCTGTTTAGGCCAGGAGATTCCTGCATAGAGGCAGTCAAATTCCTCCGCATAGAGTGCGTCGAGGAGGCTAAACAGTTGAACTTTTGTTTCTCTTTGTCCAGAGTTGGGTTTGAGGTATTCGAGCCGTGCAGGTGAGTGCAGGTCGAGGTTGAATCTCAGTGGCAGGTCTGAGAAGGGAAAGGATGAAGCTGTTGCAGTGTGAGCGCACAGTACCTGGAAGAACTTCAGCACTTGGATAGTAGTTGAAGATTGAAGAGTGAGCAAAGTGCGTGAAAGTTCCCTGAAGGAATCAGAGGAACAAAGCTCAGGAGAGGCAGCGCCTTTGTCTTCAGTTGCATTGGACGAAGGTGAAGAAAATAAGGATTCTCTAGTGGAAGAGAATCGACGACTCGGATTCGTCGTGAAGACTCGCGAAGTTCCGTGGATCATTGGATCTGGGAAAAGGAGCGAGGAGGTTAACCCTCAGGCAGTGAAAGAACCCTTGGCCATCGCATATCGGCGAATCGGGGTTGGCGAGTGCAAGAATCACATGCACGTAGAAACCGCGAAGTGCGATTCCCCGATTTAATCGGAGTCGTCATTTCTTGGAGGGACAGGTGGCGTGAATCCTTAGCATCGGGGCTCCGGCATTCAGGGTTTCCAGCAGTAGGAACTTTGGAGTCGCGGACCCGTGAACGGAGAAATCCCGACGTGAAGTGGCAGCATGGGACCTCGCCTATATAGTGGAGTACAGGTGGCGCATTTGGGTGGGATCGCCGTTTCGGTATTCGGGGTTTTGATATGTAAAGATTCGGCAACGCAAGTAGTGATTCCCCGAGTCTGACCGTTGACCTTCGGGGTTTCGGTGTTTGTTTTCACGGGGACAGTACCGTGAGTCTCGCGATATCGCGAGGTCCGACCTCCTGATACGCGAAAGGGAGATTACCGAGAAGACTGTGGGTGTTAGAACTCTCGAGTGGGAGTTGGAAGGGCATCGACTCTTCGGGCCGTGGATTTTGAAGATCCTGGTGGAGCGACCGTCCACTGAGGGGAGGGTTGCGTCAGAGTGGTTTCAAAGCCTGGAACTGTCTGTGTATTTCAGGTGAGAAGAAGGAAGAGGAGTACTCTGATACACACAACTTGCGTCAGAGTGGTATCAGAGCCGGAGGCGGGATTGAGTTCTCTTTGTTCAGGTAGCAGAGAGAAGAAGCAGACATAATGCCACCCAAAAGAGAGAGGCCATTACCTGATCGTGAAGACAGAGATGCCCGAAGAAGGGGTAGGCCAGTAGGTAATGCTGAGATGGAACGTCAAATACGAGATCTCAGGGCGAGACTCGAAGATATGGATACCACCCAAAGGCGTGGAGCCA
>JASDQU010737009.1:11696-40441 GCA_032191745.1 Picea mariana | reverse complement strand
GCATACGGGGAAGAGAGCAGGTAAAAAGACCAGGAGGAAGCAATATTTTGAATACTTGGTCAAATGGAAGAACCACCCAGTGGAGGATGCCAGCTGGGAGACAGAGGCAATTATACAAAAACATGGGCAGACTGTACAGGAGCTCATGAGCAGGAGCCCATGAAATATTTTGAGCCGAGGAGTATGATGCAGGAGCATCGCTCCCCTATCAAGCGAGCCATCGCAAGGAGGCAAATGAACAGCTGGAAAGCGCCAGCATTCAAATTTTGAACCATTGTAATATATGGCTGCGCCAAACATTAATGTTTTGATGTGATGAAGCACACTTTGTATATGTAATGGACCTTGAGCGGATAAGCTCTCGTCCTTAAGTAGCTGAGGAATTTATTTAGATTTAATGCAGGTAGATAGGGAATTAACTGTAGATTAGACAGTCACCGTTTGAGAGGGAAAAACAAAGTATGGACACCCTCCCTTGTATCATTGTATCATGGGCATTCAGATTATGAAAGCATTAGCGTAGAGAGCAAGAAGAGCAGAGCAGAGAGCTTGCGAAGAAACCTCCATGTACAGTTATTGAATTAATAGGAAGAGCCCTGATTCGATTCCATGGACGCGTTTGATCTCTGTGTGTTGCTGATATTATGCTTGTGCATGTTTGCTTCTTTTTATGCTTATCTGTTATATGCTGCTTATCTGATTGCATATTAGGTTCGAAACCTGAGAGAGTGAAGTAATGAGTTTCAATTGTTTCTTTGTTTAGGCCAGGATATTCCTGCATAGAGGCAGTCGAATTCCTCTGCATAGAGTGCGTCGAGGAGGCTAAACAGTTGAACTTTTGTTTCTCTTTGTCCAAATTTGGGTTTGAGGTATTCGAGCCGTGCAGGTGAGTGCAGGTCGAGGTTGAATCTCAGTGGCAGGTCTAAGAAGGGAAAGGACGAAGATGTTGCAGCGTGAGCGCACAGTACCTGGAAGAACTTCAGCACTTGGATAGTAGTTGAAGATTGAAGAGTGAGCAAAGTGCGTGAAAGTTCCCTGAAGGAATCAGAGGAACAAAGCTCAGGAGAGGCAGCTCCTTTGTCTTCAGTTGCATTGGACGAAGGTGGATAAAATAAGGATTCTCTAGTGGAAGAGAATCGACGACTCGGATTCGTTGTGAAGACTCGCGAAGTTCCGCGGATCGTTTGATCTGGGAAAAGGAGCGAGGAGGTTAACCCTCAGGCAAGGAAAGAACCCTTGGCCATCGCATATTGGCGAATCGGGGTTGGCGAGTGCAAGAACCAAATGCACGTAGAAACTGCGAAGTGCGATTCCCCGATTTAATCGGAGCTGTCGTTTCTTGGAGGGACAGGTGGCGTGAATCCTTAGCATCGGGGCTCCGGCATTCAGGGTTTCCAACAGTAGGAACTTTGGAGTCGCGGACCCGCGAATGACGAAATCCCGATGTGACGTGGCAGCGTGGGACCTCACCTATATAGTGGAGTACAGGTGGCGCATTTGGGTGGGATCGTCGTTTCGGTATTCGGGGTTTTGATATGTAAAGATTCGGCAACGCGAGTAGCGATTCCCCGAGGCTGACCATTGACCTTCGAGGTTTCGGTGTTTGTTTTCACGGGGACAGTACCGTGAGTCTTGCGATATCGCGAGGTCCGACCTCCCGATATGCGAAAGGGAGATTACCGAGAAGACTGTGGGTGTTAGAACTCTCGAGTGGGAGTTGGAAGAGCATCGACTCTTCGGGCCATGGATTTTGAAGATCCTGGTGGAGCGACCGTCCACTGAGGGGCGGGTTGCGTCAGAATTTGTTTCTCTGACCAACCCCTAAGACAATCAAGAACATGGTTTAAATATCTAGGTGCCCCAAGGCCAACATGGTCTCCCCAAGAGACTTATATTCCCCCTCATATGACCTCAAAAAAGCCATGGTTAATCATTAATTAAGTAAATCGTAAAGGTTTAGTTTCTCGGTTCCCTTCTGTCTCGTGGAATCATAGCCCCCTATAACTCTAATCCTTGTTTGTCCCGCAACCAACGATGCACTTTTTATGATTAAAAATGTTCAAAGTATTACATTTCCTAATCACTCTGGCCCCTTTCAATTTTTCAGGAACTCCGACCTCTCATCAAATAAACAAATTACATTATTAAACTATGGACTCAAAATCGAGGTATTACATTCCCCTCCCCCTTATTTTTGGCATTGTCCTTAGTGTATATAAAATAATATCAAAGTTCTTCCAAATGTCATGGGTACTTTTCTTGCATGTCATATTCATGCTCCCAAGTAGCATCTTCGGGACCATAGCAGGTCCATTGAATGTTTACAAGTTCTATGACTTGATTATGGAGCACTCTAACCTTTTTATCCAATAGACACACCAGTTGGACTTGAAATTCCCCTTCTGGATCCACTTGAATCAAATTCCAATCAATAACATATTTAGGATCATGTACATACGTTTTCAGCAAAGAGATATGAAACACATTATGTACATTCATGGAAGCAGGAAATGCAAGCATTTATGCAACTGACCCTATTCTATCTAATATCTCTAATGGACCAAAGAATCTAGCTTCCAACTTTTTACAACTTCCCAACTTTAATGATCTCTTCTTGGGATTCACTTTCAAAAGAACATTTTCTCCCACTTTAAATTCTCTAGCTATCACGATCTTATCTGCATAACTCTTCTGTCTAACTTGTTCTTCTTTCAATTTGTTCTTAATTCTAACCATCCACACTTCCATATCCTTGAGAAATTCTAGCCCAAGTACCACTCTGTTTGTTGGGTTGTCCCAACTCACTGGAATATTTCATTTTCTACCGTACAAAAATTCAAATGGGATTGTTTAGGGATTTGATCACAGGGATGAGAAAAAAAATACCCCTTTGATTGCCTTGGTAATACAACAAAGCAACACAAAACAATGGTTAGTAGGTTAGTGATCCCACAAGCTAGAAAGAAACAGATAAAGCAACATAGGAATAACAAATAATGGAAACAAAAATTAGAAAAAATTAACAAAGGATGCATGAAATTGAACACAAAAACTGGTTACCCAATAGAGATTTATCTTGAAATTGAGAACACCAAGGGGAGAAATGTGGGATTTATGAATCCCCTATTCCTCCTAGGGAGGGCTCTTGAATCCCTCAAAGTAGAGATATTAACCTCCTATTTTTACTTGACAACGGTGAAGAAATCTATGGAAAATATTTCCAAGAGGTGAAAATATTTTTCTAATGATATACTTGCCCAAGATATGCTTAAGATAAAAATGGTTTCTCCGGGATTATTTGAGAAACATAGAAATGCAATGAATTTCTTCCTTTTTAGCAGAAAATGGACATGTATTTATAGAACCATAGCAAGGCATTTCATAACATGTTCCAGATGTGAATGGGAGGAATTTATAGGTACATCCCATTCTTTCAATCATCCAAAGACAGGATTTTGGGTTGATCTTGGGGTCTTGTCCTAATTCACTTCAACCTAAAAGTGGTTGGGGTCTGACCAAATTCATAAATGCATTGTTTTCACATCCGCATGGGTTTCTTCAGGTACAATCGTACAGAGTGCATGTTCGATGCTTGGATTATCCGTGCAGATGTGTGCACACTGATTTTGGCGGAACTGCATAGAAATTCATGGGTATTTTATATTGTTTTGATCATCTTTCTAAAATAGGTTCTATAAATTATGGAAGTATGTTGTGTTTGTGTTGATATTTTCTTTGACCATTGTCTGTATTTCTTGTGATAAAATATTCCTCCTGATGTGTGAGGTTAGGAGCATACATATAACCTAAATACATCATTATTTATTTTGTGAATAGGAGAGTTGTAGTTGCTAACTGAGGATGATTGTAGGAGCGATCTTTTGGAGGAAAATGGGATCTTGAGGGGAAACAAGTATTCTTCAAAAAATGAAATATACATCTGGGTACAAAAGAGGCGGGCATGCCCCATGCACATTTCATGAAAGCATAAATTAAATGACAGAAACTGGATATTGTTGATGAAGTGGATGTTTGTAGTGCCCTCGGGGGCATTAAAAATGATAGATGATGTTTTTGATTACTAAACGGGCTCTAAATCAAGGTATGAACAACTCGAAGTCATTGATGGCCTAAAAAATTCATAGGTATTCCTCTATTACTGAAAACTGCAATGGTCGCATAGTAAGACCCTTTGTATCATGAAACTTTGTTGGAGTTGAATGTTATGGGGGTAAACGACATCAAAAAGAGATGATAACTATTTTTGTGTTGTCCGAGACTACTTATTAATAAGGGAAGGAGAGCCAAGATACTTCCACCTTCATGGACACTTGTGCTGACATCGACAGGAAAGGGGCATGAATTCAAGAAACAAAGGTCTTCTTGGCATCGATTTGATCAAATGGGTATCAGGGACTGAATGGAGGATAGGATGGATGGAATGGTGACATGAACGACATTCAAGATGTATGGGACTTGAAAAATTCCCTTGGTTGGGGGGGAATGGAATGATGGAAACAACCATAAAACATAATTTGGTGTTAGGGGGATGGCCAGATATTGGGTAAACTGTGTTGAATGGGTGAGACTGCAACGGAATGGATGATATGTCAAAATACAGATATTTGGGATAGGGGTGTCGGTGATAGTTAGTATTTGGGCCATGATAGGGATATCTTTGCAAAGATGGTGATGAAAGGGGAATGCACCAACAAAGGGTGATATGGGTTGTTGTGTGCAAAGGAAAAATTTGTTTTCCATTGCGACGGAAAAAATATACTCTACTTGTTGTAATTTGAAATGTGCTTTATACAATTACCAAATGAATAAATAATGATTAGGTTGAAACTACACATACAGAAATGGGTTCCCCGGTGAAGTATGGCCTAGCCTCATGGGGTGCAAGTAGAGGAATGTAATTTATGAAGGGTGGGGGCCCCATGGGTGGGTTTCTCTACCAGGTAGATGGATGGAAGATGAAATTCTAGATGGGAAATTGATGTTGGATGATATGGAGGGTTAATGATAATGCAGAGGTGCATTTAATGTAACCAAAACATGATGTGGGTGTAATATCCCCCGACAGAGCCCCAGTTGTAATTATTAATTGTAAACATTTTTGTTAGGCTGGTGAGCCGAGTTATAATAAGATAGGAGGCTTATATGATGACTAGGCCAGAGATCCTAGGATGATAAGGCTATAAGCCTGATTTTTGTATATGTAATTATGAAGATCATCAATAAAAAGCATACATCATTGTGTGTAGACCAACCACAATAAAATAGAATGGGGGAATAAACTCCACTAGTTTGGGTAAGGGAGAGGGGGTTGAGAGGTTGGAAAGAGGGGCTAAGACTAAGGGATTAAGTCCAAGAGAATAATAATTTATTTCACTATTTTCTTCAACGTGCAGATAATCGAACTCGTGACCTATAGTGTAGTATACCTATACCTATTACTATTCCAAAAGTTGATTAGAAGGATATTTTTTTATCCTAAGTTCCTTTGGGAGGACAGGTGACTTTCAAAGGGAAAGGAACATGTTGCATGAGCGACAGGTGTTGGCTCATGCACATGTAGTCTTAAGGGGGAAATTATTGTTGTTGTTGGGGGGGCACTCACTCACTCACGCAAGGAGGTTCACGTATAGACATGTTTGGCTCCCATGCTCTCACCATATTCATTATGCTAGACCAGTCTGCCCCATCTCTCCTCATGAGTTCACTCAAGCACTGAGAAAGAACACAGCCAACCAATTCCACCATTGTTGAACCTGTGGCCATCGTGCACCTCTGTAATTTAATGATTTGTCCCTTTTCTTACTCAACTTTATTATTGTGGTTTGAAGAGGCAGGTTTTCAGGTCTGTGAGAGACTCTCTTTCCACGTGAGAGAGGTTGTTGTGGATTGAAGAAGTAGGTTGTCAGGCCTATGAGAAACCCTCTCCAGGTGAGAGAGTGTGTTGAGGAAGTGATTTATCCTAGAGGGAGTCTCGTAGCTTCTATAGAGCTCTGAGACTTCCCGTCCAGCTTGTTGTTGAAGCCCGGGAAGGGAGGTGGAGCAGCCGATGGATTGTGTGATAGTGAAGGTGTATACTCCTAAGTGGGACAAGCATGTGGGGAATGAGAGTCTGTGAGCAATGGGAGTAAGTTTCTTCTGGGATAGAATCCTTCCTCTTAAACTGTGTGACTTTCCTATTGATCTTGCCTAGCCTAGGAATCCCTTGCCCGATGGAGTTTAGTCCCAGCTTGGGGGTGACGCACTGCTGAGCGTGATGAGCAGTGTGGTCTATGGCTGGGAGGTTAGTGGAAGGTATTCACGCAGTTGGTGGTCTCCTATTAAAAGATAAGTACCACTTTTATGTTCATTTACATGTTGTGTATATGTACATGTGTTATAATTGATCAGTAATGCATGTATATGCGGTTATTTTATGGGTTTTTCCTGTGATTACTACATGTATGTTTTTGTTGTTATTTCCACATTAGTCTATGTATTAGCAAAATATTTTGTATGATTATGTTTAGATATATGCACATGATAATTGTCATTTCTATGAGGTAGCATGTCCTGGTCTAGGTGGCCTGGATGTGTATGATGTTTCTGCAAGAATATCTGTGTGGCATAGACCAACATGTTATGACTAGGTATGCTACAAATTGGTATCAAATTGGTATCAGATCTAAGAGAGACGTCATGTAGTGATGTTTCCTGGCCAATTTGTGGTTGGGGACGTTACAAAATGGTATCAAAGCCAAGGTTCAAGCACTGAGCCTAGATGGGTAGGATAAGTGGTCATTGGAACCAAGGTTTCATGTGGAAATTGTGTCAAGAGGAACCAATTTCGAACCTCAAAATATTCATGAGTGCCAAGAGGTTACCTTGGTCGTGTTACGAAGCTCAATAGGTGTAGCGGTATTATAAAACCACAACAAACATGGTATTGGGCCGTAGAGTAATGTGGGTTGTAGGATCTATTCAGGAGAAGGAGGACAATTCACGATCATCAAATCTGGAGAAAAGCGTAGGAGGGTTAACGTGAAATTCCTTTAGAATTCGATACTTTGACAAAGTTATGTGTTATAGAGCGGAAGAGGATGAAGGCCCGAAGCCTCAAAGTCCCCGAAGGGGAACTACACTGCAGATCTGGGGAGAAGAGATCAACCGTTTGATTGGGCCAAAGTGGATCAGAACCGTTGGATCAAGCCAAGGGTGGAAGTTATGACACTGTATGAAGGGAGAAAACTCTCAAAGTTCTAAATTCTAGAGTTAATCCGGACCATCCGTCAAGAGGGACATGTATCAACAGATTGGCTTGTTCAAGATTTCGACGTTCGGGAAAATTAGTGTATGCTGGGGTGAGAACTCTCGAAGCCTCGAAGAGTCGAATTAGTGATTCATGATGATGTCACTTGGATTGGTGTGGACACATGGGTTGTGTGCCACGTGTTAGTGGGTTTCAAACCCATGGAATATTGAAATTCCATTTGGAACATGACACATGCCACCCATTTGATTGGGCCACATGTCAACCACTAGTATTCTACCACGTGGCACTCTGTATGAGCATGGTTAGTGGGGCCTTGATGTTAAATAACATATTTAAAGGTCAATAAATGACGGGCCCACACTGTCGTAATCATGATACATCAAGATCAACGAATAAGAGGCATTGTGGGGACCCAAGTTGCACGGGAGTTAATTCTCCAAGGCGGCCCCGCAATCCAAACCACGGTTTTACCGAGGGGTTACGTGTCATCATCCAAGGAATTGCAGGGGCATGTATCAACGGTTTTGGAGTACAATTTGTAACGTCCCTTGGCCATTGATCCCTGTCGGGTAACGCTACCCAAACAACCATCACTTTGTGGAAATAATCACATAGAAAACTTAACCGGAAGATAGATATAAGATATGGTATTTACACTTATAAATATATATCTATCTAATGCAATTAAAAAAATGACGATACTATACTCATACACATGTTCATGCGGAAGCAAGATTAACACATACATGCAAAATATATATATGCAAGCATTACTCATTAATTATAATGCAAATAAAAATACACAACATACAGCAAACAAAAAATTGGTACTTATATTTTAATAGATGATCACTAACTGTGTGCAGACCTTTTACAAACCTCCTAGCCTTAGACCATGCTGCTCATCACACTCATTAGTGGGTTACCCCTAAGCTGGGACTAAACTCCATCGGGCAAGGGAATTCTAGGCTTGGAAAGGACAACAAGTAAGTTGCACAGAACAACATGAAGGATATTTTATCCCAAGAGCCACTTACACCCACAACCCACAAAACCTCATTCCCCACACACCTTCTCCACCCTAGGAGGGTACACCTTGACTAATACAATTCCATCAGCTACTACACCTCCCTTACCTTGGGCTTCAGCAATAAGCTGGACCAAAAGTCTCAGAGTATTGTAGCTGTTAGGAGACTCCCTTCCAAGAGAAATCACATCCCAGCAAACTCTCTCACCTGGGAGAGTTTCTCACAATCCTGACAACTTGCTTCTTCAATTCATCTCTTAAGAAATAAAACAACAACATTCATCTAACACATGGGTGACGGTAGCAACAGAAAGTAGTTATGGACACCGAAAATGGAAACAACCAAACACTAAGACACAACATGACTCAGGTGAATACAAATGCATCGGGCTTCACAGGAGACACATGGTATAACTCAAGTATGACTGAAGGATTCCAAAGTTGCATACTATATACAGAGGCGATGATGATGGAGAACTAGTTCAATGCGTGAATCCCTGATCGATCGAGAAGGTGACAGACTTCGAGAGAATTGTAAGGGTCGTGAGGAAACTCGAAACTCATCTAGACACAAGGATGGGGAACAAATCCCTAATGGGAAGCGAACCCCCAACGAGATGGTTTTCCCAGCTATAAACAACATGCACCTAGGTTGACACCTATCTTCTGGAAGCCGCATGAGTTTCACTTAGCACTTGTTCCCCTTTTTCCTAGAAACTTAGGACAACACGACTTATGTCAACCATGGCCTTTGGGAAATAATAATGTAATATTATTCCCTTAGAGGTAAGCCCTCTATCTTAGCCCCTAGGCCTACACACTTAGCCCCCTCCCTTACCCTACCTAGTGGAGCTTAGTCCCCCATAATTCTTTCTTCGTAGTCGGTCGACACGCAACAGTGTAATTTTATTAATGATGCGAGTATTTACATATAAAAAATCAGGCTCATTGGCCTTAGCACCTGGCTCACCATCCTAATAAACACATAAGTCTCTCAACTTATAACCACTTAACTCACCATCCTATAAACATAATTACAATTTAGCAGGGGCTCATCCTTGGGGTGTTACAATCCCCTCCCTTTATTTTTTTAATGTCTTCAGTGAAACTTATTTACACAACAACAAAAAGATTTCCAAAATCTTCAAAATGATGTGGGTACTTTGCTCGAATAGCATCTTCATGCTCCCATATTGCGTCCTCAGGACCATACCAGGTCCACTGGACTTTTACAATCCCTATGTCTCTATTTTGTAGTTGCTTTCTTTTCCAATCCAGTATATGCTTCAAATGCACCTACAAGATGCCTTCTTGCTCCACCTGTGACGCAGACCCTATCGTCCCCTCGGGATCGAGATCCACTCATAGGATCGTTCTATATGCCCTTTGAGTCGAATCAGCTCTTTTTCTAGATTCTCTTCTGGAATCCCCTTCCAAATCGGTCCACAGGTTCTTTCTCGCAGTTCACGATCTCACAAGTTCGCGAGTCATGACCTCCGATTCTTCCTCTGCGATTCCGCGATGACCGAGATCGCGAAATGGGTACATCTCTTCCTTTCATCAGCACCCTCCTTGTGTGACCATTGGCTAGGCTAAGCACTAGCGCCTTTCACCTCTCGCGCCTTCGCGAGTTCAAACATCGAGCCTTGCCCCTTTTCTTTCTCGAACCCCCGAGAGGCGAGATTTGACTTTCCTCCTCTCTTTCTCACTTCTCGCGACTTCGCGAGTCGAGGGCTCAAACCTTCGTTCCCTTTTCTCCCGAGTCCCCGAGACATGATAGGTCAACGGGGTGTTGACTCCTCCAAATGTGTGACGTGTGTCTACTGGTTAAATTTATGGGTCCACTGTGCAGTTTTACCATGTGTCCCTCGTGCTGGCTCTCGGCACTTTGCGACTTCACTTCTCGCAACTCCGAGCGCCCAAATTTTGGGCTCTCGCCCTGTGAACCTCTGAGTTCGTGAGATCTCTAGATCTCTGACACCTGTCCTCCTCCAATGGATGGATTAGATTACTTAGCGACTTTTCTACTCACCACTTCGGGACTTTCGCGACGAAAGTCTTAACCTCTTATCCTCCGATATGCCGAAACGATAGATTTTCGACACGTCGCCTATGCGGGTCCCACACGAAACTCCCCACCTTTTTCAGAGTTTTGATCCTCAAGACTTCGCGAGTCTGAATGCTAAGCCCTCAGCTCTTCAACTCATGAAACCTCGAAATGGTCAATAAGACTCTGACCTCTCGGTGAGTATGCCACCTGTCCACTTTCAGATGGACGGTCCTGATTCACTTCGCAGCTTCGCCACTCACGAAGTTGAATGATATCCCTTTCTGACCTCCGATGTCTGAGAACCCGATATGGGTGATCTCATGACACGTTTCCTTCTTTCAGTGATTGGCTCAGATCCCTTCGCTATCTCGGGACTTCGCACCTCGTGACCTCGCGAGTTTTGATGCAAAGACTTCGACCTTTCAACTCGCGAATCCTCGAGACTCGATTCTGTGAGTGATCCAACGGTTCATTTTCTCCAGATATTTTTGCCTGATGAATGATTCTGTAACCTTCTTTCTCCCTTGCAAGATCGGACAGCTTCCGGGACCTCGTGAATTCTCCACGGAGAACTCTGACCGTCAATTTCCTCCTTGGTGATTTCTGCGAAATGAAACAAAGTGTTCTTCTTACGGAACTTGTCCTCCTGCAACACACCTTCACTGTCGCCTCCTTCCAATGCTTCAAGCACTCGCCCTCTTGATCTTGATTGAAAAATTCCCAAGTCTCTTGGGGAAAATTCTTGTGCACACTTATTGCGGAAATTCCTCAATACTTCCTAGTATTGGACTCTTAGACTCTGCGCACTCACTTTGCAGTAGCAGTCCTTCACTCCTTCCCTCAGGTTGCAAACCCTGAGAATCTACTCGGCTTGCGCACACCTTGCACGGCTCCTGTTCTTGACTTGCACTTATAGGAGAATGAGATCAGTGTTATCTCTCCTGAGCTTGCAGAGACGAACTCTAACCTCCATCAACGCACACCTTGCAGACGATTTCACTACACTCCTTGCAGGAAACTCTTGCTCAGGCAGAGAAACAATTGAAACTCATTCCTCACTCTCTCTCAGACTTCAAACACAAAGCATGAAATCATATACAGAGCATATAAATCAAATGTGTACAGAAAGTAAATATCCATGAGCATAACACTCAACATGCATACATAGAGAATATTTGAATACCATGATTATGAATCAAACTTCATATATTAATCTCAGAATTTCTATACATGGGTTCTTATACACAGTTTTTCTTCTCTCCTATGCTCTCTTCTCTCTCATAATCATAATGCTGCTTATTGTTACAATAACACAAGGGAGAGTGTCTATATCCCGTTTCCCTCTTCGCTCCTAAAACTGTATAATCTAGGAATTCAATTCTACCTACTTACATTCATTAACATAAATGCCTTCACCTAATACAGATGAGAGCGGGATGCTCAAGGTCTATTTATAAATCAATAAGTATGCCCTTCCTTAATTATTTCATTTACGTTTGGCACACCCAATTCAAAACCGTTCAAACAATTTTATCATGTGCCAAAATGCGTTAGCGTTGCCCCACGCTCGCTTGATGTTGACGTTACTCCTGCATCATACTTCCTTGCTTGAAAATTTTGATGGGCTCCTGTCCATGAGCTCTCGCATGGTCTATCCATGCTTCTGGATTTCTGCTTCATTCTCCCAGCTGGCATCTTCAACTGGATGTCCCTTCCGCTTGACCAAGTATTCAAAGTATTCTTTTCACCTGGTCCTCTTGCTAACCCTTTTGTCCAATATGCTTTCCATCTGTGGCTTCTCTGTAACTGGCATCTATTTATCCCACTGAACCTCTGGTTGTTGATCACCTGTTCCTGCTTCCTTAGCTTTGTATGGTTACAAATCTAAGACATTGAATATCAGAGAAATTTTGATCCCATCGGGTAATTCAATCTCATAAGCATTTGTCCCAAATTTCTTCAAGACCTTACATGGTCCGATCTTCTTCATCTTCAGTTTGTTATATGTCCCCTTCGGGAATCTTTCCTTTCTTAGATGTTCCAGAATCAAATCACCAACCTCAAATTGAAGTTGTCTCCTGTGTTGATCTGCTCTGCGCTTATACTCTTGGCTCGAGTTTTTCAATCGCTCCTTCACCTGGCTGTGAAGTTCCTTCATCGCCTATGCAAAATCCTCTACACTAGCACTCCTAGTTGCATTCTATTTTGAATCTCTCAATTCAGAAACTCTTCTTGGCTACATCCCATAAACAATTTGGATTGCACTCTGCCCTGTGCTTCTGTTGATTGAATCATTATAAGCAAATTCTGCCTGTGGCAGAATATTTTCCAACTGACTGTGGTGTTCTATCACCAAGCTCCTTAGAAAGTCTCCCAAACTTCTGTTCACAACTTCTATCTATCCATCTGTCTGAGGATTATAAGCTGAACTGAATGATAAGTTTTCTCCCAGCTTTTTCCATAAGGTCCTCCAGAAGTGTCCTACAAACTTAGTGTCTCGATCCGAAACTATGCTCCTTGGTAAGTCATGAAGTCGAATGACCTCTTTTAAAAACAGGTTCACAATGTGAGTTGTGTCACTCGTTTTATGACATGGTATGAAGTGTGCCATCTTAGAAAATCTGTCTACCACTACAAAGATCGATTCAAACCCTCTTTGTGTTCTTGGCAGCCCCAATATGAAGTCCATGCTTATTGCATCCCACGGCCTGTTAGGTATGGGTAACAGTTGATAAAACCCTGCATTATGCCTCCTTCCTTTTGAATTCTGACAAATTCTACATCTTTCCATGAATATTTTGACGTCTGATCGCATTCCTGGCCAATAATATGACTCATTTAGCTTTGAGAACATCTTGTCATGACTGAAATGCCCGACCAATCCTCCACTATGTTTCTCCTTCAACAAATTCTCCCTCATGGATCATTTTGGAATACATAATTGATTGCCCCTGAATAACAATCCATCTTGGATCATATATTCTATCCATTGGCCTTTGTCCCTAAGAATTGGATTCTCAGCTACTTCATACACTTCTTTAAAATCTGGATCATCTCTATACATGTTCCCGAGATCATCGAAACCCAGTGTTTTGACTCTGAACTCCTGCAACAACAAACATTTCTTTCTCAGAGCATCAACAACTTTGTTAGCAGTTCTAGAAATATGCTTAGTTACAAAAGTAAAGTTCTGCATGTATTCAACCCATTTAACATGTCTTTGATTCAACTTCTCCTATTGAGTCACAAATTGCAAAGCATGATTGTCACTGTATAAGACAAACTCCTTAGGAATCAAGTAGTGTCTCCACTTCTTCAATGCATGAATAATAGCATAGAACTCCTTGTCATACGCGGAGTATTTCACTTTCGCTTCATTCAGCTTCTCACTGAAGTATGCTATCGGCCTGTCTTCTTGGCTCAAGACTGCCCCTATTGCAAATCTGCTTGCATCACATTTTACTTGAAATGTCTTTTTAAAATCCGGCAACACCAGAATTGGTTGTTCTGTAATTTTCCTTTTTTAGCAAATTGAAGCTTTTCTCAGCCTCTTCTATCTAGTGAAAATACTTGTGTCTCTTCTTCACTGTGTCCATCATCGATGCACTAATTCCACTGAAATTCTCGATGAACTTCTTGTAGAAACTAGCCAATCCGTGAAAACTTCGAACTTCAAAGATATTCTTTGGTGATGGCCAATTCTTAATCATCTCCACCTTATCTGGATCCATCCTCAACTTATCCACAGAAATAACAAAACCCAAATAAATGAGCTCTGTCTTCATGAATGAAGATTTCTTCATATTTATTAGCATCTTCTCTTGCTGTAACCTCTTCATCACTGTAGCCAAATGTTTTAGATGTTCTACCTTTGTTTGACTGAAAATCAGTATGTCATCAAGATACACAATGAAATTTTTTTTGATGAAATCCTTCAGGACTTCATTCATCAACCTCATGAAGGTAATTAGCATGTTCATTAAGCCAAATGACATAACAAGCCATTCATACAACCCTTCGTTAGTTTTGAAGGTTTTCTTCCATTCACCACCTTCTCCCATACAAATCTGGTGATATCCACTTTTCAAATCAATCTTCCAAAAAAAAATTGCTCCACTCAAGCAATCCATCAAATCATCCATCCTTGGTAATGGAAATCTATACCTGATGGTTATCTTGTTGATTGCCCTTGAGTCAGTACACATCCTCCAGCCTCCATCTTTCTTCAGACTGAGCACTGTCGGAACAACACATGGACTCAATATTTCTCTAACCAACCCCTTGTCCATTAAATCCTGGACCTATCTTTTGACCTCTTCATTCTCCTGTGACGTCAATCTGTATGCTGCTTTGTTTGGTAAACTAGCTCCAGGTATGAGATCAATATGATGACTCACACTTCTAATCGGTGGAAACGAACGAGGTAGTTCATCCACTACTATGTCAACAAAATCTTCTAATAGCTTCTAAACCTCTTCCGGTAAATCATCTACCCTTGTACTGGTTAAAACAATCTTAGGTTTTCTGACCATAATGAATTGCGGTTCCTCCTTCTTCTTAACTTATGTAAGAAGTTCCTTCCCACTCATGAGAAGTACAGTGTTGCTTACTTCAGGTTTCACCTCTTTGTCCTTGATTGGAAGCAACATGTGAATTCTCCCATTCTTCTCTAGAGTGTATGTGTTCATTCTCCCATCATGAATCACATTCCTGTCATATTGCCACGGTCTACCCAGCAATAGATGAAAAACATCCATGGGAATGACATCACAGAGTATTTCATCTTTATACCCTCCTATTTTAAACTCAACTAAACTTTGTTTAGTGACATTTACCTAATGTCCTTTTTGTAGCCATGAAACTCTGTATGGGCTCGGATGTTCAATAGTCTCCAGCTCTAGATTTTCTACCATCTATGTAGAAATGAGATTATTTGTGTTACAACTGTCCACAATGACCTTTCATACCCTATCTTTGGTCTTGCAAGCAGTCCGGAAAAGACTGTTCCTTTGCACTGGATTCTCCACCTCCTTCTCTAGCGTTAAGAGAAATTTTCTCATCATCAGCGATCTTCCACCTTCAGCGTCCTCTGCCTCAAAATTCTGCCTCTGTGCTTCAACGATGTGAGTTTCACCATCTTCTTTCTTTTTGTCTGGACACTCAAAAGATTTGTGTACGACTTTTCCACATGTGAAGAATTTTACCACTCCACCTCTTCCTCTTCCTCTACCTCTGGTACGAGGAAAAATGTTTGCATCAACATACTGACCTCTCTGTTTGGCATGCTGCCCTCTCTGTGAACTTCCACCTCTCTCAGTCTGAGTCTGAGGTTTCTTCTAGTCCTCCTTGGGTTTCTGATTTCTATCTTGGGCAACTAATTTGCCTTTGGGCTGACTTCTGCCTCGACCTCTTTGACCCTGTTTTCAGCTTAGCTTCTCTTCAGCTTTTAGAGCCATCTGATAAGCATATTCCACCGTTCAAATGGTCATAATGCTCATCTCATCCTGAATGTCATATCTCAAACCATTCATGTATCTAGCAACTTTTTCATCATCACTTTCGTGATGACCTACCCTGATGTTCAGCCTATAGAATTCTTCGGTATATTCTTTCACTGTCATTAGCTTCTGTCTCAAGTTTTGCATTCTTTGAAACAGAGTAATCTAGTAATCCCTGGGAATGAATTTTTCCTTCATCTTCGTGATCATCCTATCCCAACTCTTGATCTTCTGCTTGCCTTTGCAGCGTCTGTCAGCTTGTAGCTCATCCCATCACAATGTTGCATGTCCTTTAAGTCTTGTGATAGCATGTTTGACATTTTTGTCTTCCTCGACATATTCATAGTCAAAATATGTGTCCAGAGCTCTAATCCAGTCTAGAATCTCTTCAACATCCAAGTTTCCCTCATAAACTGGAATGTCCATTTTTGACTTAGCACCCATCCTTGAAACAGCCCTAATCAGGCATTCATTTGTTGCATCTTTTGCTGTGACCTATTCTCCTTCATGTCCAGCTTCATCTTCACTTTCGGAATCACTAAGATCCCCAGCACCGATTGTGTGCCTCTGTGCTGTCTCCATATCCTCTAGTCTAGTGCGTAGGTCACCCATCTCTCTTTCTATGACTAGATCAAGCATCTTTCTACCCCTTCTTCTTGGCACTTCCCTCTCCTCTAGAAGATCGGGTGTTTTCCTGTCTCTTCTTCTCGACGGCATGGTGAATCTTCTTTTTCCCTGCTACAGAAAGAAAAGAAACCTTTCTAGGCTCTGATACCACTTGGTGCACACCCTATCAGCCCCTCGGGACCAAGATCCACTCACATGATCGTTCTATATGCCCTTCGAGCCGAATCGGCTCTTTTTTTGGATTCTCTTCTGGAATCCCCTTCCAAATCGGTCCACAGGTTCTTTCTCGTGGTTCGCGATCTCGCAAGTTCGCGAGTCGTGACCTCCGATTCTTCCTCTGTGATTCTACGATGACCGAGATCATGAAATGGGTACAATTCTTCCTTTCGTCAACGCCCTCCTTGCATCACCGTCGGCTAGGCTAAGCACTAGCGCCTTTTGCCTCTCTTGCCTTCACGAGTGCAAACGTCGATCCTTTCCCCTTTTCTTTCTCGAACCCTCGAGAGGCAAGATTTGATTTTCCTCCTCTCATTCTCACTTCTCGCAACTTCGTGAGTCGAGGGCTCGAACCTTCATTCTCGTTTCTCCTGAGTCCCCGAGACATGAGAGGTCAACGGGGTGTTGACTCCTCCAAATGTGTGACGCATGTCTACTGGTTAAATTCCTGAGTCCACTGTGCATTTCTTCCACGTGTCCCTCGTGCTGGCTCTCGGCACTTTGCGACTTCACTTCTCGCAACTTCGAGTGCCCAAATTTTGGGCTCTCACCCTGCGAACCTCCGAGTTCATGAGATCTCTAGATATTTGACACATGTCCTCCTCCGATGGATGGCTTAGATTACTTCGCGACTTTGCTACTCACCGCTTCGGGACTTTCAGGATGAAAGTCTCAACCTCTTATCCTCCGATATGCCGAAACGGAAGATTTTCGACACGTTGGCTATGCAGGTCCCACATGAAACTCCCCGTCTTTTTCGGAGTTTCGGTCCTCGTGACTTCACGAGTCCAAATGCTAAGCCTTCAGCTCTTCAACTCACGAAACCCCAAAATGGTCAATAAGACTCTGACCTCTCGGTGAGTATGCCACCTATCCACTTTTAGATGGACGGTCTTGATTCACTTCGCAGCTTCACCACTCGCAAAGTTGAATGATACCCCTTTCTGACCTCTAATGTCCGAGTCCCTGATACGGGTGATCTCGCAACACGTGTCCTTCCGGTGAATGGCTCAGATCCCTTCACTATCTCGGGACTTCGCACCTCGTGACCTCGTGAGTTTTGATGCAAAGACTTCGAACTTTCAAATTGCGAATCCCCGAGACCCGATTCCGCGAGTGATCGAACGGCCCGTTTTCTCCCGAGATTTATGCCCAATGAATGTTTCTGTAACCTTCTCACTCCCTTGCAAGATTGGACGGCTTCCGGGACCTCGTGAATTCTCCACGAAGAACTCCGACCGTCAATTTTCTCCTTGCTGATTTCTGCGAACTGAAACAAAGTGTTTTTCTTACGAAACTTGTCCTCCTACAAAACACCTTCGTTGTCGCCTCCTTCCAATGCTTCAAGCACTCACCCTCTTGAGCTTGATTGAAAAATTCCCAAGTCCCTTGGGGAAAATTCTTGCGTGCACTTCTTGCTGCAATTCCTCAATACTTCCTAGTATTGGACTCTTAGACTCTACACACTCACTTTGCAGCAGCAGTCCTTCACTCCTTCCCTCAGGTTGCAAACCCTGAGAATCTACTCGGCCTGTGCACACCTTGCACGGATCCTGTGCTCGACTTGCACTTCTATGAGAATGAGAACAGTTTTATCTCTCCTGAGCTTGCAAAGACGAACTCTGACCTCCGTCAACTCACACCTTGCGGACGATTTCACTGCACTCCTTGCAGGAAACTCTTGCTCAGGCAGAGAAACAATTGAAACTCATTCCTCACTCTCTCTCAGACTTCAAACACAAAGCATGAAACCATATACACATCATATAAAGAAAATGTGTACAGAAAGTAAATATCCATGAGCATAACACTCAACATGCATACACAGAGAGTATTTGAACACCATGATTCTGAATCAAACTTCATATATTAATCTCAGAATTTTTGTACATGGGTTCTTCTGCACATTTTTTCTACTCTTCTATGCTCTCTGCTCTGTCATAATCATAATGCTTCTTATTGTTACAATAATACAAGGGAGGGTGTCTATATCCCGTTTCCCTCTTCGCTCCTAAAACTGTCTAATCTAGGAATTCAATTCTACCTACTTACATTCATTAACATAAATGCCTTCACCTAATATAGACGAGAGCGGGACGCTCAAGGTCTATTTACAAATCAAGAAGTATGAACTTCCTTAATTATTTCATTTACGTTTGGTGCACCTAATTCAAATCCATTCAAACAATTTTATCATGTGCCAAAATGCATTGGCTTTGCCCCACGCTCACTTGATGATGGCGATGCTCCTGCATCAACCTGAATCACATTCCATTCAATAACATGATTAGCATTAGGTATATATTTATTAAGAAATGAAACATGAAACACATTATGTACAATCATGGATGCAGGAAATGAAAGAATATATGCAACTGGTCCAATCCTTTCTAGGATTTCAAATGCCCACAATATCTGGCTACCAACTTGAAATAGTTTCCCATCTTCAGGGAACCTCTGTTGGCTTTCACTTTCAAGAAAACATGATCACCCACTTTAAACTCCTTGTGGGTTCTGCTCTTATCAGCATAAATTTTATGCATGTCTTGGGAAACCTTCAAATTATTCTTAATCTTCATCATTTTATCTTCCATTTTCTTGAGAAACTCTGGCCCAACCACTTCCCTATCATCTGGGTTATCCCAACTTACAGGGGTATTTCACTTTCTACCATAAAGTGCTTCAATAGGCTTATCTTCAGGGATGATTGATACCCATTGTTGTAGGAAAATTATACCAAGTGTAGGTAGTCTTCTCATTTAGATGGTTTATCCATCACATACATCCTTAGCATGTCCTCTATCACTTGGTTCACCCTTTCCATTTTCCCATCAAACTGAGGATGATAGGCTTTGTTGAAGTTTAGATTTGTTCTGAACCCTTTTAATAACCCTTTCCAGAACTTTGAGGTGAATTTCGGGTCTCTATCAGATACAATTGTCTTGGAAATACTGTGAAATCATGTTACTTCCTTCATATAGATATCAACAACATTAGCTTCCTTGTGAGTACTTTTCAATGAAATAAAATGGGCAGTTTTCGTAAGCTTCTCCACCACCACCATGATGGAATCATGCTGCTTGTCGGTTCTAGGCAATCCTATGATGAAATCCATTGTCACCACTTCCCACTTCCACTCAGGAATGGGAAATGGTTGTAGAAACCCAGCTAGGTGCCTATTCTTAGCCTTGACCCTTTGACATTCTAAGCATTTAGCTATGTACTCTGCAATTTCCTTTTTCATGCTTGACCAAAAGTAATGGCTCTTGACTACAACCACTATTTTCTGATATATAGGGTTCCCAACATAAGGCACATTATGCATTTCTTTCAAGATCATAATTCTCAACTCCTGGGAATTAGGTACATAAATTCTATTTTTGTACAAGAGTGTTCCATCATATTCCAATTTATAATCTTCCACTTTCTGTAGCATCTTACCTTGCTGTACATTTTCCACCAATTCCATGTACTGCAAATCTTCATTTGCGGCTTCCAAAATTCTACCTTTAATATCATTTTGATACATGCTAATGGTCATAGCATGTAGATCATGCACTCTTCTGCTCAATGCATCAACCACTTTGTTCTCCTTTCCTTTGATATTCTTGATATCAAAGTCATACTCACAAAGAAATTCCAACCATATACTCTGCCTAGCATTCAAGGTTGGTTGATCAAACAAATACTTCAGACCGTTATGGTCTGTCCTCAATTCAAACATCCTTCCCATGAGGTAGTGCCTCCATTTCTTCAGGGCGTGCATTATGGCTTCCAACTCCAAATCATGATTTGCATAGTTCTTTTCATGATCCTTCATTTTTCTGGATTCATAACATGCCACAAACCCATTCTGACTGATGACTCCTCCCAGTACTTCTTTTCATGCGTCTTCACACACTACAAAATCTTCATTCGGATATGCAATCCTCGGGATTGGATCAGTGGTTAACAACTGCTTCAATTGTTGGAAGCTTCTCTCACATTCTTCTGTCCATTGAAATTTATTCTCCTTCCTTTGCAAGGAACTTATGGGGTCTTCTATCCTTGAGAACCCTGCTATGAACCTTCTATAAAATCCAGCTAGAACCATAAAGGATCCGACTTTCACATTCTTCAACGTTGACCATTCTCTGATGGCTTCTATCTTCTTAGGATCCACGACTATCCCATCCTTTGAAATGATATGTCCCAAATAATGGATCTACTTTTGATAGAATGATCACTTCCACAATTTGGCATACAGTTGGTGCTCTCTTATCACTTGCAACACCATCCCCAAATAATGTTCATGCTATTCCTTTTACTTGGAATACACGAGGATGTCATCCAAAAAGACTATGAAAAACTTGTCTATATATTCTTTGAATACACCATTCATTAAGCACATGAAAACATCGGGTCCATTTGATAACCCAAATGGCACCACTGTGAATTCATAATGACCATACCTTGCTCTGAAGGCGGTTTTGTTGATTTCTTCATCCTTTATCCTTACCTGGTGGTACCTTGACCTGAGATCTATCTTCAAAAATATATTTTCATCTTTTAATTGATCAAAGAGATCATCAATCCTTGGTAAAGGATACTTGTTCTTTATAGTCCTTATTCAACTGTCTGAAATCGATGCACAATATCAATGTCCCATCTTTATTTTTCACGAACAAGACTGGGGCACCCCAAGGTGACACACTTGGGTGTATATACCCCTTCTTCATAAGTTATTCAAGCTGCATTCACAACTCCAATTCTGGTGTACTCATTTTATAAGGATTTTTCGACACTGGAGCTTCTCTAGGCATCAGGTTTATAGAGAAATCAATATCTCTCTTTGGGGGGGTAGTCCTGGTACCTCCTTGAATACATCTACAAAATCTTCCAGGACTACATGGTCTTCAATATTTGACAACTTATCCTTAGGTTCTTCGTCCATATGGGCTACAAATATTTGACATCCCTTCCTGTAGCACTTTTACAACTACATTGCTGAGATTTCTCTAATAGTCATTACCCTTGGGATTCCTTGCACTTTCCTTGGGTTTCCTTCCTCATCAAGGCAAGTGAATTCCTTGTTACGACAGTCTAATATGGCATGGTGTTGGTCTAATGTCCAATCCATCCCAATTAGACATTCATAGTAACCTAAAGGTAAGATGTTCAAATCTGCCCTTGTGCTTAGTCAATTTATTTCCATGAGACATGACTTAGCTGACTCAACAACTTTCCTCTTGGCTCCTATAGCTAGTTGTACTGACCAATATTTCTCATGCTTTCTTCTCGGAAAGAATAATCTTTCCACAACTTTAGGATCTATGTAACTATGATTAGCTCCTGAGTCTATTAAAATAGTAAAGGCATGGTTATTGATCATACCTTCAACTTCAATCATGTGTGATTGAAACTCAACTTGCTTTTTGTCCAAGGCTGCATAGATCCTTTGTATTCTACTGCCCATGTCCTCCACTGTTTCTTCTTGCCGATCATTTTGGACAACTCTCATTTTACTATTTTTGTGGGGGAAATCTCTGTACCTATGATTTCCTTTACAACCCCAACATTCCATAGGTGGTTGTCTTGGAATTTGCCCACCTACTTCAGGCTTCCTGGGATCTCTAAAACTTGGTTGTCCTTGAGGGATATTCCTGAAAAATGGTGGTTTGTTTCCCTTCTGCCTCTGCTCCCTCTTAAACTTCTTCTTCTCTTCCCAAGCTTTTTGGAAAGTAAGCTTTTATTTTTGCTGATCATATAAGAATTTTTCTCTCCTTATAGTTTCTTCCATAGTTTTTGGGTCATCATAGTGGATCTTGTCACTGATGGAATATTAATTGTCTCATCCTTGATGAAGGGAACATATTTCAACAATTCCAAGAATCTTTTTTCATACTCATCAATGGACATACTTCCCAACTTGAGTTCAAATAACTCTTTCATTGTCTTGTCATATACCTCTTATTTATGTACTTCTTTTCAAAATGTCTCTTGAATTCCCTCCATGTAACATTCTTCTCTCTAACATGTTATACTTGCACAAGCTGATCCCACCATATGGACGCCTTTCCTTTAAGTTGAGAAATGGAAGTTCTTCCCTCTGCATGAGAAGAATAGTTCTGTAGTTGGAAATATTTCCTCATGCCTAGCAACCATGTCTCAACATCTTCATATTTCTTGTGTTCTTTGTCAAAAGTAGGAGGCTTGATTTTATTCATTTCACCCTTCAATTCATCCACTTCCAATTTCCTATGATTTTCGGTAGGAGATAAACTTGCACTATTATGTGCTCTCTTATTGGAATGTTTCAGGGAGTGATGGTGATGCCTACAAACGCTCCTTGATCTTCCTTTATTCCCAAGGGTCCCACGACTCCCTATTTTTCTTGTGCCACTCTTCTTATCCAACTTCTTTTCAATTCTTTCCAGGATCTGTAACATCTTTATGTTGAATTCTCCCTATTTCTCCCTAAATTTTATGATATTTTTGTTATCTTCTCAGTTAATTACAGGTTGTTTGGTACAGTTTGGTGCCTAGTTGATACACTTTTTTATGGTACAGGTTGATTGCAGGTTGAGGTATAGGTTAAAGCATGGTTCAAGTTTATTGGTACATTTTTACAGCGATATATCTCATAGTGATAGTGTGATAGTGGTTCCATCATTCTACTTCTACTTCAGGGTGGCTAGAAGGGGAAAGAACAAGCGGTTGTAGCTACCTTCCATTTGTAGTCAGAGAACATAGGGGGTTGTAGCCTCCTTCTGGTTGTAGCTAGAGAATTGGGGATTTGGAGCTTCCCTCAGGTTGTAGCCTGAGAAACAAGGGGGTTGGAGCCTCCTTCCAGTTGCTGCTGGAAAACAAAGGAAGTTGGTGCTTCCAATGAATGTAATTCTTCAAGACATATAAGAAAAATCATTTTGTGGTTTTCTCTCGCTTTGGGTTTCCACGTAAAACATTGGTGTACTCTGTATGTGTATGATTGTTCATTTGTTCATTGCTTATTTACTCTGCAGTTATTAGGTGACAATTCTACATTGATATAACACTTGGATTATATGGTTAAAAAGGATTAAATTTATTTATTACTGATTCATCCCCCCTGTTAGCGTTAGAAGTCACTCCTGGATTGCAGTAGGAGAAAAGCCCAAAGACCATTAGTTTATGTCACGATAGTTTTAATGGGGTGATCGAATGGAATCCAACTCAACACAACATTGTTCTAACTCCGAAACTAGGCCAAGCATGCATGGGCAACCAAGGTCTTAGATAAACTCTAGACAGCGAGTTGCAGTAAGGGTGAGTAGGGGGAAAACTTGTATCAGAGAGATGCAAGGGTCTGTCTTAAACATCAGGTTCCTAACAGACTGTAGAAGAAGACATCTAAACGCAAGATCTTCTTACATTCAAACATAGAAAACCAGAGAATACAATAACGTCACAATAAATCTTTTATCACAACATAATTGCCATAATTCGTGCGAATCAATTGATCACTAACTCTCTTAGTATAAGATGAAAATTAGACGGGAAAAGAAGGACTGTCTGACATTAAACAAGAAATCTTACATACAGATGCATAACCAGAGCATTAGAGTGTATGTTAAAACTTTACAATCGGGAGCTTCTCTCTAACATCGACCATTACCCAAAATGGCGAAAACGCCTTTATATACTCAAAACAACAACAACAGCAAAAACAAGACGCTGCATTAAAAACATTGTGTCTGCATGTCTTCTGACAGTCTGCGCATGCAAACTCTGGATGATCGTGCACCCAAGACAGACGCTATCAGATTTCAGACTGTCCTGCTGCAGATGAATCGACCAGCTTTAGTCCTTTGCTAGACTTTCTTTTTATGGAGGAGATGATGCTCAACCACCACCAGCAACCACCATAACTTCTTTCTTGGGACTGGGGATAGCCTCGATCAACTTTGCCTTCTGGGATGTGGAGGTCTTCTTGAGGGGCCACCTGGACTAGCCGAACGGTTCACGCGATGAGAGGTGGAAGACATGGCATGCTTGACGAGGATGTTGTAGGTGCCAGTATGGTGAAGGTGAGGTGGGGGGAAAATGGGTTCTTTCGTGGAAGTGATACAGGAACAGAAATGGGAGCTATGACATCAGCTAAGAAATGCCATGCGGTCTGAATAGGACAGAGGAGGAAAGAGCATGGAGTGCGGGAGTAAAGGAGGAGGTGACTGGGAATGAGAGGGACACATGGTAGGAGACAAGAGGACGAGGAGATGAGGAGGTTCCATGTGGATGGAGAGAGGGAAGTTGGATAGATGACAGGGGAAGAGGGAGGCATTAGGTGGAGAATAGGTGGCAACTGGGAGGATGATACTAAAGGTGACACGACAGGAAAGGGGCCCCATAATAATAACACATCATTTCGGACCCCCCCTCTTTCATTAAAGACAGGATGGAAAAGGGGGGCCGGAAACGCCTGAGCGTCGCTGATTTAGGCACCTCAATCCTGGCCACCTAGATCCATGTTGTTATTGGATAAATCCATAAGTGCGGACACAAACCGATCTCCCTAAATCCACTTGGATCTAGAACAAATCAAGACAGAATATGACTCTTTCTCTAGATTATAATCTTTGAATTAAATAAGAGGCAAGAATAAGGAACATACCTTATTAATGCTTCCTTTGGTCTTTGTTGCTCCCGCTTCACTCCAATGCTCTCGTATAGTCAAGACCAAAACAATACAAACCAAGTGGAGTGAAGAAAGCACAATCTATTCAACAGTGAATCTATGTATATGATCAAGGAGTTATATAATAAAGTGGAATTAGCTTTATGGGAAAGGGACATATTATTGTATCATATTGATGGAAACTAAAGATTACAACCTAAGCCTTGATGTCACAAACTTCCTTTCGATGGTCGCTTCGACACACACACTTGCTCACTTGCACGAAGAAGATAAACCACCTTTGATAAACTTGCTGGAGTTCTTAGCTATTGTAGCATCAGTCCTTCACAATGTCTTGTTTAACCTTGTTTGCTTATAGCTTTTTCCATGAGAATTCATTCAATATATAGGAGAGAATGAATTAGTTACTTGGATAGGAATGATCCCAAAATATCAGGGAATCCAGTACTAGGATAACCATTCGAATGCCATCTCATCCTTCTAGAAGATCCCCTTCTAGAAGCTTCGAGAATTCATCTTTTTCCCTTCTTTAGAAAGAGTTTGCACCCTAGCAGTTCAACACAGTGCAAACTTCTCACACCCTGGCTTAAGGTAGCCTACGAGAATCATGCATTCTCGTAGGCAAATATACTAGCAGCCTGCGAACATTCCTCAAAATGTGATTTTTGGAAAGAGATGAAGGTAACTTTTCTCAGGAGAAAGTTCCAATGAAGAGCTTGAGTACACCATCATCAATACATCATCATGACAACCAAAATCATGGGTAACACATGCTCCCTTTAAGTCCAATGTGCCCGAGTTTCATCGATGGATGGACGGTTGAGATGACCTTGGCACTTTTACTACGAAAATCTCGAAAGGCCCCACCTGTGGCTCAGATATTGCGCCACGTGTCCTTTAGATGAATGACCTAGATGGCTTTGATGTCAAAAGAGGGCTTCCTCCATTACCATGCTCGCTTGACGTGACCAGGTGCTAGGACCATAGGCTCGCGCTTATCGGCATTTCGGAAACTTGCGAACAACCAAGCATCTATGGAATATCACATATATACCAATTCTGAGGTAGGCATTCCCATACTCAGATCACAGACTGATGTCATTATAGACATGGTTCATGGCCACCAATCATACACTGTGGATCCATGCCTTCAAAATATAGCATAGACACCTGAATACACTATGGATCTATGCAAGAAATTTCAAATAAAGACGACATAGCCACGAAACATACACAGTGGATCTATGTGTCGCAAATTATACATACTCCATCGCAACCTGGATCGCCAAGATAATATCGAGGGTCTTCAATCTCATTGTCGAAAGTACGAATCTAACCATGTGATTACATGTGTTGAAGTCGAACATGGTAGAAACCACTTGATTACCAGTCAATGATAAAACCGTTAACAAGTGCGAGGGAAATCACCATTGATGTCAATGACTCCCAAGGTACCATAGTACAATCCATCGAGTGTGAATAAATGAGTTGATGTCAAACATCCGATGGAATCTTTCGATCAGGGGTCAATGATGTAAACCCACTGTCGAAAGCGAGGAAACCTGCCATTGAGGCATGCAAGTTCCAAGGTACCAAATAATTTCTAAGTCTTGATTCCGAATAATGAGCTGAAGTCGACGGAACAAAACTCGTCAAAGGAGGGCCTTGATGTATCCCCCATCAATGACACAAAATGAGTAACAGAGTTTGAAGGTGAAATAGAGCATTTTTCAAATTGAACTGGACATAGGGAAGGCCGACACGAAGAGAATAGATAACTGCAGATGGCCGACTCAATATAGGTTTCAAATGGACTTCTCTTGAACATATGAACGACACGACCATTGATTTGGTAGCATTGAATCAAAGACGAAACAGGGAATGACCTTGTAGCAAATAGAATGAGAGACAAATGGATTTCCCAAACCGGCTTCAAATGTGATGAATAGGGGGTGTCATGTTCAAGAGCGACACTTACTGCTAATTCAATACAAAGATGAAACATATCCCTTTCTCAAATTTTCCCCCACCATTTCTAGTGGGTACCTCTTTATTTTTACACAAGCTTGAGGAGGATAACATATGCTTGTTGATATAACCTCATCCTTTAGACGAGTCCCTCGGAGTATATTTAACGAACCCTAAGAAGGAGTGGTTCGGTCCCATCACGGGTCTGTCGATTTTTGTTTAACCAGTCCAGAGATAGAAAACTCGAAGGTTTTTCAAGATTATAGAGTTTGGAAAAACACTTAAAAGAGAACTCTCTCAATTCCTTTTTCGTAAAATAGTCTGGACAAGACCGAAAAAGAGATAAATTATCGCTCACCAGATGCGTACTTCAAATACTTTAGTGAGCATGAAAATAGCAAGGTCGCTCGGCGATCTTTTCATGTTTAGAGAGTCTGAAAAAAGATTAAATAGGACTCCAGGGGGGTTCCTTTTTTGTATCACCTTGTTGAGCCCGAAAAAGTGATAAAACTATGATCGATCACGTTCTCATATATTTACGAGCGCAAGAACGGACAAAAATGACGCTCGATGTTTTATGTAAAAAACCCTAAAAAACAATCAAAAACACACGATAACCAAGAAAAACATGTCCATATCCCTGCATTGAATCATCAAAGTCATCATGCCTGCACAAGTTACACTCAACATGACATTATGGATTAGGGTTTAGTTGATAAATAATCATAAAAACCCAAAATGATATAGTAAAAGTAAATAAAATGAGTAAAAACTCTTTTTTACCATACCATTTTACATTTCCACTATTGAGCTCAAAAACCCCCTCTTTTACCCTCTTTTACCCTCCGAGTTCGGCGTTAATTTGTGGGAGCTATGAGAGACCATTCAGTGAGACATCTGTGACATTAAGGTAAGCTCCTCGTCCTTGACATTTTCATGGTTTCATTTGTCATTTCATTGGTTAAATTTCCATTTTTAAGATGTTTTTCTAGGCCCTATATACGCGTTGTCATTCTCGCAGGCAGCCCATATGGGGCCTGCGAGAATGATGCATTCTCGTAGGTGAGCCTTAAGCCACCTGTGAGGTTCTCGCACTGTGCAAATGGGGCATCTACAAGAACCGCAAAGCCCAAAAAATTTTAAAATTTTTAGCCAAATGAAAAAGATCTAAAGCATGAAAAATTTATTAATCCTCCTTTTATGTTCCTTATGTAGATAATTGGCCATAAACATGGTGCTTGAGTGGCGTGAAAGGGAACATGAAGAGGATAATGCAATGGCCGAGAATCATCCTCCTACCATAGCTGCATTGAGAGATTGTGGGCTCTTGAAATACTTTTGTATCCCAGGCATGAGGGCCCAAGTCAGACTACTAGAGTACCTGGTCCGTATGTGGGACCCAGATCAGCAGGTTTTTCATGTGGGAGCTCACACAT
>JASDQU010737009.1:0-11596 GCA_032191745.1 Picea mariana | reverse complement strand
GTTTTATGAATTCCTATCATCCGTCGAAGCATAGTTATAAGAACTTTGTTGATTGCTTCGACCTGGCCATTAGCTTGCGGATAATAGGGCGTTGAGTTATCATGGCGAAGACCCAACTTTTTCGTAAGTTCCGACATCATAAAATTCCTAAAGTGGCTACCATGATTAGTGATGATAGCTTGGGGAACACCAAAACGAGTTATCACAAGGTTAAAAGGAAATAACGCTGTGGTCTTTCCAGTATTATCGAATTTCGACATAGCCTCAGCCCATTTTGTAAAATAATCAACAGCTACAATGATGTAACCATGCCCCCCGGCCGAGTGAGGGTGACATGTCATGAAATCAATGCCCCATTTCAAAAAAGGACCAACTGACACCACAGGATGAAGAGGAGTAGGATGCGACCAGATTTTCTGATTGTAGGTCTGGTAGGCATGGCATTTCTGAATGACAGTAATGCAGTCATGAAACAAAGAAGGCCAAAAATATCATGTGCGTAAGATCTTCTGGGCAGTAGCATACCCAGACATATGACCACCACATGCTCTGGAATGGCAGTCATTCAGAGCTTTCTCGGCTTCCTTGAATGTTAAACAACGCCGAAAAACAGAGTCAATTACCCGACGGTAAAGACTATCCCCGAGGATAATGTATTGACGAGCTTGACAGCGTATGCGACGTCGTTCAGTACTCGACAAAGTAGCCTGTAAATTCTGGGTTTGGAGATATATAATGATATCCCCATACCAAAGATCATCAGTGCTAATAAGGAAAAGAGACTCATCCGGTAATGAATCTACTGCTACATTTTCCGTTGCCGGATGAGGAAAATCACATATCAACTCAGCAAAAACTAATGACTTCTTGGACTTGGCGCGATCGAATTCCAAGTCAAACTCCTGTAGTATGACAATCCATTTAGAGTATTTGCCCCCTATCAATTGACGTGTCAAAATATGTTGCATAGGGTTGCAATGAGAAATCACCATATTCTTACGTGAGAGGATATAATGCCGGAAGCGTTGGACAGCTTGAACAGCAGCCAAGGCAAGTTTTTCAACATGTTGATACTTGATTTCAGTTGGTGTGAGACTTCGACTCAAGTAGTAAAAAACATGTTCGTCGTGCGCATCATCTTCTTGGACAAGAACCATGCCAATAGTGTACTCCGAGGCAGCAAGATAAAGGAAATAATCACGACTGTAATCAGGAGGAAAGAGAAGCAGAGCTCGTGTTAGGGACAACTTTAAAGATTCAAAAGCATTGTTGGCAATGGTATCCCAGACGAACTCTGAATCTTTATTTAATAGTCGCATAAAACCACGAGTTATCTCGGTGTAATTAGGGATAAAACGACGAAGAAATTTTGCTTTCCCCTGCAAACTTTGCAACTGGTGCAGTGTAGAAGGAGGAGGAATATTAAGAATCGCCTCAACCTTAATAGGATCTACCCAGATCCCTTGACGCGAAATGATAAAACCTAGAAGACGGTCGGATTCTACGCAAAAAACACATTAATGAGGATTTAAACGTATACGATAGAACCGACAACGAACGAAAATAGCTCAAAGGTGGTTAGGGTGATCGATTCTGCGCATAAAATGAGCTGGTAAATCGTCTAAATAAGGTTGAACGATATGCTTGATGTCATGAAAAGTATAAGACATAGCGCGTTGGAAAGTAGCGCCCACGTTCTTAAGTCTAAAAGGGAGTTTCCTATAGGCAAAAGTACCCCAAGGACAAATAAAAGCAGTCTTATGTTGGTCCTTGGGAGCGATGTTAATTTGATTATAGCCGGAGAAACCATCCATGAGAGAGAAGATTTCACTTCCCGCACAGTCATCGACAATCTGGTCGACGAAAGGGGTAGGAACTTAGTGACCTCGGCACGTCGCGGACAATCCTTTGTGTAGTGATCGTCACCACAGATAAGGAAAGGATAGCGTGGTTTGCGCTTATCCCGATCTTCAATAGGAGTGGTTTTAGTTTGCTGTGCTTGATTATTATTTTTTCCCTCCTTATTCTTGCCTCTCCCCTTTTTAGATTTATTTTTATCGGCTGGAGTAGAATGGAAAGAATTAACCTCAGAAGTTTTACCGGTGGGAGCGGTAGGAGACGGAGCATTTTGAACATTAGAAGAAGCAGATTTAGGGGTTGTGCTTGAAATAGAATGTGACTGGGCTTGGGCAGTACCAATCACATCGTCAGCTGCATGGGAGGCAGCTGGAGTAGTTGAAGTGCTGGAAGCACCAGGACGAGGTAATTCAGGTAACAAATCGTAAAGTGTTCCCGTTTGCGAATAAACGAGACCAAGATATTGAGCACAACTTATAGCCTGCTCCTCCGTGACAACACCACCCATGGCAATGTCCTTACCAATTTCGTTCACAAAGGATTTCGTAAACCATTCTGCCAATAATTGATCAGGGAGTTCAAGTTTAATGAGACGTCGATGTCTTCGCCACTCATGGATATGATCATATATATGAGTGCCTTTAGTCTGTTTGAAGGAATTCAAAATCTTAGTTCTGGTATCATAACAGATCGGTAACTAGTAATGTGTAAGGAAAGACATAGCTAGGGTGTTGAAATCAGAGAAGAAACCTTGTGGCAATTCAATATACCACTTCGCAGCAGAACTGGTAAGGGTTCATTGAAAAATACGTAAACGAATAGAGTCATCCATCAAAGAGTTGGATGAACACCATAGGTGAAAAGTCATGACGTGATTTTTTGGGTCCTCTCCCACTTTGCCGTCAAATTTAGGAATGTCCGATGGAAGCTTGGCTAGAATAACAGGCCATTGGGGAGAGTGACGAATAGGATCATTTAAAATCCTAGACAAATCTGGCAAATCCAAAGTAGCAATAAAAGGTAACTATCGATTCACCTACGGGTACTGGTGGCTTTGGGGTGGAAGCCCTGTCGGCAAACTAGTAGGACTGTAAGCCGTCTGTCCATAATGGGAAGACCCAGGCAGATTCGGTGGTGGTTGGAGAGGATAGTAGTTCCAAGGATTGTAACCTTGAGTTTGAGCAGGGACCTGAGTTTGAGCATTCTGACCCTGACCCCAAATAGGATTAGGTATACCTGGATATGGTTGGCCTATAGTAGGGACAGGCTATTGTCCCCCAGTTGTTTGAGGAAGATTTTGTATCATCTGATTCCAATACTGAGCCAAATCAAGAGGTATATTTTTTCCAAAAGGTGGGGTTGGTCCCCCTATGATAGGTGGTGTTCCAACCGGAAGTTGTGTCCCAAGCAAAGGTTGTGTAGTAATTGGAATGTGTCCAGCAAGAGGAGGTGGAATCATACCACCTTGTCCACCAATGGGAATCTGCAAGTTTGGTGTAATGGACGGGATAGTGCCACTAGGATTAGGATTGCTAGAAGGAAATTGAGGGAGTGTCGGAATAAAACCGGGAATAGGATGCCCAGGAAAAGAAGGACCACCTAGAGAACCGGCCAGGGTTTGCGGAGGTGTTGGAGCAGAAGCATTCAACAAAGCATTCAATGCATGGTAGCTGGGTGGTAGTGTTGGAGTGACATTAGGCATTCGCTGTGTGTTGATAGGGGCAAGACCAGCTGTAGTGAACCCGGTTGGGACACTCGTAGTGTTTGCGAGATGGGCCATCTCAGCAGGGAGAGTAAAGTGATAAGTGGTATTCATCGGTACAGTCTCTGTCTCAGAAAACACCGAAGGGTTGATTTCGGAGACCACAGGCAAACCAGGACTAAAAAGGGTCCTGCGGAAATCACCTGTAGAACAAAAAGGATCTTGGCCTTCTACACCAGTAAAAGGCCCAACGGGTGATCCAGAAGAGGTAACAACTAATTCTCCGGAAGAATTTAATCGCATAAAAGGTCGTTCACCACGGCGAATTCGATATTCCTCTCTAGTATTGGTAATTCGAAAAGGTTCTAGAGAGTCAGTTGATTCCACTTGTGGTGTGGTAACAACTGCGGCTTCACCTTGCCGAGGAGAGCCCTCAGGTGTAGCGGTAGGCAAGGGTTGTGTACCGTTCAAAATCTCTGGAGATAAACCCTACATTCTATGTGAACGACGTGGGGGATCTATTGTAAATGAGTGACAAGCTCCGCGAAGAAATTCCTATGGTCAACTTCGAGAAACAAACAACACGCGCTAGTAAACAAAATCTAGGAAGCAATCACCAGGCAAACAAAACCTTCTAATTTCGAAGCCACTAGTTGGTGATGAAATCCAACGTCGCAACAATGAGAGGAGAAGGGGCGGGGCTAGGGTGGAAAGGTTACGCTGACGACCTGCTTAACAGACTTACACCCTGGTGCAAGCTCCCACACATAATCATGGGTATACCCTCCAAGGAGCCCGAGTGAGTTTGGTCAACGTCAATTCCAGGTACCGTGAAGACTTTCCCCTCCACAGTCACCTCGGGTAAGAACCTAGAGAGATAGGCCACTAAGGTCACCACCAACAACAATAAAGCCTGGGGGAATAGTCAACAGTCTGATCCACACGCAAGGGTAGGGTATCTATCCTGAAATCTACTCAAAAGGCTTCCACTCATCATTGTGGGTATACCTCCGAGTGATCCCCGCAATACGTGCAATCTCTACACTGATACCAATAAAGCAAGGTGAGTAACTCTGCCAATACCAATGCGACCTCGTGCTTGACCCTTGTGTGATAAGGGCTTCCCAGGACAAGATGTTGCAAATGGAATTTAACACTCCCTAACACAAGATGCTATTGTGTGTTTTATGCTTTTGGAGAGTGTATCTCTTTTCCTACTCCAAAGCGCTAGCCTAGCCAAATGTTGGTGTAAAAGAGCCCTAGAAAAGAGTTACTAGATAAATTTTATGATTACGCAATGTTATTAAAGGCTGTTGTTTACTCAAAGGTAACGGAAATGAAACTCATGTTGTATGACTCTGACCCAACAATGCAAAGATAAGAATGAAATATATCACTTTTCATTCAATGAAGCCTATGTATGGAAGAGAGAAGAAATTTTCCAGATCAACCTTGAACTACAATGCACAATTTCCTTTCAAATGCCAACAAAAACAATCATTTATCAAATGAAAATTCTCTATTGTGTCTTTTCAAATACTTCAACAAACTCAATAATTTGATGTTTCAACGTTTTCTAAAGATAAAAACAATTTTTTGAAAGAAAAACTTGTTTGTTCACTTTTCAAAAAGGACTCAGACTATGACAGTGAGAGTACAAAAAATCAAATCAACGAACAAGCAAATAATCCAATCTACTCTTTCAATGAAAGAAAAAATAAAGAGAAAACCAATTAAGTCTTTTCGAATGCAAAAGCAAATGATCTTTCAAACCATAAGAAAATGAGAAAAACCAAGCAAACTTAACTTTCAAACCAATCATTGGTTCTTAACTAATCAGACACACTCAGCTTCTGAAGTCAGAGAGAATGGTTTTACCAAGAAACAAAAGTCAAGTCCAAAATGTCAAGAAAATCCTTGAGACCCTAAGACTGTTCATGCACCCAAGAAAAGATAAGAAAGATACCAATCAGAGGTCCAAGAAACTCACAAGAGGAAATCAAACTAATATGGGCAATTAAAAAAGACAAAATGTTAAATCAAATTTTTGAAAAATTGTGTTCGTAGGCAGGAAATGTTACACAATGCGAGAATCATTGATTCTCGCAGGTTACCCTTGAGCAGGGTGAGAGAACCTCACACTGAACCCTATAGTCAGGATGCAAACCTTACCAATTCTCGCAGGCTGCAATGAAGTGTAGTGCGAGAATTCTTGAACATAATAAAAAATTTGAAAATTGAAGAAAAATTCAAAAAGGCTTCTGGACCCAAAAGGTCTATCAGGATATCCTGAAGACTCAGAGACTGATAGGACAGGAGAAAAGTAAAACCAGAGCAAATGGCCACAGAAAAATATCAAAAGCCACAAAGAAAATGAGATATTTCCCCAGTGGAGTCGCCAATTTTGTTATTGGATAAATCCATAAGTGCGGACACAAACCGATCTCCCTAGATCCACCTGGATCTAGAACAAATCAAGATAGAATATGACTCTTTCCCTAGATTCCAACCCTTGAATTAAATAAGAGGCAAGAACAAGGAGCATACCTTATTAACGCTTTCTTTGGTCTTTGTTTCTCCTGCTTCGCTCCAATGCTCTCGTACAGTCAAGACCAAAACAATACAAACCAAGTGGAGTGAAGAAAGCACAATCTATTCAACAGTGAATCTATGTATACGATCAAGGAGTTATACAATAAAGTGGAATTAGCTTTATGGGAAAGGGACATATTACTGTATCATATTGATGGAAAGTAAAGATTACAACCTGAGCCTTGATGTCGCAAACTTCCTTTCGATGGCCCTTGGCTCCGACACACACACTTGCTCACTTGCACGAAGAAGATCAGCCACCTTTGATAAACTTGTTGGAGTTCTTAGCTGTTGTAGCATCAGTCCTTCACACAATCTTTCACCAATTCTCCAATGTCTTGCTTAACCTTGCTTGCTTCTAACTTTTTCCATGATAATTCATTCAATATATAGGAGAGAATGAATTAGTTACTTGGATAGGAATGATCCCAAAATATCAGGGAATCCAGTACTAGGATAACCATTCGAATGCCATCTCATCCTTCTAGAAGCTTCGAGAATTCATCCTTTTCCCTTCTTTAGAAAGAGTTTGCACCCTAGCAGTTCAACATAGTGTGAACTTCTCACACCCTGGCTTAAGGCAGCCTGCAAGAATCATGCATTCTCGTAGGCAAATATACTAGCAGCCTGCAAACATTCCTCAAAAATGTGATTTCTGGAAAGAGATGAAGGTAACTTTTCTCAGGAGAAAGTTCCAATGAAGAGCCTGAGTACACAATCATCAATACATCATCATGACGACCAAAATCATGGGTAACACATGCTCCCTTTAAGTCCAATGCACCCGAGTTTCATCGATGGATGGATGGCTGAGATGACCTCGGTGCTTTTACTATGAAAATCTCGAAAGGCCCCACCTGTGGCTCAGATATTGTGTCGCGTGTCCTTCAGATGAACGACCTAGATGGATTTGATGTCAGAAGAGGGCTGCCTCCATTACCACACTCGCTAGACATGACGGGGTGCTAGGACCATAGGCTCACGCTTATCGGCGTTTCGGGGTTCGAGGTTTCGAGATGTAGAACGATGTGAAACCCTCACCCTTCAAACTCCCGAATGTCGAAAAGCTGACGTGACTAGATCTCGTGCCATGCGTCCTTTGGATGGACGACTGATATCCTTTCGTGCATGTAATATAGACACTACCCATCGCGCTAATCCCGGTGCAACTCCGCTAACCGCGATTTCCCGCCGACCGTCGATCTACTCCTATGGATGAATTTGGGCCATTGACAACATAATTTCACCCGCTCACTTGATTTTTAGCCTGAAATGGGGCTTTACATGCTACACTTGGGCGTTCTTCATGCAACCTATAGACCTGTATGCTCTCGGGACCAAGACAAGAATTGTTGCTAACATTAGGCTCCATGGGGGATAGAGTCATCCCTGTGATGCTCTAAGAACTCATTCTGTAGGTTCAGTGCCTTGCTGTTGGGCTATGGAGTCAGGCTCAAAACATCCTGCTGCTGAAAATACAGGCCGAAAAATAAAAGCAACAAAATAAAGATACATGCTCAAAGGAGCTTATTTATATACAATATTAAACTAATAAAACACTTTACATGCGGCTAGGTGAAAGCAGACTTCCACCATAGCCAATCAAGTAACTTCCTAAAGGGAAGCTCTTTCTTTCTGTCAATGATCACCAGTAGATGGTGCAACCGTGACAGCAGAATGACTACACTCTTCAACTTCTCCTCACAGGCTAAAGTTGATATGGAATAGGGCGGCTCCAAGGCATAAAGGACATGCCACTCCATGTACTCGCTGACAGGATCATAGAATGAGTGGCAAACCCTGTGAAAAGGGTAGCAGCAGGCCTGCTCTGCTCCATATCTACTTCTACAGGGCTGAACTTCATGAGTCTACATAAGTGAATGGGCAGGCTCTGGGCAGGAAGTCACCTGTTCCACTGGTTCTTTCTGCTCTTCTTATTGTCTCTCCCCCAGGTCTGATTCGTATTCATCATAAATAGGGACCATGGGGTGGTTCTGCTTGCTGATTGGCTCTTCAGTATCACTATAGTGATCAAATGTAGGATACGCTTGCTGCTCATAATCACTATAATATACATCAAAAAGGGGTTGTCCTTCANTTGATCACTATAGTGATACTGAAGAGCCAATCAGCAAGCAGAACCACCCCCAGGTCTGATTCGTATTCATCATAAATAGGGACCATGGGGTGGTTCTGCTTGCTGATTGGCTCTTCAGTATCACTATAGTGATCAAATGTAGGATACGCTTGCTGCTCATAATCACTATAATATACATCAAAAAGGGGTTGTCCTTCATTGATATGATCCTCCTCCAGAACAGTGATCCCGTCAAAAATTTCCATTTTAGGGATAGTGGGACCTGCTAGTTCTGGCTGCTCACACATAATCTTTTTCTCTTTATTCCTAGGCAAAAATATATCGTGAAAAACCCCTTGAAGGAAAAGAGAAAAATCCTCCTCCACAACCATCCCTTCTTTAAAAATGGGGAGGTCTTCGTCGTCATAAGCAGGGCTACTAGGAACATCTGCTTCAACCTGATATCCAGGTGATCCATCTACTATAGACCACATCTGCTCTATAAACTCATAATTTTCACAAGAGGCATGTTGATCGTTATGAACATCTAAAAGAACAGGTGCATCTGAAATAATGTCATATGCTTCCATTCTAGGGCTAACACAATTAATATCATTCAACACCTCTATTTTTTCATGGAAAATTCTTTCCTCCACAGTAAAAGCTTTATCATGGACATGGTCTTTAGGGCCAGCAGAGGCTTCATGAAGCAAAGAAAACTCCTCACAATAGTTTTCATACAAATAATCAACTGGATAGTAATCTTTACAAAATGAATTGAAGGCTGTATGAAAATCTGTCAAAGAATGGATGCTTGCAGTGGGAAGAGATCGACACCAATCAAGAGTAGCTCCCTTTAATGAATACCTGAAGAGCTTAATCTGGACATCTTCATGCATGATATTAAGTCGATGAATAACCTCATGAAAGTCCAGTAAATGCTCAGTTGGTACCTCCCAACTCTTTGCATGAAATTCAGGGAGGAAATTTTCCCATATGTCTCTATCAGGAAGTGCATTAGGAAAACCCACTATCTGGGAAAAGTCACAGAAAGAAAACCTTTGAGCTAAGATTTTCTCCATATCGAACCAGTGGAGTTGTTGATTGATCCTTGAATCATGGAGTCGCCAGGTGAAAGATTTACAGCTTCGAATGTGTATGGTCCTTATTCACCATCAAAGGCCAGATCCTAACATTGTTGTTACCCCGGGAAGCTTCTCAGGTTGAGAAAGTAGCTTCTGAAACCTTCTCCAGAAAGCTCCTTAGGGTCAAATTTTAGGTGTGCTAACAATAGCCACAGCTGAAACAATGAAGTGGAAACCTTGGAGTTGCCATAGTGGAGTCGCCAGGTGCACAGTAGAAATATTGAAGGGCTCTGATGTCTGATGCACCTTTAGAATCAGAGGCTCAATGTCGTTCTACCTAGGGAAAATCTTCAACTTCGTCCCCAAAAACGGCGCCAGAAATTTTAGTGTCAAAAGTCACTCCTGGATTGCAGCAGGAGTAGAGCCTGATGCCCATCAATTTATGTCACGATAGTTTTAATGGGGAGCTCGAATGGAAGCCAACTCAACACAACATTGTTCTAACTCTGAAACTAGGACAAACATGCATGGGCAAGTGAGGTCTTAGATAAACTCCAGACAGTGAGTTGCAGTAAGGGTGAGTAGGGGGAAGACTTGTATCAGAGAGATGCAAGGGTCTGTCGTAAACATTAGGTTCCTAACAGACTGTAGAAGAAGACATATAAATGCAAGATCTTCTTACATTCAAACGTAGAAAACCAGAGAATACAATAATGCCATAATAAATCTTTTATCACAACATAATTGCCATAATTCGTGCGAATCAGTCGATCACGAACTCTCTTAGTATAATATGAAAACTTAGAAGGGAAAAGAAGGACTATCTGACATTAAACAAGAAATCTTACATACAAATGCATAACCAAAGAATTAGAGTGTCTGTTAAAACTTTACAATCGGGAGCTTCGCTCTACCATCGATCATTACCCAAAATGGCGAAAATGCCTTTATATACTCAAAACAACAACAACAGCAAAAACAAGATGTTGCATTAAAAACATTGCATCTGCATGTCTTCTGACAGTCTGTGCATGTAGACTCTGGCCAATCATGCACCCAAGACAGACGCTATCAGATTTCGGACTGTCCTACTGCAGATGAATCAACCAGCTTTAGTCCTTTGCTAGACTTTCTTTTTATGGCGGAGATGATGCTCAACCACCAGCAACAACCACAATAACTGCTTTCTTGGGACTGGAGACAACCTCGGTCAACTCTTCCTTCTGGGACGTGGAGGTCTTCTTGAGGGGCCACCTGGACCAGCCGAATGGTTCACAAGATGAGAGGTGGAAGATGTGGCATGCTTGACGAGGATGTTGTGGGTGCCAGTATGGTGAAGGTGAGGCGGGGGGAAAAGGGGTGCTTTCGTGGAAGTGATACGGGGACAGAAATGGGAGCTATGACATCAGCTGAGGAATGCCACGTGGCCTGAATAGGACAGAGGAGGAAAGAGCATGAAGTGCGGGAGTACAGGAGGAGGTGACTGGGAATGAGAGGGACACATGGTAGGAGACGAGAGGACGACGAGCTGAGGAGGTGCCATGTGGATGGAGAGAGGGAAGTTGGATAGATGACAGGGGAAGAGGGAGGCGGTAGGTGGAGAACAGGTGGAAACGGGGAGGATGATACCAAAGGTGACATGACAGGCAAGGGGCCCCACAATAATAACACATCATTCCAGACCCCCCCTCTTTCATTAAAGACAGGATGGAAAAGGGGGGTCAAAAATGCCTGAGCGTCGCTAATTTAGGCACCCTGATCCTGGACACCCAGATCCATGCTCCCTTTAAGTCTAATGAGCCTGAGTTTCATCGATGGATGGACGACTGAGATGACCTCAGCACTTTTACTACGAAAATCTCGAAAGGCCCCACCTATGGCTCAGATGTTGCACTGTGTGTCCTTCAGATGAACGACCTAAATGGCTTTGATGTCAGAAGAGGGTTGCCTCCATTACCATGCTCGCTTGATGTGACCGGGTGCTAGAACCATAGGCTCGGCTTCAAAGGCGCTTATCGGCGTTTCGGGGTTCTCGCAGGTTGCACTATAGCCAGGGTGCGAGGTGTTCGCAGGTTTCTCTATAGCTAGGTTGCGAGAATTCCATCACGTGGGAAAAATGAGCATTTTCTCGAATCTTCTAGAAGGAGAAGCTTCTATGGTGAGGTGGAATCCGAATGGTTTGGATTTTAATCGCTTTCATGATTTAGTGGGATCATCCTAACCTCCTCACCTTATCCTCTTCAACTTATAAAAGGAGAGGAGTTCTCATGGAGAAAGTTAGCT
>JASDQU010737008.1:163458-189054 GCA_032191745.1 Picea mariana | reverse complement strand
TTATGGCTTTGGAATTATTCTCATCGAGCTTCACTACTTTGTCATTTTTTGGTGGAACTGTTGGTGCTTTGTATCCATCTACAATTGATTGCCAAACTTGAAATTCCTATGCCTGTATATATGCCTTCATCCTTATGCTCCAAAAAGCATACTTTTGTCCATCAAACTATGGTATCCCATTTTTATACGAGTTGGTACTCTCCATGATCTACCTTTCAGTGGTTAAACTGATTTCTGAAGGAACCTACTCTGATACCAATTGTTGGATTACTGAGAGGGGGGGTGAATCAGTAATAACGTAATTATAATCCTTTTTCTTCAAATGTTATATCAATGTAGAATTATTATCCAATAATGAGCAGTTATAAATAAACAATTACACGCATACACAGTACACCAATGTTTTATGTGGAAACCCAAATCGGGAGAAAACCACGAAATGATTTTTCTTATATGTCTTGAAGAATTACATTCATTGAAAGCACCAACTTTCTTTGTTTTCCAAATGCAACTGGAAGGAGGCTCCAACCCCCTAGTTTCTCAGGCTACAACCTAAGGGAAGCTCCAACTCCCCAAATATCTGGCTACAACTAGAATGAGGCTACAACCCCCAATGTTCTTCAGCTACAACCGGAAGGTGGCTACAACCACCTGTCCTTGCCCCATCCTGCCACCCTAAAGTAGAAGTAGAATGATGGAATCACCGTCACACTATCACTGTGAGATATACCGCTATAAACCTATACCAATAAATATGAACCATGCATCAACCATGCATCAACCTGTACCTCAACCTGTAATCAACCTGTACCACAAACAAGTGCATCAACCATGCACCAACCTGTAATCAACATGTACCAAAAACAAGTGCATCAACCATACGCCAACCTGTAATCAACCTGTACCATAAACAAGTGCATCCAACCATGTACCAAGTATGTACCAATCATGTGCCAACTACTCATCAAATATGACTCATCAATATGTACCAACATCATCAACTACTTGTCTCAACCATGTACTCAACATGTACCTCAACCAAAAGCCCTCATCAATTTCATCATCCAAATCTGATTTGTATCTTTATAATAGACTTGGTGTATATGATCACATTCTTGCAAACCTTTCTTAACTTTAAAAACAAGAGACTAGCATTTTCATCAAACTTTTCTTTAGTCTCACATGCCTAGTTTTGGATTAGTCAACAACCCTAACTTGAAGTAATCATAACTTTGCACCTGTAATGTATAAATATCTGAAACTGATACACAATGTTCTTCAGTGTGTTTTATGAAATTTCTCCGAGTGGAACTACTTGTAACCTCTTAGAAAAGGATTTATAGAAAAAATGGCATACCTTGTTGAATTCTGGCTTATTCTAGAGAGCGACCTTGTAGAGCATGCCCTGCAGAAACTATTTGATGAAATGATATGAAACTATTAAAATGAATACTAAAGACGGTACCCTAACCACCAAATTTAGTCTCACTAAATTTGGATCTGTTATGAAGAATTTATGATGTTTTTACCCGAAACACCTGATTTTGACTAGTTTCAGGACTCACCACAAACCCTATTTTCCACAGAGTGTATCTCCAAAAATACAATGACCCACAAGATGAATTTTTTACCACATATACTTGGATATATTTTATCACTTGCATAGAAATTTCAGGATCTGAATCATTATATAAAAAAATATATATCGAAAATGGTGAGATGACCTGAAAATAACATACCTTAGAAAGCACCGTCAAAAGAATTTATCCTTCCTTGCATTTCGGCCTTCTTTCCTTCACTTTCCTCAGAATTTAGGCTTAGATATCATTTGTATACCTCAGACACCTATATATATTCAATACTCTCAAGTGTGATTCAAATGAGATAGTCTTGTCTCTTATTTATACTCTCCAAGTAGCTTCCTTAAAAACATCTTCTAGGTCACTTGGCCCCACTTTCCTTATTTTAGGGTTGGGTCCACTTCTAATTTCTCCATTAAAATTATTGTTGAAATAATTTATTTTGTGGTCACTTTTAATTATAATACACTCATCAATTCACTTTATTATTTACCTTTTAAAATCTCTTAAACCACTTTGATTACTTTGACCTTTTGGGGCTTCTAGATGACATATGAGGGTCCTTGTTAAGATCCAAAGACTGAATACAAAAGTACCACAACAGATATAGAAGAACAATATAGAAAAACACCACTTTATTATATCAAACCCTTGAGGTAGGGTAACACCATACAATGGATCCTATTATGGAAGGGATCCTCTCCTGTTCACTTGCCTCTTCGAGGGGGCATCCTCCTAATGAGCTTCAGCTCCAAATACAATAATTCTCTTCATATCCCATTACATTGCTTGAACCCCTTTATATAGTGCTATCATCACCTAAGAACATTCGAGAGGAGGAATCTTCTAGAAGTAGAACCTTCTAAGAAGTCCTCTTACATTTATTATATCTAACTACCATANCAACTTCGTAAGGCCATAACTCTCAAACCGTGAGGAGTTATGTGACGTTATACATACCACCAGAAATGGCATGACATGTACTATCCATATAAAATAGTATTATCAAAAAATATATCATAACTCATACCGTTACCCATCAAGCAAACTTGGGTCCATTACCCAAACCTGGGGTCTCCAACTTCTCATGGCCATAACTCTCTAACCGTGAGGAATTATGTGACGTTCCACATACCACTGGAAATGACATGACAAGAACTATCCATATAGGATATTTTCCCTGACAAATTCAGTTTCCTTCATCTCATTATTTCATAACTAAGCATGGGTTCTCTTACTCCACAAAGCGTCTTCCCGTGAGGGCTTTCACCATAAGGGGACCACATTGGAGTTCATCCATATTTACTTCTTGTCAACCATGAAAAAACAATAATGAGTCATATTTACATCAAACACTATTGGGTCCATTACCCAAACCTTTGTCCTAGGGGTCTTTCTTCAAGGGTTGACATCAATGACAACCAACCTTAATCAACACCTCCAATAGCTTACGCATCTTCAATATCTCCTTTGTTATCTCAGGCTTGGAAATGTTTATCCATTCCTATAACAAAATCAAACAATTCCAATCGTATTTTAGAATTTATTTAATATAACTCAAAAATATCGCTAGAAGACATATTAATCATTTTATATCCTATTTATCTATAATTAATAGAAAAGTCAATCAATATTATATCATGAACTGTGGGAATAAGGAGGAAATTTATACCATTTCCACAACCCAACAACTTTATGTATAGAGGGCATGTCTGATGATTTTTTTCGAGAATGTTTTATCAATGGCCTCAAGGATGAGATTCATTCCCATGTCCTCATGGCTTGACCTCAGAGTTGGGTGGAAGCTACTAAAATATCTAAGGAATCACAACGAGTTGTTTATTCTCAAATACGAAAACCATCCTTTATTAATCACACTAAACCAATCACCCCCACTCCTCCTTCTACTCCACTAAAGATACAAAAATTGACCAAGAAAGAAATGGTTGAACCCCAACTCAAAGGCTTTTGTTATAATTGTGGTGACAAATATTTTCCTGGGAACAAGTGTAAGGAACAAATTTTTTTTATGTCCATCTTAGAGGATGGTTTGGAAGACGATGTTGAGGCTCCCCTTATGGCCGCGTCACCTAAACCCATTGGCATGACCCCTCCCTCCAACCCTCCCAAAGTCAAATTGTTCATTTTCATGAATTCTCTCACTGGATTCTCTGCTCCCCAAACCCTTAAGCTGATTGGTTACATTAAGCATCGTAAGGTCATCATTCTTGTTGATAGTGTAAGAACCCATAATTTTATTCATCGCTGCATTTTCCAAGAAACTAATTTCTATATATGTGCCGTCAATAATTCAAATCATGATTGGCAATGGAGGGTCCATGAAATTTGGAGGGCGTTGTGAAAATGTGTGTCTCCAAATTGGTCAGTACCACATGAAATCTCATATGTTTTCTATCGACATGGGCAGTTGTAACATTGTGTTAGGTGTAGAGTGGATAATGATTTTGGGTCCCATTCTCATGGATTTTAAGGAATTAACCATGCAATTCCACCAAAAGGGACAAAAATATAATTTCCAAGGGATTATCGTCGTTTCCCCATAGATCATCAGTTCCCATCGCATGGAAAAGAATATAAGAAAAGGTCATTCTGGAATTATTGCACAACTCCATGCCATTTAAGCCACTGAGACACCCTCTATGCTGCAAGACCTCCAATCCATCCTCTCCAAACATCAATTTATTTTTTCCACTCCCCAGGGACTCCCTCCTTCTCGTGGTGTTCATTATCATTCCATTCCCCTTATCCCCAACATCCTTCCTCCCAATATTTTTCCCTATCATCATCCTTTTTCCCAAAAAAAAAATGAAATTGAGAAAATTGTTCAATAATTACTCAACGCAGGTGTTATCCATCCTACTACGAGGCACAGGTGTTATCCATCCTACTACGAGCCCCTACTCTTCTCCTATGGTCATGGTTATTAAGAAAAAATGTTCTTGGTGCATGTGTCCTTACTTCCACTCCCTCAACAAACTCACCATTAAATAAAAATTTTCCATTCCTATCATTGATGACCTCTTGGATGAATTGAGTGGTGCCCAATTCTTTACTAAACTTGATCTTCATTTTGGATACCACCAGATACGTATGAATGAGGTAGACATTCCTAAGATTTCATTTTGAACTCATGAGGGCCACTATGAGTTTTTGGTCATGCCCTTTGGCTTGTGTAATTCTCCCTCGACTTTCCAAAGCCTCATGAATCATGTCTTCTATCCTTTTCTCTGTTATTTTTTCTTAGTTTTCTTTGATGATATCCTCATCTGTAGTAAAAACTGGACAACCCATATTGCTCATGTGGATCGAGTTCTCCATCTATTCTCTCAGCAAAAACTTTTCCTCCAACAATCCAAATGTTCTTTTGACGTCTCATGTCAGTGTTTCATGGAAACCTGCACAAGATATCTAGCTAAAGCATACACAAACAAAGCTTATCAAGAAAAGGAAGAGAGATACAAAATGAAGAATGAGAATCAATGCATATTATGATTTTATCAATGAGTGATTGATCTTCACTCATATAGGCAACAGAATCCTATAATTAGGAATGCATGCATAATAGTGATGGTCTAAGATTAGAAAGTCTAAAATAGAACTAGTCAATTAACCCCCACTGAACTAGTGTTACTCCCATTGAACTAGTGTGCTGAAAATGGAAATTTCTCCAACACCCCCCGTGAATATCACTATGGAGTAAAAAATGAGTCTCGACTACTAGGCCATTTTAGGTACTCATGTACAATGCAAATAATCAATATTGAATAAAAATAAGGAAAGAGGGAAAACTGAAAACCACGTGGGAACAAACCCCCCCCTCAAAAGATAATGTATCAAAAGAAGAAAATGTCAGCTGCTAGGAAACTATGTTCTTCACTGCAAGAAGATCCTGCCAATTCTGAATCTTCTTCTCACTAAAAGTCTTCGTGAATATGTAGAAATATTTATGGATATGATGATGTCCTTTGGCAACCTGTCTAGACTTGTACCTCTTGATCCTGTGGACCCATCTGCACCTAAAAATATTCCTTTATGTTCGAAGTGGAACCAAATGTGAAGTCTGATTCTTTAGGAGTGAGTCATACTCCTTCTACATGGCTTCTTTCCATAATGGATTTCCCACAACCTTATTGTAGTTTTGCATATCAGTGGATTGAACCATATAGAAATGCATGGGCATCACAGGTTTTGAAGTTGAAAGTACATGCGGAGGCTCCTCATGATGAGATCGAGTCATCCTTGAATCCAATGGATTCCCTGCAAGTTTTCCTACTACCTAAAGTGTGGTATGTTCCTTCTTGGACATATTTTGAAGCTTCAACGTTGGCTTCTTATTTGGTTGTACTACCTGCTTATTTACATGTACAGAATCTGAGTGTATGGAATCATCTCTGATGTCTAAAACTAATGGAAGAAAAAGAGTATATGCATGTTGCACTAGAGGTGCATGCAAAGTACTCTCCTTATGTGTAAGTAGAATAGAGGAGTCATTGTCAGAAAACTTAGTGAATTTATACAACCTTGACTTGTGATCCAACTCACCAATTACAATGATCAAATTGTCATGCATGTCAATTACTGAAACCGAATCTGATGTAAATTCAACCTTTTTACCTTTATGAGTGATCTGATAAACTGAGAGAAGATTCATAGAAAGATTTGGAACATGTAAAACATTCTCAAAACTACCATTGTGGAGTTCCACTTTCCCTTCTGCTTCTACTACTACTGGAGTATCATCCCCCGTGAGAATAGGGGGTCTTGAGCATGGACTCAAAGAAGAGAAAACTTCCTCTTTCGTTGCCATATGATCGGATGCACCATAATCTATAATCCATGAATCAGATGAGGAATTAATTTCAACAAGGGCATGATGATTACCTTTCTTAGGAGCAAATTTCTTCTTCTTTCTTCTTCTTGACTCCCTCTGGAATGAAGTTTCCAAGGTTGTTCTGTTGAAGTGCCTGTGCCATAAGATCTATCTATTTCTTCATGCATGTGGATTATTCATGATTTGTTTTATTGCAGTAAGTGCATTGCTTTCCCTTCTTCTTCTTCTTGGAATCTGAAGAGTCTCTGGAACCTGAAGAATCGTTGAAGGGTTTGGAATATCCCTCCTTCTCATTTTGTTTCTCCTTTCTATTGTGTTTGGATGATCCTTTTCCATCATGCATGGTGAGTGAATGTGCTTTGGGATCCTTGATTAGGCCCATCTGAATGAGTTCTGTATGCTCTTGTGTGAGAGACTCAATGAACTAAGCCATCGTAGGCATTTTCCAATTTGTTCCAAAAAGATATCTGCCAGAATGGAAATTGGAGACATATACAACGTATTCTAGTCCTAGCTTGGCCAAGATTGTTAGAATATGATTTTTCTCTTGTGTAGACTTGTCAATACCACATTCACCCAAAATCAAAATAAAATATTTTAATTTAGTAAATAAATCCTATATATTATCAAAACTTTTAGGGTCTAAGGTATTCAACTCTACCTCAAGCATATGACCTTGCATCTCATCCTTCTTTCCAAAGAGTCCTTCCAGGGTGGTCCATATCTCGTTTGGAGTCTTGCATGCAGCAACATGAAACCATAGATCAGTGGATATTAACTCAAGAAGTAGTCCTATGGCCTCATCCTTACGGTTCACCCATCTCATCTTCTCAATCGTTGATGTAGGTTCTGTTTCTGTTGCCATCGTCAAATTATACAGTGCTTTCCTTACGAGTTGAAATTATGCCTTGGGATTCCAATCAAAATAATTGTATGGTGTGAGGATTACCACCAAGTTTGACTATATGATAGTTTTCCTATCCATCTCTCCCACTATTTCTAAGAACCTCTAAAAATGTACTCTCAATCTGCAAGTGCAAAATTAAGAAATCACGACAGAAAGGGCACTTTAAGTGAAAATTCATATAAGTTTCAGGAGACGATATTATGACTTACTTTCTGAGGAAATGGTGAGTAATATCGCAAAACGATTGAAAACCCACTTGCAAAATTGGTCGATTTACTTCTATAGCGAGCCGTTTCCTCAAAAACGTAATATTTTGGGAGCAATCACTGTAGAAAGGTACGACCATAGATTCGTATCAATTTTAGGAGGCTATATTTTGGCTCACTTTATGAGAAAACGATGAAAAATCTCATCAAACGGTTGAAAACCCACTTGTAGAATGGGTCGAGTTACTTCCAAGAATAGTCGTTTCCTCAAAATCTTAATATTTTTGGAGAAATCACTGCTGAAAGGTATGACCACGAATTTAGATCGTCAAAACTCTGATTTTCATTATTCTTTGGCTTGTCTGGCTTTCTCCAAGTAGGGTAGCTTTGATACCATGTCATTGTTTCATGAAAACCTGCACAGGAGATCTATATAAAGCATACATGATCAAATCTTATCAAGAAAAGTAAGAGAGATACACAATGAAGAATGATAATTAATGCATATTATGATCTTATCAATGAGTGAGTGATCTTCACTCATATAGGAAATGACATCCTATAATTAGGAATGCATGCTTAATAGTGATGGTCTAAGATTAGAAAGTCTAAAATAGAACTAGTCAGTTAACTCGCACTAAACTATTGTTACTCCCACTGAACTAGTGTGTCGAAAATAACAATTTGTCCAACACCTCAGAAGTCGAGTACTTGGGTCATATTATTGTCATTTCTAGTGTTAGGGTGGATCCTAAAATGATTGAAGCTATGAAGGATTGGCCTTGCCCAAATACTCTCAAAAGCTTGTGTGGATTTGTGGGTTTAAAAGGTTATTATTGCAAGTTTGTTAATAATTATGGAAAGATTACAAGACCTTTCACTGCTCTCCATAAAAATAATTCTTTCACTTGGCCTCCAAGATATGCTCAGGCCTTTCAAACATTGAAGGCATCCATGTGCACCACTTTATTCCCAACCCTTCCTGGTTTCACAAAGACCTTTTTCCTGGAATGTGATTCTTATGGGACAGGAATTGGAGTAGTCCTTATGCAAGAGGGTCATCCTTTAGCCTTTACCAGCAAACAATTGTCATAGAGAAATTTGGAAAAATCAATCTATGAAAAGGAAATGTTCGCTATTCTGCATGCAATGGATATTTGGTGCCCTTATCTATTGGGACAACGCTTCCAAATTAATATAGATCATCAAAGCCTCAAGCATTTTCTAGAACACCGTCTTTCTTCCCCATAGTAACAAAAATGGGTGAATAAGCTCTTTGGATGTGATTATGAGATCATTTATAAGAAAGGAAAAGACAATGTGGTTGTTGATGCACTTTCCATAAAATATGAAGATTAAGGGTCCCTTTTTTCCCTCTCCTTCATTGTACCAGATTGGATCCAAGTTGTTCGCTTGGAATGGCTACATGATCCAAAAAAATTTCATCTGATAGAACAATTGCACGCCAATTCTCTAATTTCCCTAGGGTACTCTTGGCAAAATGATGATCTTCGCTCCAAAGTCCATTTGTATTTAAGTAAATAATCAAAACTTAAATCTATGGTACTTTTTGAGCTTCATGCTACACCCACTACTGGGCACTCAGGGTTTACCAAAACCTATGACCGAGTCAAATGTTCTTTTTGTTGGGATGGTATGAAACAAGACTTTCGAAATTTTGTGGAAGAATGTGATGTTTGTCAACACAACAAGGGAGAAATAGTCAAAGCTCCTGGCACACTAAAACCGTTCCCAATTCCACCTTCTATTTGGAGGGATATCTCTATGGATTTTATTGTGGTCTTACCTAAATCAAGCAATAAATGAGTCATCGTGGTGGTAGTTGATCATCTTTCCAAGTATGATAATTTTTGTGCTCTTCAACACCCATTTACAACCTCCACTGTGGATCAAATTTTCAAGGATCAGGTCTTCAAGATTTATGGTATGCCTCATTCTATTGTTTTTGATTGAGACCCCACTTTCACTAGCAATTTTTGGCAAGAACTGTTCAAGCTACAAGACACCCAATTGCATCTCAACACATCTTATCATCCCCAGAAGGATGGTCAAACTGAAGTTGTCAACAAGTGTTTGGAAACATAAAATAAGTGGGCTCAATAGTTACCACTAGCTGAATGGTGGTACAACACTTCTTACCATACAACTACCCACATGACTGCTTTTAAAGAAGTAGATGGAAAAAATCCACCTTTAGTTCTCTCATACATGCGAGGTGTCTTGAAGGTCAAGGCGGTTGACCAAACACTTACATTTCAAGAGGCTATTCTTCGTACCCTCAAAGAGAATTTGGTCATGGCCCATAATTGCATGAAGTAACAGGAAGATCAAGGTCATTCTGAATGTCAATTTGCAGAAGGAGATCAGGTGTTTCTTCGATTGCAACCTTATAAGAAAAATTCCCTCAAGGATGACCATTATCAGAAAATGGCACCCAAATTTTATGGTCCTTATACCATTCTCAAGCGTGTGGGAAAGGTGGCCTATCAGTTAGTTTTGCACAGTCATTCTAAGCTCCATCCTCATTTTCATGTTTCCTACTTAAAGAAGGTGTTTGGAACTAAGTTCCAAACTCAAACCAACCTTCTCGAGTTGGATGAAGAAGGCTCCATTTGGTTCCATCCACAAGAAGTTTTGGACTAGCGTTAGCATCGTTTGCATCAGCACACCATCAAGGAAGTGTTAGACCAGTGGAAAGATACAACTCCAGCAGATGCCACTTGGGAACCAACCACCATTCTGCAAAAATTTCCTCATCTTAAGCCTTGAGGACAAGGTTGTTTTTAAGGGGGAGGACATTTTAGGGACCTAACCCTTCACGTAGGTATAATAATATATTTCCATGTAATAAAGGCCAATATTAATAAGGCCTAACAATAAGGAAGAATAAGTCAAATGTTAGAAGACCTAATAAAAGATTCCACTTCTAGAATGATCTTCCTCTAGATTGTTCTTTTGGATAGACATATTTAGTATAAATAGGAGTAGAGGGTATGGAAAGTTTTTTCTTGGATATTATTGTAATATATCTCTGCTCTACTGAATTTTTCCCCCTCTAAGAAGAAAGTGAACATTGCTCTTAGTAATCAAAGTGATTTTTCTGGTTTTATTTTGGTATTCTTGTGGTATTGTTGTGGTATTGTTATGGTTATATCATTGTTTCTATACCATTTCTAGATAATTATTTCTATTCTTCATACTATTTTATATCTGGAATACTACATGCCCAGGTATTTCCATTCCTTTCCCTCCTTGGGAAATTTGCAGCTTTACAAATCCCTGATTTCTATGGGTTGCTAGTGACAAAACTCAACTTCTGACACTTGTAAAAATCAGCTGTGACTTAACTCAACCATGTTCCCCACTCATGGAATGATAGTCAACTATTTTTAACCTGACTGTTCCATCTATTCTCCAACATTAAATTTATTAAAAACAATTGTCTCATACATGTGTCCATCAAAAGAGGAAAATTGGCAAGTCAAACTTTTTTCCAAGAGTCATAAAAGAATAATTACATACTTCAAAAATCCAAAATTCGAATTTCCAAAAACAAAGATTTATTTTGAGAATAACATCTTTGAAATAATTTAATTATGCATAATTCGAGGATATCACATTGTCGATGATTAGTACAAGGAAGTTAAGAATAGTATTGGACAAGATACCATGATGGTACCAAAATATGAATGTTATTATTTTGACAACAACGGATTGATGAGGTATAACAACATAATTTACGTATCGCCTAACAACGAATCAATAAGTTTGATTCTAAGAGAAGCTCATCGAGCAATATACATGGTTCATCCGAGAGTCACGACGATGCAGACAGACCTTAATCCTTTATTCTTCTGGAAATGAATGAAATTTAACATAGTTAGTTATGTGGTGAGATGTCTATAATGTCAGCAAGTGAATGATGGACATATACATCCAATAGGATTGTTACAGACGCACGCTATTCTTGAATCAAAATGGGAGGTCATTTTGATAGATTTTATTGTTGGATTTCCATTGACGGCAAGGAGACACAATTTAATTTTTGTTGTAGTTTACACCTTGATGAAGAGTGCACACTTTATTCCAGTGCATACGACATATCATGTGCCAGAAATATCTAGAGTTTTCATCAGTGAGATTTTGAGATTACATGGTGTACCAAGAAGGATCATCTGTGATCAATGATCGATGTTTACAGGATGGTTTTGGCCCAGTTTCGAAGAGGCCTTTGGAACACAATTGAATTTTAGCACAACATATCACCCAGAGACAGACAAACAAACAAAAAGAACAAGCTCGATTTTGGAAGATATGTTGCGTATGTATTTAATGGACCAACAAAAATGTTGGGAAGACTTATTTCCACTGATAGAGTTTACATACAACAACAATTACCAGATTACGATTAATATGGGACCATTTGAGTTTCTTTACAGATGACCACGTCATACATGGTTGAGTTGGGATCAACTTGAGGATACGGTCCTGATAGTATTGGAAGTGATCCAAGAAATAGAAGAATAGATGCAATCGATAAGACAGAGGATTAAAGAAGCACATGATCGAAATAAGATTTATGTTGATCCTAGATTGCATTTCTGGAAGTAAAAGTGCATATAGCCCTCTAGGTTTATTGCATTTCGAAAGTTGAAAATCGTTGGGTCTTGTAATACCATTTTCAATTTGGAAGTTTTTAAAATTATGTATGGCCATTGTAATATTTATTAAACCCAAATTGAAATATGGATGGTCGTGGTAAAAGATTTTTCGTCCCAAGAAGTTGAAAACCTTATAGTTGCGGCCAAGCAACTGGTAATTCAACTTTGAAATTGTTTTGTCGATGATTATTTAAATCGTAGATCCTTTTCTTTTAAAAATTCTTGGTCACTGGAAAATTTAAATTAAATGTTGACTCTATAGCTAGAAATTGGGGTCGCTACATATTTAATTATATATCAGTGTTAGTTATTTATAAGCGTTGCAACTATAATTCCCACCCTGACGTTCATATCTCCTTCAGATTGTTCTCTTTTCAATTGACGATTAGTCATTACACAACAAATTTACCATCCAAAGTTTTGATATTCTATAGTTGTTGTATTCAATGAAAAATTTAACTTGAATTCACCACAATCATTGTTTAATAACTTTCCTCTGGGAAATTTAACACTGTAATGTTGTGGCATCAAATTCATAATTAGAAATTATTTAACACTATTCTCCTCCTACACCGGTGGAAAACCGCACAGTCAGTAAACGAAATGGGTACGGGGTACCAAATCCTTGTTCACCCTAGTTTGGATAGTCTCTCTGTTTAAATTTGTTTTTCAGTATAGACCCTATCCGGTTTCATAACGAATCAAACTCGCTTCATTAATTTTGGCATGGGCAGTGATTGTGCTTGATATCGTTTTACTTCCACCCATCACACTTGATTCTGTTGGACTTAATTATTAAAATTGTATCTCTTGAGATCACTAATAGGTCCTTGCCAAGTTAAGCCGGTTCATCGGAACTTACACATATGTGGGTGGTCATCTTAATCACTAACTCACCAAGCTCTCCTTATCATTAATTAATCTCGAGTTAACTAACTCTCGTCCTTGGTAATTCAGATCACCTTCGATTCTGTTAAGAAAAAATCGTTAAAAAAACCTTGTTTTGTTTGACAAAAATAATTTATTTCTAGAATGCGTAATATTGACTATAAGTTAAAATCTAATTTATATATAAAAAGTGAACATCAATTAACATCTCCTTATCTGATTTGTTCCCGAACCCACCGGAGTGAGTCAACATCATGTCCCTGTCGATATTGTGATGCTATACAAAGGTTTTTAGACCTATATTGTTTGTACTTAATAAACACCATTTTTAATACTTAACAAAAAAAAATTAAACGGTGATTAATAGTTACAACTAGAGAAGGTAGACTCCTCCTCGTTTTAAAAGAAACCTTATACTAGAATGCTTTTATAAATAAAATTTGAGGTAGTAATTAAGGAAATCTAGTATAATGTACATTCCTAATTAGAATGTATGTTAGGATTTTTATGGAATAATTATAAGTTACCATGTAATTATTGTGTTACACTTGTCTAGATAGTGAATAATTATTGTTTACTAGTATTCTTCAAGGGAAGAAACTTATTGTTTAATATAAATCATATGTAGTAATCTAAATGAGAAGGTGAATTTGTATTTGTTTAATGTTGATTATAAATCATTTGTGGCATTACTATGAGAAGGTGAATTTGTATTTGTTAAATGTTGAATATAAATCATATGTGGTATTCTTAATGAGAAGGTAAATTTTGTATAGATAGTGAACAATAATTATTGTATTTTATAAAGAAGGTACATTTGTCTAGATAATGAATAATTACTCGTTTACCTGTATTCTTAAGGGAAGAAAATTTGTTAAATGTTGAATATAAGATATTTCGATATTCTTAAAGAGAAGGCACATTATCTAGATGATAAAAAAATTATGTTGTTTGTAATTCTCACGGGAAGGAAAACTTCTATCTAGAATAATGGGTCATTGAATGAGTTAAATTGTGTTATGATTAAGTACCTTACCATTATATTTAGTCTTGAGCCTAGATTAGTTTGGTTACAGGAATAGATACTTACATGTTCCTCATAATAGTCACTAGTCCTGAGACCTTAAATGGTCAAAATAAATCGGATGAATCCTGGACTTGAGAGTTGATTATGTGTCTTGGAGGTCTTAAACTTGCAGGGTGGTTTGGGCAGATGGACATCTTGTTATCTTGATGTGATATGACTAATCTATTAGTAAGATGATTTTTTAAATGATTCTTGATGTGTAATGAGGTGGAAAGAATAGAATGTATAAATATTGGTTTATGTTATTGTTGTGTAACACTTGTTCCAATGACGTTTCAAAAAAAAAAATTACCTCTAGCATATTCACTACATTTACATCGTAACGGAGGGGTCATTACAGCTTTGCTCTGATTATTTTATGATTTTTTAAACTTTATTCTCTCTTCTTTGTTGTGCTTGTTCAAATTCTAGTAGTTGTCCTCTTAACAACTTGTTCTTCCTTTTATGCATTCTAAGTTCATCCATGGAATTGATAAACTCTACTTTAATATCTACTTCTCCTTCAACCTCAACATTTTCTTTTTCAATATCAAGGTTATTTTTAGTGTGATTATTTTGGGTTTCTATACCAATAAATAGGTTCTTAGATTCCTCTTCTTATTCACTTTCATCAGATGAGATGTTGTTCTCTTTAGTGTAAAAGGTCTTATTCTTTTTGTAGACCCTCCTTTTATATTTGGTTTGGCTCTTCTTATGTTCTTTGAAAGTGTAACGACCCCATCGTTACAACTACAAGTGAAGCAAAAGGTGAATTTTTTTTTTTTTTTTTAGGCAGGACAGTAACGACGATACTGTTATCCCACCTGAACAACAAACACACACACCCTAATCTGGAAACAGACAACTATGAATCCACGCACTGGCACAAGAGAAACTGGGCGACACATGCGTAAAACAAAAAGGAGAAACAACTACCCACCCGATGCAAACAATACCATGCCTACAAGCTAAGGGACAACATCCCCCTCCCAGCACAACATCCTTAATGACCAATGACTAGAACCTCAAGGCGTGCGAACCAAATGCATGAAGGCATTACAAATTAAGCGCTAAAAAAAATTTATATTGGTCAACAACACCCACACGAAAGGCACCAACTCCAGCCAAGTTATCATTTGTCGCTATCCAATAGGGCGCTCCATGATCCCCTCATCAAGAATCATGCCGTCCCCAAGTGATAGATGTGTCAATAACCTTGGTGCAACATAACCTAACGGGACCAAGGACTTAAGAAAATCCAACGCGGTTAGAGTCGAAACAACTGACAATAAGACTACACCCATACCCCAAGCAATAGGTCGATAAGATGAAAGATGACTACAATCAAAGGAAAAGATCAAGCTAATACCCGACTCCACCAACAACCCATCCAATAATTGATAAGCCATATGTCAAAGTGCAAAGGTCGAACTGTTACCAAGCTACTAAGGTCATAAATGTTATCATAATGTGCCCTAAGAAAGGTAGTTAACCAAATCAAATACGCTTATCAATAATTGTAAACTATCCATTAAAATAAGTGAACTACTTAACATTTTGAAGGTGCTCCATGCTTCTTATAAAATAATCAACATTATTGTCTAAAAGGGCCAATCCTTAATGTGATCGATGTCTATAATTAATACCACTTCAATTTTATCGTTACTGCCATTTTATGTTGTTTTGTGGTTATAAATAAAATCCGTTTGACGCTATTCAATGCAATTTTAATGATATATTGTTGTTTATAAATAATTGTCACCTCGACGTTATTAAATGCGATTTAATGCTAATTTTAAACACTATCCAACAACAAGAAGCCATTATTGTCTTAAGGAGTGGAAAAATCACCATAAAAATATAAATGAATTGCAGTCCTAAGAATACATTGTTGTCCATAGTGAACCATGTGGTTGTTCAATAAAGCTATCAATCCACATGCAAACAATCCAAAAAGCAAAGATTGGGCCTTCAACTCAGAGGTTATCAATCACGGAAAAATAGGGATAATCCGTCAAGGAGACACAATGGTTTTCAGAGTTTAGGCAATCAGACGCAGAGGTACTCAATCACCAGAAGACACAATGACCATCAATCAACCAAGAACAATCAACAGGGGAAGACGGTTGGGAAGAAGCATCATTTTCTCATCATGCACGCACAGAAAAGAAGGGCATTAGGATCTATAGGTATATTAACACCTAAGTGATGACCGTCGATCCGACTACTGGCCGACTGCTCAGGCGAGGACTGATGAGCTAGGGACAAGGGATAAGTAAGAATAACAAACTCATCATGAAATGAATAAAACCATAGGATGATCACAACATTCAGGGATCTATTGCCATGAGAATCAAGTCAAGCAGCGAACTTAAGGCTAAGGAAATTTAAGTTCTCGATTAAACTGCTAAGGTCAACACCTTCTTTACACAATTGAAAATACATAAATGAACGTGTAAGTTTTATAATAATCTAACATGCAGAATACAAGAAAGTGTACTGTAGCCCAAGTCGCCCGCTTCGAGTCATTGTCCCGCGTGCTCCATGTATCTCCCACTTGCCGATTGATGAGACATCACTGGTACCTCCTAGGCAGCACTAAGGTTACTCTTCTTCCCCCTTATCCCCCTGAGCCGCAAAGGGGCCATGACCACTAAACCAGAGAACAACTAGCTCCCATCTCGCCTCGCAAGCCCGAGCTACCACTCCTCACCGAGCTAGGTATCCCAACTCCCACACACTAAGTTAGTCAAGTCTAAAATTTTGCAGTGTAACGTTACGCACAACAGAAGAGATCCATCATCCTCCTCCTCCTTAATTTATATAGAGTTTCTAAGTCATTTACTTTCCCAAAATTCCATTTAATTTATTGTTCAATAATTTAATTCATAAAAATCTTCCCCGTACATGTGTCACCCATCCCCTTCATTGCACCATAAATTAATTTAATTAATTAATTAATTAGTCATATTTCCCTCACCCATCTAAAAGAATTCCTAGAATCTCTCCTAGGTGTCCCCATATTCCCTTACACATTTTAATGACTTACCCCCTTACTAATTTACTAGTTGAGTTCGATTTAGAAAGTTCTTAAATGCAAGATATCTTACTAAGTTAGTCATTCTTTTTTTCCCTTATGTTTCCCCTTTCTCTTTATGTTTCCTCCTTTTTCCTTAGTTTCCTAATTCTTTTAAATTTCCCTCTTTCCCTTTTCATTTAAAACTCAAATTGGCAAGTGTAGAAAATTACCCTTTTCCCCTCTTTTTTTTTTTTTTAATTAGTAAATTTTTAATTAGCAATGTAACAAAACAATTATTTCCCCTTTTTTAAAATTTTATCCCCCAAAAGATTTTTATAAATTAATTGAATTTCTTACCCCCTTCTCGTCACATGATTAATGATTATTATTATTGTTATTTATTTATTTTTATTTTTACTTTTATATAAATATATATTTTTTATCACAAGTATCACTTAGACCTAGATTTTATTTTCCTAGGTTGGGCAACATTTTATTAGGGAAATTGTTTTAAATCTTTCTCATCACACTATTCGTTCTAAGGCCATCTAGGTTTATTCATTTATTATTTAAAAACGCGACGTGACCTTCAGGACGCACTAGGAGCTCCAAGGGTGCTACTCACCTCATTTTGTTTCCCTTGCGCGACGTGCCCTTTAGGATGCATTACGTGCTCCAAGGGTGCCACTAGCCTCTTTCCATTTTTCTTGCATGACGTTCCATTCAGGATGCACTACGTCCTCCAAGGGTTCCACTCAACTCTTGACTGACTTGGTAGACATAAAAAAGCCTTGGATTCAATACTCCATTAGGTGATCTTGCGGGAGACTAAGGGCCTCTAAGGAATAAGGCCCATGCCTTATTGTGCACCCCTTAGAATCATCGTGAGCGACTATCGCAGTCAGACCTCACGACATCATAGGTATTCTCGAACTAGGTAATCGTTAACCTACATTTCGAGCCACGACAAGAGTGATAGTAGGTTGTGGCAAGGCTGATGTCCACACCTCTCCCTCAATGTCTATGGTTATCGTGCGTGACCCCTCTACTCCACATGTGATTCTAGTTGGCAAGCTATCGTTAGCCTGCATCATCAACGAATCGTGTCAAAATAAAATCCATAATCATAACATCTAATCATATGAACATAGGTCATATATACAACAATCAAAGCCCAATTTTCCACTCCTTGACTCGATCTAGAGTCCAAGGGGCTTCATTGATGCCTCTGTATCCTTTATGTCCAAATTCATGCACACTCAAGAAAACTGAGTCAATAGCACTTGTCTATGTCAATACAACAAAATAACATGTCATCAATCCATAATGCCTCATAATCATAATCAAATGACCAATAGTATAATAATCTGGATCACTTGCTAGCAAGTATCCTCAAAGAATAAGTTCACTCAGTGCGTGCAAGAGCAGGATGTTACATACACCCCTTCTTGGTCTAAACTTCATCTCAAAGTTCCATAGTATATAAGTGCCAAAATAATGTGTATCACAGTATCATAAGTCTATCTATAAAACAAAAATGGAAATTGTTGGCGCATATCATATGCATCCTCCCAGGTTTCCAAGTGTGGACTATAGTTGTCCCACTGGACCTTGACCTGTTCTATTGTTCAACGCTGTAGTTTTCGAATGCAATGATCCAAGATGCGGATCGACTCAGTCATGAGTGCCCCCTCATTCAATACCTACAAGGCACTCATGTCAATAACATGTTTAGGATCACTACTATAATGTCTCAAAACAGATATGTGAAAAACATTGTGCATATGAATTAAAGAATCAGGCAAGGCTAGTCAATAGGCCATGGGCCCCTTCCTCTCCACAATCTCGAAAGGTACCACAAACCTAGGAGAGAGTATCTCCCTTTCCAAACTTGATCAAACTCTTATGCGATTTTACCCACAGGAAGAATCAATCGCCAACTTCGTAACTACGGTCGACACGGTGTGCATCGACATAACTCTTATGTCGATCCTGCGCTTCTTTGATCCTTTGTCTTATTGTTTTCATTTTATATTTCATTTCTTGGACCACTTCTGGTCCCACCAGGACCCTATCCTCAAGCCGATCCCAACTCAAAGGCATCCAACATGGTAACCCATAAAGGAACTTTGGTAACTGCTGTTATAAGCGAATTCTACCAGTGGCAAGAATTATTCCCAACTCTTTTGTTGGTCCATCACGTACATGCGCAACATGTATTCCAAGGTCGGGTTCTTTCATTCGGTATGCCCGTCATTCTCCGAGAGATACACAGTGCTAAAGTTAAGTTGGGTTCCCAAGGCCTCTTGGAAACTAGTCCAAAATCATCCAGTAAACATCGATCCTCGATCGGATATAATCCTCTTAGGCACACCATGAAGCCTCACAATCTCACTGATGAAAACTCTAGCTATGTCGGGTTCCTGATACATCGTACGCATAGGAATAAAATGAGCACTCTTCATCAGAGTATCGACTACCACAAAAATTGACTCGTGTCTCCTTTCCCTCAGTGGCAATATAACAATAAAATCCATTGAAATAACCTCCCATTTCGATTCTGGAATAGTGTGTGGCTGTAGTAATCCTGCTGGATTTCTATGTTCGGCCTTTACCTGCTGACATTCTAGACATCTGGACACATAGTTGACTATGTCTGCCTTCATTCCTTTCCAGAAGAATAAGGGTTTAAGGTCATCCCTCATCTTCGTGACTCCCAAGCGATCCATGTATACTGCTCTATGAGACTCGTTCAGGATCAAGATCCTCAACTCATCGTTCAATGGTACATAAATCTAATTTTTAAACCTCAATAATCGATCATCCTCAAATGTAAATCCTTCAAATATTGGTACCATCATTTTTTTTTGTCCGATAAAATCCTCGACCTCTTTGTACTAGTCATCGTCGCATTGTAAAGTTAGAATCTTTTCACGTAGATTCGTCAGAAGAGGCAACACCGAAAATATGCATGGTCTCCAACTCAATGCATCTGCCAATCAGTTCATTGTTCCTTCTATGTAATAAATCTCGAAGTCGTACTCACTAAGCAATTTCATTGTTGTCATGCGTTTAGGTCACTTTGCGTAAAGATGTGTTGTAGTCCACAGTGGTCCATTTTTAGTTCAAATTTTCATCCAACAAGGTAGTCTCTCCAAACCTTCAAGGCATATACGATGGCTAAAAAGTCCAAATCATTCGTCCCATAATTCTCCCCATGTCTTCTTATTTTCCTCGAGATGTAAGCAATCACTCGACCATCTTGCATCAAGACTCTGCCTATGCCTTCCTTGGATGCGTCAGTGCACACCAAGAAGTCCACGTCCATCTCAGGGACCTTTAGTATCTTTTTTGTTGTCAAAATCTCCTTGAAACTCTGAAAGTCTTCCGTGCATTTCTCAGTCCAAGCAAACTTCTTCTTCTTCTTCTACAATTCTGTGATCGGATTTGCTATCTTTGAAAATCCTTTGACGAACCGTCGATAGTATCCTGCCAAACCCATGAAGCTATGCACTTTCGGGACATTTGTCGACACAGGCCATTCCATAATATATATTAGCATTGACCTTTTATGGATCCACGTTGATACCTTCGTCGGAGATGACATGCCCTAAGTAGTGAATCTTTGATTGATAAAACGAGAATTTGGATAGCTTCCCATACAATTTGTGCTCTCGCAGACACTTTAGTACCAAGTGCAAGTGCTCGTCATGCTCCTCCGTCGTCCAAGAGTAAATCAAAATATCATCTATAAATACTTGGATGAGCTTGTCCAAGTACTCACGGAACACCCCGATCATCAAAATCATAAATATCCCTGGGGTGTTTATCAGTCCAAATGGTAAAATCGTAAACTCGTAATGCCCAAACCTCATCTTAAAGGTGGTCTTAGGGATGTCATCATCCTTGATCCGTAACTGGTGATACCCTGATCGCAAATCAATCTTTGAGAACACTTTCACACCCTTCATCTGATCGAATAGATCATCAATCCTTGACAACGGATACTGATTCCTGATCATTTCCTTGTTCAATTGAAGGTATTAAATTCATATTCTCCATGACCCATCCTTATTTCATATGAAAATAACAGGCGCACCTCATTGTGACACACTCAGGTGTATAAGTCCCAAGTCCAACAATTCCTTCAGTTGCATTCTCAACTCCTGTAACTCTAGGGTCGACATCCTATAAGGCATTCTAGATATCCGTTCAGTCCCTGATTTTAGGTCTATGGAAAACTCCAATTCCCTCTCTGGAAACATCCTAGGTAAATCCTCCGGGAAGATGTCCACAAACTCTCTCACCACAGGAAGGTGTTCTAGACCTTCTGCTACTCCCTTATCATTTAACGCAAGGATCGCATAAAGCTTACATCCCTTGCGCATGCTCTTTTGTAGCTACAAGGAATAGATGAACCTTAGGGAAACTCCCTAGTTCCATCCTACAATCACATGTCTTTGTCCCTCATCATCGACCAAGCTCAACCGTTTCATCTTACAGTTGAGTATCTCCTCATGCGATTCCAACCAGTCCATACCAATCACAATGTCATAAGATCCTAAGATTGTGACGTACATGTTGGCCCTGGTGACAAACTCTCCCAAGTTAAGGGTACAGTCTATAACCTTCCCTCCAACCTTGTGTTTGTCTCTTGAATCCATCTCTACAAAGTTAAACTCATTCTATTATACTACCTTTACCTTAATCCTTTTTAGCGCTGCACCAGAAATGAAACTCTCGGTAACACCAGGATCTATCAAAATACTAAGGGTCTAGTCAGCGATGGTACCTAACGTCTTGAGAAAATTCAATTAGTTCTCTTCCTGGTGGTTATTCACCACTGCATGAATATGATGGGCCTATCCCAAATATTCCACGGTAGTGGGTCTGACTGATCTAGATGCTCTAGTCCTCTCCATTGGGCAGTCATGCTGGCAGTGTGGCTCCCCACATGTCCAACACCCCTTCTTTGGTCTAGTACTCTTGGTACCCTAAGTAGAAGTTGATGGCCCACCGACCTGGAATCCTGGTGTGTTCTTCTGAATAGGCCTAAACTATTACGACTGCGGTTGACGTTGTTGTTGATGCGATGGTCCTCAGTAAGGAGCTCGCTACTAAGGTGATGGTTGCCGAGGTGTAGTGAAAGTGGATCCCTTATAGAAGCCACGATATCCAGGCGTATGTCTAGTTGGCGTCTGATGCTCTTGCACTCCGAATGACACATGCCCTACCAGTCTCACTGGAATCCTGTTTTGACCCCCACTAACAAGATCCTCCTCTTCTATGATGGTCTTCTGGACGTCATCATGCAAGGTCCGAGGCATCATAATCCTAACCTTTTCACGTATGTTTCCATTAAATCCAAACAAAAAAATATTGACCTTAAGTTTCTCAGTATTTAGATGCGGAGCATACCGAAGCAACTCCATAAAATGGGCCTCATACTCAGGAACCATACAGTCACCTTGTCATAAGGAGTTGAAATTGTTGAAGTGGCACTCAATGAATTCCTTTGAAAGGTACCTCTCTCGAAACCGTTCCTCGAATAGTTCCCATAAAACATCTTCGACGACCATGTTCAACTGCGATAGGAGGGTCTTCCACGATAGAAGAGCAATCCCCTTCAATTGAAAGACTGCCATGCAGACCTTCATGTTGGAGGTATAGTCGTGAAGTGAAAAGCACATTGTCATATTGTCCAACCATGCCTCGGGAAATTTGACCTTCTCGAGTTTGCGGTGAATGCTACCAGTACCAACCAGAGTGCACGGTGGACCCTCAGGGGGTGCTGGTGCCCTGGCCTCCTCTCTGTCCAAATGGATGATCAATGCCTCAGACATTCGCTAAAAATACCTCATAAACCCAACCATATCACCCACCATTATCTACTCCTATCCGACAACTTGTTCGTTTCCCTGGGAGTTAGACCCCTCAGGCATGGATGCTACCGGAGGCATTGTGCCTCCTCCCTTATCACCCTATTGTCTGCCTCCGTGACGTCCTCTAACCATGATTACCTACATGAATATAAATCAACTTAATTAGCAACATTATAATCAATATCATAAAAATGAAAGCCATATTTTCCCCAAGTCATCGGTTGAACCTCGCTCTGATACCATATGTAACGACCCCATCGTTATGACTACAAGCAAAGCAAAAGGTGAATTTTTTTTTTTTTTTTTAGGAAAGAAGGAAACAATGACACATTTATCCCACCTAAACGACGAACACATGCACCACAATTTGGAAACAGACAACTATGACTCCATGCACTGGCACAAGAGAAACTGGGTGACACATGCGTAAAACAACAAGGAGAAATGAATACCCACCCGATGCAAACAAGACCATGCCTACAAGTTAAGAGACAAAATCCCCCTCCCAGCACAATAGCCTTGATGAACAATGTATAGAACCTCAAGGCACGCGAACCAAACACATGAAGGCGTTACAACTTAAGCGCTAACAACAACTTACATCGGTCAACAACGCCCACATGGAAGGCACCGATTCCGGCCAAGTTATCATTCACCGCTATCCAATAGGGCTTTCCATGATCCCCTCATCAGGAACCATGTCATCCCCAGGTGATAAACGTGTCAATAACCTTGGCACAACACAACCTAATGGGACCAAGTACTCAACAAAATCCAGCACGCTTGGAGGCAAAACAACTGAAAAGAAGACTACACCCATACCCCAAGCAACAGGTCGACAAGATGCAAGATGACTACAATCAAAGGAAAAGCTCAAGCTAATACCCAACTCTGCCAACAACCCATCCAATAACTGATAAGCCATATGTCTAAGTGAAAAGGTCGAACTGTTACCAACCTACTAAGGTCATAAATGTTATCATAATGCACCCTAAGAAAGGAACTTAACCAAATCAAATACGCTTATCAACAATTGTAAACTATCCATTAAAATAAGTGAACTACTTAACATTTTGAAGGTGCGCCACACTACTTATAAAATAATTGACATTATTGTCTAAAAGGGATAATCCTTAATGTGATCGATGTCTATAATTAATGCCACTTCAATGATATCCTTGTTGGGTCACCAAAGTACCATATTTTTACCAACCTTTCACTTCACTTCCACTTCACTTTCGCTTCGCTTTTAACCATATTCCACTTTCCCATACCCTTACATTAAACCATTTTCATGATTACATGGGTTTTATACATATTATTTTCCAATGCATCTATTTTAGTGTTTTTGAGTGAATTTATGATTAAATATTGGAAAAATGGCATGTTTACACTTATATATGAAAGTGGGATGAGTTTCATGATGTTTATAGGTGTATTTGAAGACTCCAAACAAGTCAAACTTGACCATCAAGCCTCAAATTCGAATCCTCCTCAACCCCTTGAAGATTTGATGAAGATTTGGAGATTTACTCAAGTATCTTGGATGGAGATTAATAATGAAAGAGAGATTTGTGAGAGGATTTGTAGAGATATCACTTGATATGTGTGAGCACATGGTTGTAACCAAATGAGAAATTTGTGGATCTAGGAGAGATTTGTGGATCTAATTTATCTTAAATTTTTGTATAAATGGGAGTGCCTCCTCCATTTCAAAGAGGGGACTCCTGGAGCATTGTGTCCAACTTATGATGGAATAAGAATCAAGCTTTATTTTCACATCAATTTCCATACTCTAGTTTAGATTTAGAATTCTTTAATTTATGTGTTACTTTGTTCTTGGGAGAATTGAGATCACTCCAAATAGATCAATAGTAGCATTTTCTTCTTGTTCTAATGCTTTGAATAGGTTTATATGCTTTATTGTTTTTATTAGAATTATTTGATGATCTTGATTGTTGATAGGTTATTTGAAACATTATGAGAAGACCTCCTATAAGGGAGCTATTGTTTTCATGCCTACAACAACTAAGCATTTTTAAGCCTTTTTAAGTGTATTTATTTTTAATGCATGAGTGTTTACTTGATGATCTTGATTTTTGATAGGTTTTGTGAAACATCATGATAGGACCTCCTGTAAGGGAGCTAGTGTTTTCTTTCCTACAACAACTAAGTCTTATTAAGTGGAATGAAAGAGTTGGGATTTGATTGAATATTCTTATATTAGAGTTAGATGCCTACTCCTGCATATATTTTGCTAGCATCATCACAAGCTTACGAGCATCCCTGGTTGATAATTAAATGAAAGCAATTTAAGCAATTGAATTGCCTAACATTTTGGCGCCATTTCCGGGGATGGTGCTAAGGGATTAGGCATTAGGAATTTAATTCAGTATGTTTTTTTTAGTTTTATTGATGCAAATAAAGGGATCTAACTCATGATGAAAGGACAACTTGGTGATAGCAGGATCTTGGTAAGCATGAGATAGTTCTACATGATTGTTTTTAGTTATT
>JASDQU010737008.1:111562-143087 GCA_032191745.1 Picea mariana | reverse complement strand
AAGAGGAAAGGATTGGAAATTCAAATTGCCATATGGGCAATAAGATGAGATCTGAGGATCTCATAGACTGCTAAGGGGGTAGTAGAGAAATCCCATATTGCCAGGAGGGAAAGGGAGAGAAGATGAGATCATATCAGCAAGGATAGTTGACAGAGGAGAAGGATCAAAAGGACATTCTGATCATTGGAGGAATTCAAATATTCCTGCCAGGTAGCCCAGTTGAGGTGAGATTTTGTGTTGTCGATGAAGCAGCAACATAAAGACAGCTAGCAGAGACTTTCAAGGAAGAGGAAGAGATGGAGCAGATATCAAAAGCTTCCCAAGAAGAATAAGGAAATGAGAATTTCGAGGAATGGCTCAAATTTTTCAGCCAAGAAGTTGAAACAGAGACGACTACAGCATTGGAGCTTGCAAAAGAAGAAGAAGAAGAAGCAGACAACATGAGCTTTGCTGATCTGTGTGAGAATATTGAAGTTCTGGAGAGAAGGGTGATAGTGTAGAGGATGCACATCCAATAGATGAAGTTAGAAGCAGATGTAGGAGGAGAATACCAGCCCAAGGAGCAGTTGGGAGAGGTTGGACTTGAGCCAACACAAAGAGATATGGCACCAGCAGCACTGTCACAGGGAGAAGCTGAGCAGTAACTCAGTAATGAGATTGCAGAATTGGAATCTTCCATAGAGTGGCAAGTTAAGGCCATGAGGGATGGAGAAGATGGCATTGAAGATCATGATGAACTACCCATTTGCAGAGAAGAAATGCAACCGAGGAGACTGCAAGGATAGATCCAGCCACGAGAGTAGCTGGACGAGGTGATCGATGAGATCAGAGAGCTGATGATCAGATCAGTAGAGATTTCCAGTGATGGGAAGCTGAACATAAGAGAGACAACAATAGCAGCAAGGCAGAAGCAACAACAATAGCAACAACAGAGCAGTGGAGTAGATGAGCAGCTCCAGAGGATTTTTTGGGATCCAGGAGGATTTCAACAGCGGGGCTAGGGAACTCATGAGCAGGAGCTCATGAATTTTTCGTAGCATAGGAGTATGATGCATGAGCATCGCTCCAAGCTAGCCATGCGCCAACCAACACAACATGCATTCAATGAAGAAGGAGAGGCCCAACCCTCTCGTTTCAAATTTTGAATTTGAAATTTGTATTAAATGTTTATAAGTTTGGTAGAACCAAAGCCATGCCTTTGAGCAGGCTGTAGTTAAAGAAGGCCTTTAATGGTTGTAAGGCTAAGATCTAGCTCTGATCTGGACTAGACAACCATTTAATTGTGAATTCAATGTAATTGAATAGAGTAGGTAGCTTGGAGGGAAGATCTCAAAGAGCCCCCTCATGTAAAAGATCCTTTGTATGTAGGAAGAGAGCGCAGATAGAGTAGAAGAGAGACATAGGGGAGCTCTGCGAGAGTTAGAGAAGAGAAGAGAAGGAGTTGAGACTCTTTCAAAAGTCTGAGCTCAAGAACACCTTGTAAAAGGAGGCATTTCATATTAATAAGAGAAGATTTCCTGCATGAGTTTTTGTGTGTCTTTATGTGTTTATGAATGTCTTTGTGTGTTCAATATATGTTGTAGATATATGTTTAGGTATGCATTTATAGGAACATATAGGTTCTTCTATCTGTGGGTTCTTTGACTTCTGGCTTGGGGTTCTTTGAGGCTTCATGCCAAGAGAGTGTGACAGAACACTGGAGGTTCTGAAAGCCAGTGCATAGATGCACTCCTAAATTTTGTGGAATTTGGAAAAGGACGTGCTAGGAGGGCACATCAGTTGAATTCATTGGTTCAAAGAGAAACCTCAAGGTTACTAAATACCTTGGAGGTAGAGATGTGCAGAGGAAAGCATAGCAGAAGGCAGAATCTCTGAGGATTTTTGTATAGCTTTGCCAGGAGGGCATCGAGCAAGCACACTGAGTGCAGAATAGAACTCTTGTTGAGTTCATTAATGAAAACAGAGTCACTGAGAGAAATCTGGGGAAACTCTTCAAGGTGGGCATTGAGCAGATGCATGGATTTCACTGAAGAGGAGAACTGTGGTTCAAGTTCAGAAAGAAGATAGAATCACTGTGGGATTCTGAAGAAGCTCTGCCAGGAGGGCATTGAGAAGGTGAATATAGTGCATAGAAGAAAGGAGATAGAATCACTGAGGATTCTATAGAGCTCTACCAAGAGGGTATTGAGAAAGTGCCTATGTTCACAAAGAGAACTCCTTTGAGTTCTAGAACAGAGAAGCATCCAAGGAATAGGACCTTCACAGGGTTGTCGAATACCCTACAGGCTCAACAAGGAGTTGCTTGAGTAAGTGGTTGCCAAGAGGACACCAAATCTCCATCTGAGGGAGAGAAAAGGGTAAATCCCTTAGAGGTCTAAGAAACAGAGAAACTTAGGATAGATAGCACCTTTGTGTGTGCAGAGACTTTGCAAGGAGTGCAGAATTCAAGAAATCTTTTGAGGTTTCAGAACGAGAAGCTCAAAAGGAAAAGTGCCTTTGAGTACAGAGCGACAGCTGCAAGGAGTGCAAAGTTCAGAGTTTGAGAAAGATCAGGAGGAGTAGTGCTTTCACACACAGGCCCATTTCCAAGAGGAGCAGAAGGTCAGGTAGAACCCTTTGGAGGACTCAAGTTCGAGGAGCTCAGGAGGGATAGCATCCTTAGAACGCGAACAAAAGTTGAGAATGTAGGCTTCATAGTAGGAAGCAAAGGTCGAGGCCTTTGATAATTGGAAAATCTTCTAAGATAGGAAGAAGAGTGCACAAGGAAGGAGAATAGATATGGGATATCAGATCTAGCCCAGATATCTAATAGCCATCAGATCATGGCTGATCACAGTCGTAGATCGTGCTAAGGGAAGGAGATTTCGGGCAATCAGATTTTGGGATTCCGAAACTCGAGGGGTAGAGTTGTCTGATCAGTGCAACTCCCGAAATCGTGAAGAGCGAAACGCCAAAAGGTGGGTCCTAGGAAAATAGGCCAGAGGACACATGGAAATGGTTCAGGGTTTCAGGGAAATCCCCGAAAGAAAGCATTTTGGCATATCAGTGTTTCGGATACCAGGAAGTCAAAGGAGTAGTCGAGGTTTCGGGGAGATTCCCGAAAGGACCAATTGAACATTTCAGCTACCGGGAATGCAAAGGATAAGAGTTTGGGACTCTTGACCGATGAAATCCCAAAGACATCCAAGCCGTCGGATCAAGGGAGGCTATGAGTCGTTAATCGCATTTTGGAGCGAAAGACCGACGCTTCAGGGTTCGATACATCGGTATTTCAGATACCGAGAGTATGAAAGTCCAAGGATTGTGGCAGCCTCACATCGTGAAGGCCCGAAACGCGAAAGTCTGAAAGAAATGAATGGGCACAGGGGAAGCGACCATATCTTTCAGCATTCTGGAGATCGGCTTTTCGGCTGTTCTCAGGAGCAGGAGTGGGCACTTGACATCGAAACTCCAAAAGTTGCAAAACGTGACGTATTGTTGGAGTGGGGCTGCCGTCTCGGATTTTGGCCATTTCGGCATTTTGGGGTTCAACATTTTGGGGATTCTGAAGACGAGGAGCGAGGCATAGAGTGTTGAAAACCCCCAATTCGCGAAGCGATGCACCTTTGGAGGTAGGTTGTGGTCATGAGGAAAGTGGTCACATGGACCAAGGTATGGCCCAAGGGGCGAACCACCATTAAGGCCAATTCGATAGATCAACATTTCGGGTGTCAGAAAATCGAAGAGTCAAGGAAACTTGACATCAGGACTCGTGGAGTCTCGAAGATCGAATTTCCATTTTGGGAAAAGGGTCGCGGTCATGTTGGAGGCCGTGGGGAAGTTGAAGGACTTATGGATCGAATGTTGAGGTTTTGATAGGGATTCGAAAGAGCCTCTTCGGCTCAGGAAAGATTTGAAATGATCCTGTGAGCGGATCTCGACCTGAGGGTCGGGCAAGTCTGTGCCAATGACCAAGAATCTCCCAAAAATTGGTCAAGGGCCAACAAGTCATAGTCAACTATTTTTAACCTGGTTGTTCCATTTTTTTTCTAGCATTTAATTTATTAAAATATTTGTCTCATACATGTGTCCATCAAAAGAGGACAGTTGAAAACTCAAACCTTTTTCCAACAATCATAAAAATAATAATTACATACTTCCACAACTTAAAATTTGAATTTCCATAAATGGAAATTTATTTTTAGAACAACAACTTTAAAACAATTTGTTTTTAATATTTGAGGATGTGATGTCCTCTCCCCCTTAATTATAACATTTTCTTTAGTGTTCAAATCATCTCTTGGAACATAGTTGGATAAGATATGATCATTTATTCTTCCAACTCCAAAGTAGCCTCTTCGGGATTAAAGTGTTTCCATTTCACTTTTTCTTGGGTGATGGATCTGTTATGAAGTATTGTTTGTTTTCTATCCACAATCCATAGAGGTTTCGCTTGGAACTCACCTTCTAGTTCCACCTACACCATGTTCCAATTAATTATATGACTAGGATCATGAATATATCTTTTAATAATGAAACATGAAAAGTGTTATGAACTTTTAAATTTGTAGGGAGTGCTAGTTGATATGTCGTTGGTCTAATTTGAGTTAAGACTTCAAATCGGCCACAAAATCTTGGCGCCAACTTGGAACAACTTCCTAGTTTTAGGGATCTCCTCCTTGATTTGAATTTGAGATATACATGCTCTCCAATTTTGAATTCCCGATGTCTCCCTTTTAGATCTACATAGTTCCTCTGTCGATCTTGTGCCTCTTTCAAATTTTGTTGTACCTTTTTGACCATCTTTTCCATTTCTTGGAGCATTTCTAGTCCAACCATAATCCTGTCAACCAGATTATCCCAATTGATCGCGGTTGTACATTTACTTCCATATGAAACTTTGAAGGGACTCATCTTAGTTGATTCTTGATACCCATTATTGTATGTGAATTCAACTAAATGTAGATATTCTTCCCACTTAGTTGGTTTTGTTCTTACATACATTTGTAACATATTTTCGATAATCCAATTCGTATGTTTTGTTTGCCCATCCTTTAGTGGATGGTAACTTGTTCTGAAATTCAAATTAGTACCCAAACCTGCAAACAATTCCTTCCAAAAATTGGATGTAAATTTAACATCTCTATCTGAAATCACCATCTTAGGAATTCCATGCAGTCTAAATATTTCCTTCATAAAAATTTCAGCCATATTAATCTATTTGTAACTAGATTTCACAGGTATAAAATGTGCAGACTTACTTAGCTTATCAATCACTACCACAATTAAATATTTTTGTCTTTGAGTCTTAGGAAAACTTGTAATGAAGTCCATTGAAATAATTTCCCATTTCCATTCTAGTATAGGAAGAGGTTGTAAAAGACCTGCCGAATGTTGATGCTCAGTCTTTACCTATTCAAAATATACACATTTGGAAAAGTATTCAGTTGTTTCATATTTCATATTAGGCCAATAAAACTGTTTTCTTAAAGATGATATCATTTTTTGGTATCCTGGATGACTAGAATATGGATTTTTGTGCAGCTCATTAAGAATGATCATCTTCAATTCAGTAGAATTAGGTACATATAACTATGTTTGAACCTTAACAGTCCATTTCTATCTATACTGAGATCTGTTTTGTGCAGATTTCCCTCATTATTTTGCAATTGATATGTTGTTTTGATGTATTTTACCTCATTTCTTCTTGCATATTTTATCCTATCCTCAATATCATTTTCTTCTTTGCTGGTAATTACTTCATATAACTCATTAGTTATCCGACTTAGTGCATCTTCAACTTTATTTTATTTTCCTTTGATGTGTCCTACTTAAAAATTGAACTCACTTAGAAAGGATAATCACCTCACTTGTCTTGCATTGAGATCTTGTTGACTGAACAAGTGTTTTACACCACTGTTATCTGTTAGTAATATAAATTTTCTTCCCATTAAATAATTCCGCCACATTTTCAATGCATGAATCATAGCTGCTAACTATAGATCGTGAGTTACATAGTTTTGTTCATGTTCCTTTAATTTCATGGCTCATAACAAATGACATCTTCATCCTGGGTTATTAATCCTCCTAATCCTTCTTTAATTGCATCCACAAAACTGTAAAGTATTTATATGGGCCTTCTACCTTAATTATTGGCATTGTAGTTAATAGTCCTTTCAATTTATCAAAATTGTCTTGACATTTTTGAGACCAATTAAATTTTGTCCCCTTTTTCTGCATTGATTTAATAGGATATGTGATTTTGTAAAATCCTTCGATAAGCTTCTGATAATAACCCATAATCCCCATGAATGATCTTATGTCTACCATATCTTTAGGAATAAGCCATTCCATAATGGCTCTAATATTTTTCGGGTCTACTGCAATATCGTCTTTCGATATTACATGTCCTAAATATTGTATCTTCCTTTGGTAAAAATCACATGTATTGAACTTAGCATATAGTTTATGTTCTCTTAGATTCTGTATCACTATTTTCAAATGTTGTTCATGTTATTCTTCAATATTTGAATAGATTAGTATATCATCAATAAATATCAGTATGAATTTATCCAAATATTGGTTGAATATATTGTTCATCAAGCACATAAAAGTTGTTGGTGCATTAGTAAGTCCAAACAGAATCACTACAAATTCATAATGTCCATAATGTGTTCTAAATTTTGTTTTGTTTATGTATTCATCCTTTATCTTGATCTGATGATAACGAGATCTCAAGTATAGATTAGAGACTATTTTTTCGCCTCCAACCTGGTCAAAGAGATCATTGATCCTAGGTGAAGGGTATTTGTTTTTAATTGTCATTTTATTCAATTGATGATAATCAATACATAATCTTAGCATTCCATCTTTATTTTTAAAAAATAAAACTAGTGCTCCCCATGGTGAAACACTTGTTCTGATGTATTCTTTATCTAACAATTCTTGTAATTGAATTTTCAGTTCTGTTAGCTCAGGAACACTCATCCTATACATTTGATACTGGGGAAGATCCAGGTAGTATATAAATAGATAAATGTATTTCTCTCCTTGGAGGTAGTGCCGATATCTCTTCTACGAATACATATTTAAATCCCAGAAGAACGACAAAGTCTTCCAAACTTGGTTTTCTTTCTCTTTCCAACAGATTAGTTACTTGGATAGAATACACTTTGCAACCCTTACTAATACATTTCTTGAGTTGCATTGCTGATATTTTTCTAACAGAAAATGGTTTTCTGATTCCTTGTATTGTTCTTATTGTATTATTTTCATCCTTGTATAAAAATGACTTTTCATAATAGTTCAATATCACTTTATGCCTTTCTAACTAATGCATTCCAATAATTATGTCATATGACCCTAAAGGTAACACGTTCAGATTTAACTTTGTATTATGACCACTTATACTTAGTTCACAAACATAAACAAATTATGTTACCTTTCTTTTTGTCCCTGTTGGTAACTGTACTAACCATTATTTAGTATGTTTTACCTTCTTTAGTTTGTTCGACTCTACTAAAGTTGGGGTAATATAGCTTAATCTAGCTCCCGGGTCAATTAGTATAGATACACTGTTGTTGTGAATTTTACCTTCAACTTCCACAATAGTGGATTGATGATCTTATTGTCTTCCATCCAAAGTTGCATTGATTTTTTGAATGTTTCTCCCAATATCTCCAACTATTGAAGCTTCTTGTAGATTATGGACTGAATTTTTAATTGATGGTTTTAAGCATGGACAATTTATCCAAATATGGATTTCTCCACACTCCCAACATTTCAACCTTTCTCTGGGACTATCCACAATCTTCTTGAATCTCAAATTAATTGGTTTATTCCCCCCCTGAGCATGTTGTGTGCTAGAGGGATAATCCTTCCTTTGGAATCCTTTAGTCATGTTACGGTAAGGGGTTGGTTGGAAACCTTTCTTCCGTTGATTCAATTTATCCCGCTCCTTATCTTTCAATGCCTTAGGAGTTTCAAATCTCTATTTATATTGTTCATAAAACATTATGGCCTTCCTAAATACCTCATTCAAATATTTAGGATTATCAAATTCAATTTTGTCTTTATAAGAACGTGGTATACAACTCAAGAACCTTTGAATCTTTACTTTATCTTCTTTGATATAAGGCAAAAACCTCAACAGATCTAGAAATTTATTAATTAGATCATCCATATACATTTGTCCTAGTTGAAATTCATAAAATTCTTTAGTTTTTATTTCATAATAACTTTATGATATGTATTGTTTCTTGAAATGCTTTTTGAATTTTGGCCATTCCATCCTTTTTTCTTTCAATCCTTTAGCTAGCTTAAGGTCTTTCCACCAGATACTATCCTTCCCTTTTAAATTATAAATGGCCATTCCAACCTTAATATTACTAGAATAATTATAAATCTCAAAGTATTTCTTTATGTCTAGCATCCAGGCTTCAACTTTTTAACCAGTCTTTGATTATCCATCAAAGGTGGAGGGCTTATCTTTTTGAATTCACCTTCCAAGAAATCCAATTGTTTTCTCTTCTTTCGTGTAGATGCCTTGTTTTATGTCATGCGTGTGTCCTTAAAATATTTTTTTTCTCTTTTTGTTTCATGACTAGAAATCTTTGAGGAATTTTTACTGACCTCCTCTTCCGTATCATCATTCCTTGGACCCTTCTGTGTTGCTATATTACGTAACAACATTTCATTAATTTCCTGTTGATCTTCCTATGCTTTTTTTAACTTTTCATTATCTTATTTAAACACCTGCAATTCAACAATAAGATTCCTCATTGTTTCCAATACTTGGGTGGTTGAACTTCCTTGACTTTGATGTTATGGGTTTCTAGGAACCTCTTGGTTGTTGTTCGTCTTAGGTCTATCTCCTTCTCCATTTCGTGCTGACATTTTTACAAAAGACGATTTGGACACAGTTTGTTTGTAACAAGAAATATTAATTCTTATATTTTTTCCTTAACAAAATAACTTTCTGGTGTTTCCCTTAGGCCTAAGTGTTGTAACCAATATCTCTGATACCACATGTAACATACCCAAAATTCCCTAATAAAAAAAATTGTTACATTGTAAATAAGGAATTGTTCTTCGTCAACTCTTATATTGGCAACATCAAAATAGATATGTCCTTAAAACTTGAGCTATAGAATTATCACCACTTAAGTTTGTTGTTCTTACCATAGACTAATTTAATTCACTTAGAAATACTTAAATCATTTTTCATCAAAAACCTATCTCTAAAGTACTCAAGAGTCTTATTATCTTTGTGAACATAGAACTAGAAAATATTTAATCATTCGTCACTAGACTCAATATTTTGATTCCTATCGAACTCAAAGCCTTGTATTCATTTTTCCATTGATTAACAATGATCCATATCTAAAGTTCTTTTCTTTTATTTTCAATGACTGAAATAATAACAAACTTTTGTACACCTTTGGTACGAATATTTTATAAGCGATGTATAAAGCTAAAAATAGAGTATTATTAAATCCTTTATTTAAAGGATAAAATCCTTGGAGATAAACCCTTAAAATGCTCCAACGAACTCTTTTTCTAGGAATGAATTGTACTGCCATGGATCTCTCCAAACTATGGTATTCATTTTGAAATTTACCTATGCCATACAAGCATTGTAGTTTTGTTCCTGTTGAATTTTGTATTATAATCATGGAAATAAAGGAAATAACATTCGTATGAAAGAAGGTAGTTTAAACCTGTTGGATTTTTTCGAAGGTCTTGTATTGAGTCCACCTGGGTAGACCACTAGTAAGTAATGTAATAATTATTCCATTACTCCCTTGTCTGAATGGAATGACACTCGTTGGATTGGACCAACCATAACCCACCACATCCATGTCTTCAGATGGCAATTAGAGCATCGAAAAAGATGAGGTATTATTTCCTGCATAGGAACTACCTCATGCTAGGCTTGAGTATTCCTCGTGTATGAGGTCGGAGATAGTATTCTTCATCGTTTTCCTCTTGATTTTTTCTACTTCGCTCTAGATTATGAAAATTATATATCCTTTCATCCTCACACTCCAAAGTCCATAATTATTCCCTTTGAACAAAGGATCTCTAGTGGAAGACATTCCTTCTTGCTAATTCATTAGATTATGTAGAATCTACCTTCCAGTTATTAGACTGCATTGAAGGCACCTGCTCTGATATTGATTGCTGAAATGTAGTTCAATATTGAGAGGGGGAGGTGAATTAGTATTGTGAACTTTTAACAATTATAAACAATTATTTATTAACTTTAATTTATTAGCAAGAGACTTCAGTAAGTAACATAAAAAAGTATGAAGTTAAAACTACAAATTACAAGTTTTATATAAATATTGAGTTAGAGCACAAAATCTAGGAGACAACTATCCCCTTGTTTTAGGGAACCAACTCTAGGAAAATCTGACTCCCTTACTTTAGGGAACCAACCCTAGGAAGCACCAACTCCCTATTTTTAGGGCTCCAACCCTAGGAAGCACCAACTCCCTTGTTTTAGGGCACCAAACCTAGGAAGAACCAATTCCATGTTTTTACACTTTAAAAAGGATAGTAATCCTTCCTGCTCCTCCCTTCAACCCTCACTTCATGCATATCTTTGTCTTTCTTCCTTGGACTCTGCACTTACTTTTGATCTTCTGATGTAGACCACAAAGGCACTTTTCTTTCACGATACCTTTCTGGTTATATAGTATTCCAATAGGTATATTAATTCAGAATAGGTATTCCATTGTTGTGACCTTTAGTTTATCCTAGGTTTATACCTTTATGCATCTATTTATTTAATTAACACAAATGATAACATTTTGTTTATTAATTGATTTTTGAACACCAAATTAGACATTGATTTTCGTATGAATATTCTCGAGTGTTGAAAATGAATTTTAACATCCTACGACATGGGTTTTGTGCAGAACATCCCCGTTTAGCTGACAAGTGTAAAGTTTCCCCAGAAAATGTGCGTCTTTGATGATATGGGAGGTTATTTGAAGGAAAATTTCTCATATTTATTGTTGTGACCACCTTCTAAACTTTCCAAATGAAGCATCCACTTCAGCAGTAGATATTTGTTCATAAATCCACATCATCGATATCTCTGACCGAGAGTTATGTCCTTGGTTCTTATCCTCTTAAGCACCCATTCTTCATGTTCTTACTCGATGTAATCCAATGTTGTGACCAAAGAATAAAAATGGTTCTTAATTTCCATGTTCCTTACACACTGGCTCTTCATATCCCATGTGATCATAACATGTGACCATGGACTGGAACAAAGTCCTCCGAAATTCGGCCTTTGAGCTATTCTCCCTTTAAAATCTTCCAACTCTCCTCGAGTTTGACCTACCAAAGTGGTCATAAACTAATGTTGACTTCTTATTATCAGTTGACAACTCCCCTTATGATATCCTTTCATTGGCTTAATCCAACGATTATGACTTAATCAAGGGTTGAGATGGACGATCCTTATTTATTTCGAGACATTGGTACTCCGGGACTCTGTGATATTAAAAATATAAAGTCGTTCAACTCCCCCGGAGTTATAGCTTCAAAGTGCTTACTCCATCATTACACTGCTTTATCTAACGACTTGCATTACTCCCGAATTCTTCAATGGATTGAACGATTGGTAGGATTTCAGGACTTCAACACTCTGTGACTTCGACAATTTGTTTCTTTCCTTGTCCTTCCACTATACTAGATCCGATGGTCGATAATTCACTTGAAGTTACTCCTTGATCTGACGGTTGGTGGGATTTCTAGGCTTCATCACTACGAAACTCCAGGAATTTGTGGCTTATCTTTTCCTTCCACTATACTCATTCAAAATATCGATAATTGACCCAAAGTTCTTCCTTGATCCGACGATTGGCGAGATTTCGCAACTGCACAATTTCATGCCTCTCCCTTGTCTCCAATAATTGTCAAAGTGGCAAAGTTTTAGAGTCCTAAAGATTTCTATCTCCTGCCTAACTTCGATCAATAGCTGGCGATCGATCATTTCGACCTTACGGCTCTGGTTATACCAGAAATCTAGATCTTACAGTTCCAATCTCTCCCAATCTGACGATAGGGACTTATTTCTCTAAACTTCTAGCTCTACCTCGATCTAACAGTTGATCTTGCTCCTGATATGGGTCTAATGATTGTAATATTCCAAAGTATAATTAGGATCATTTAATTGTTTATAAAAGAAAACTTTCATTGGTTCCGTGGGAATTTCGATCCCGATAAAGATTCCTTTGTACCACTCCTCCCTTCTAAGATTTTTGACTTGTGCTTTGTTTGTTGTAGTTGGCATCAATGACAATCAATCTTCCAACACAACTGGCATCACATTTTATTATTAAAACATAGAAATACAATTCACATCAAATCACTTTGGCCGTGCCACACTTTATATCTACATAAGCATTAATTAAACTTGGGATTATAGGGGGGATGTTACAGGTTTAAAATTTAAATAAAATACTAGACCCAAGGAATAAAAATCCTTCTTTAGAAATATAAACCTGCAAATCAAATAAAGAGTGTACTTGAAAGCATTAAATTGATTTAGAAAAGCATGAGTGTTCTATATCTATGCAAAATATTGAAACAAAATGGTACCATTAGATCCATCCTTAGATCGATTACATAATATAGCCATTGGATAGATTGATTGGAAATAATTCCAAGTTTACTGCAAAATATGGGAAGGTTAGGAAAAGAAAACTTGGATAAAGTAGTCTAGATTAGAAAATAAGGATCCATTTGCTATTTGGATGAATATCATATCATTTATTTTAGAATGAAATTTATTGGATGATGATCTAATTGTCTTGAGTATTGATTGAATGGATGGATTTTTTGGTATGTGTTATATTCTTTGCACGAACATAACTAGTGTTTATGTTGCACCAGGTGCGTAGGGGGGTAAGAGGGGGTGGAGAAATGAATTTCATGAGGGGTCACAAGGGGGTTTGCAGGGGGACATGAGCCCCCTTGCATGGGTATTTGGGGGCAACACCCCCAATTTTTTTTTACCATTTTTCGTGTCCATTTTTGGGAGGTTTTTCGACACTTGGTTTTTCGTCAATGGTTTTTTATTTCCTATTAAGGAATTAGGGTTGTTGACTAGTCCAAGTCATTGGATTAGGGTTTAGGATGCCACTGGATCCTATATGTATATTTTTTTTTAAACAATGTATGAGTGAATGAATTTAGAATATGTTGCTTTTCCCCATTTGGGTTTCAATGGGAAAAATCCTTGTGTAATGTGTGTATTTTCCATTGTATCTTTTTTGTTCTTTTATTGAAAATTTGTTTGTAGTAAAATATTATACAAGGTTAAAATCTACATGGATGGGTCTGGCATAGATTGACGTAGCTATCTACTTGACAAAATTTGGAAGTTCCTTGTTTGGTTATTGCATAGATCTCAAAAACTATTTAAATATTGCTAGATCTCAATTGTCAACAATGTTTGGAGATAGATTCTATAGATATCCTCTTCTAAATGAATTTACACAATTTTATGGAGCATTATGGAAAATATGTTCTACGTGGAGATATCGAATATAGAGCTAGTTATATTTTTTTTATCAGATCTACAATTCTATATGTATATAACTTAATTGGGAAGGCACACAGGCCATGAGGGTTGAAGCCTAGAGTTTGATACCATAATTTACACCCAAAAATGATTATAATCCTAAATATATCGATTAACACCACAATCTATAACTATTAAATTGATAAATATAAAGATACATAACTCAAGTTTATAGAATCCATAAGAAGTAGCATATTGCAAGTAACGTACCTGAAATATGAAGGAATCAACTTAGTATTGGCACTCTAATCCTTGATCTCACAATTTTGGACATAGTGTGGGGGATGAATCTCCTCCCAACCGACCCCTCATTCATCACCATCGAGAGCGCCCGAGCCCTCAATCCACCATGATGTGCGCTCTTCTTAGCCTTGTCCTCAATTTTCCCAAGAAAAAAGAGATACCCTCAATCCTTATTATACATCCTTATATAGAATCCATCCATGGTAAAGTGCCCAATCAATAGGATATATTATTTAACTATTTATTATATTTTTTTGGGTTTCTCCATAAATTACCGTAACTTATTTTACCATTTTCTTTTATTACCCAAATATTTATTTTAAAGTAATTATTATTATCCCTTGAGATAATTATTATACTTTTTGTTATTTTTTATTTATTTATTTAATAATAATATGGTGCATGACATACACAATCATGTATATTCTACTATATATGTAAATGAAAAATTACTTATTACATTTTAGTTCTATGTTTGTATATGGAACTTATAGGAGGAACATAAAAAACAAGTCGATGAAGAAAACATAGTTTAAATAACCAAAGTAGAATATCTCCTACAAGTGATGAAGAAATGAGTGTTTGACAACACAACTATTCCAACAAAGGATGAAAACCTTCAGTAACCACTCACACAACCAAATCAAAGATCAAAACACTGATGTTTTGATGTGGTAAAACCCCTATGGGGAAACATCCACAGCCCCAACCAACATGACCACTTGGAGTAGTTTATTAATGCAAAAGAAAAATATTACAGATAGATTTTACAAGAGAGTTTCTCACAATTCATCATTGACAATGACCCTCCATGCTATTTAAATAGAGATCATGGGCCAATCGGGTGTTAAGCCATAGATCAATGGCTATTAACATTGAGGAGAATATGAACCATCAGATCACTCTATGTCGGGAACATATCGTGACCGTCAGATTTCCTAACTACAAATGCATACTAATTCATACTAAAGAAACACACTAAGAAAAACACTTTTACCTAATGACACATTATACCAAGTAGATCTTAAAGAACTCCTAAATGTCTAAATATCCTAACATCCCCCCTTAAGAACCACTTGGGATAGGATTGAAGTATTTACAATATTGACTCAATAGGAGAAGGAAGGAGAAATTAGAGCCTATCCCCTTTTGATGAAAACTTATTGAACTCCTAACATACATCGAATTTTGGAAAACTTCGCTTCTATAAGAGACTTTGTGAAAATGTCTGCAACTTGATCTTCTATAGGGAAAAATAACACTTCAATAAATTGTTCATGAATTAGCTTTCTGATGAAGTGCATGTGTGATCGATGTGTTTGTTGTGTTGATGTTGAACTATTTATTTGGCAAGCTTGATGGTACTCTAATTGTCACACCAAAGGCTGGTCAGATGTTTTCTTTGGAATACAAACTCTGAAATGATCTCTCAAAGCCACAAGGATTCCTGACATGCATTTACCACTGCTTAGTACTATGCTTCTGCTGAAAAAATTACAATAGCCTTTTGTTTATTACAGGCCCAAGTGACAGGTCCTGAACCAAGGATGAAAACATAACATGCAGTAGACTTCTAATCATTAGGGTCACCCAGCGAATCTGAATGAGTGAAACCAACCAATAAAGGAGTCCTCCATGAACTCTAATGTATCCCAAACTGAACTCTACCATGGACATAATGAAGTATCCTTTTATATGCTTTCCAATCGATTTCATGGGGCATTTTCATATACCGGGAAGCAAGACCAATAAAAAACGAAATATCAAGATGGGTGTGAGTAAAGTATAAAAGGCTACAAACTAACTGACAGTATAGGGTGGAATCAACTTTGGGAGAAGTATAGGTAGCAATAAGATTGAATACATACTAGAAGGGAGAAAGGGATACTTTACAATCATCCATGTGAAAGTGACTAAGAGGGTCACAAGCATAGTTAGACTGGGAAAGAAAAATTCCTTCATTGGTTTGAAAAACTTGGAGGCCAAGGAAATAGTGCAAAAATCATAATTTTGTCATTTCAAATTTTTTCTTAAGGCTGGTTTTCATGTGATTTAAATTTTTTTAGTCACCACCAGTAAGGATACGGTCGTCAACATAAAGAAAAAATATGTTGATATGGCTTCCTACTTTCTTGGTATAGACATTAGGATCATAATGGAATCTATAGAATCCAATGTCAATAGGAAATTTTTCAATTTTGGCATACCAAGGTCAGGGAGCTTTCTTAAGACCATAAAGAGATTTCTTAAGGCGATAAACAAGGCTAGAGTCATTTTGGAGATAGGCTCTGATACCATGTTCGAAAACACATGTATTGCAATAGAGGACAAACACCTTCAGCAACCACTCACACAACCAGATCAAAGATCAACACAACAATGTTTTGACGTGGTAAAACCCCTACGGGGAAACATCCACAACCCCAACCAACACGGCCACTTGGAGCAGTTTATTAATGAAAAATAAAAATATTACAAAGAGATTTTACAAGATATTTTTTCACAATCGATCATCGAAAAATGACCCTCCATTCTCTTTAAATAGATATCATGGACGAATCAAGTGTTAAGCCACATATCAATGGTCATTAAGATCAAGGATAATATGAACCGTCGAATGACTCTATGTCGGGAACATATCGTGACCATCAGATTTCCTAACTACAAATGCATAATAATCCATACTAAAGAAACACACTTTTACCTAAGGACACATTATATCAAGTAGATCATAATTAACTCCTAAGTGTCTAAATTTCCTAACAATGAGGCATGCACATAACTCAAGTGACGAAAATATTTCAAGTGATGAATGAGAATCAATATAATTGAATGTTGTTGTTGTGACTAGTCCACAACATCCCATCTAAAATATCTCATTATTGAGATATTTTAAGTGTCTTCACCCTATACTAATTTTTTTTATAATGTACTATATTACTACATTCTTGGAAAGGTATTGGCATAGGAAAATTGTTCCTTTTGTTCATACAGTCTGGAAATATTCTTCAATGTTCTTTCTTCGGAGTTTGAATAAAAGGGTCAATTGTTTCACTCTGACATAATCAACTCTAAAATATTCATACATAATCCTTCGTGCTCCTAATATTTCAACATGGGAATCGAGATAAGAAATGGAATATTCTTCAATGCATTTTCTTCAGAGTATAAATAAAAGGGTGAATTGTGTCCCTCGTACAGAAACTGTTGGATTACTGAGAGGGGGGGTGAATCAATAATAGCGTAATTATAATCCTTTTTCTTCAAATGTTATATCAATGTAGAATTATTATCCAATAATGAGCAGTAAGAAATAAACAATCACACACATACATAGCACACCAGTGTTTTACGTGGAAACCCAAATTAGGAGAAAACCACGGAATGTTTTTTCTTATATGTCTTGAAGAATTACATTCATTCGAAGCACCAACTTCCTTTGTTTTCCAGCTGCAACTGTGTTGGCATCCCAACATATTTTTAACTTTTTAAAGCATCAAATAATAATCTATGTAGCTGCCTACCTGGGGTCATACATTTTTTGTTCTTCATAAGCAATTTTTGAAACTACAAATGTGAGTTTTTGGTTATTCCTAGTGTTTTTGTTTTCATGCTTTGTTCATGACTGAAAGCATGAAAATGAAGCATTAAGACTTATAATTGTATTACCACTTTATTTAAAAAGTTTATGAAAGGTAGATGGCTCCACAATTTTGTTAATAAAGATTTTGTTTCTTGCTACCAAGATCATATTCTTTATTGACTCGTCAAATGTAGGTATGCTTATGAATTGTTATGTGATTCACCAAGGGTCCATTTAATTTAAAATTTTATATATCTTTTGTGGATTTTTGTCATGCGCATCTTTGTCAGTACATTTTGGTTTATAAATTTTTCCCTATCGTAAACTTTAGAAACCAAACCTACCTTGTTGCGCAATGATAAAGTTTTAATCAACCTAGTCGTGGCCTATACCATGTGAGAGGTGGCAGTTCGACAATAGTAATCCCATCACTTCGAGATTAGTCTTGGGTTTTGCATGTACTCCTCGCATTCATTTCACAAAACTCCTATCATTCGTATTAGGGAACTTCTGTTCATATGCCTTAGGTTATTGATGAGTTTTGGGTCTGAAATGTCGCTCTGGTCTTCTCCTTCGAAACCTTCCATACTCACTTTGTTTTATTGACTTCTTGTCGAATCCCCATGGCCTCAGTTGTTAGTATTGAACCCAATGGCTCTCAGACACTGCTCCTATGTGATGATGCAAGGGAGGATCTCGAGGGTCAATACTGGCTTGTTTTTATTGAGAAATTCCAGGGATTCAACTTGCGAACCACTCAAGAATTTTCAATTTCATTTGATGGATGTCGAGCCAAGGTGGGAGACGTTCAGGTCGAAGTCACATAGGATTTTTTAGGTCAAGCAACAGGTCTTCCTTTGACTAGGAAGAAGTGGTTCAAAAATGCTAAAGTCGAGGAGGTTCCATGGAGCCTTTTCTTCATGTCTCGAAAAATCAATTGCCGCAATAGAGATATGCCCGTGTCCATGTTGAAAACCCGATGGCATGGCCTGCTATCAGTCTTGAAAAAATTTGTGACATGTGAAGGTCATTTCGGTTTTATTTTTCTATATCATATACGTTTTCTTATGAATTTCATGGGGTTTCAATTAAACATACCCTATTACCTCTGGAGAAGCTTGTATAAAATGGCAAAGAGGTATAAAAGGCAACAATTGGATTCAAGCTTGTTTCACCACGGCCTAATAAAGATATTGTTGGTACATCAATTAAAATTACAAAATGATGACTGGAACGCCTTCCTAGCCCGAAATGGCTTTGTTAACTCTGATGCTGTAGAGGTTGACAAACCCGTGATAGAGGAAACCATAGTCCCTTCATCTACACAGGCATATGTTATGGCCACCCTCAGTAAGCCTATACTCAACCCAAATTTTTTTTAGCAAAGCCATGAACAAATCTCATGACCTAACGCCTCTTCTAAGAAAGCAAACAGACCTGTGGGCAAGCCATCTAAAGGTGATACCTATTTAGGTTTTAGAAATAAAAGGGCAGGTAGGTTGATTTCAAGGAAAATACAAAATAAATCAAACGCTCATGTGAGCGCGATCAAAATGATCGAGATCCATGAAAGATCAGACTCAAAGATCGACAGATTCTTGGCCGAAGAAGACCCTCCTTCCTTCGAAGCAGATATCGACCAGGCGTACAATTTCATGGATACTTTTCCACCCTATTTAAAACACAGTCAAGGATTACTGGGCATCAAGTTTGATAACAAACGTAAAGGCAATAGTGAACACAGTCTGACACACAACCTTGGCTATTCTCAAACGGTCGTCACAGGTTCACAATGTGAAACTTGTCTGTTCTGGATTGACAAGTATTACACAGACATATCCATTTTATAATCACAAATCAAAACCCTTATTGATCTGGTCGACCCCCTAACAAATGAAAATCGTAGGCATAATTCCATTGTTTAGAGACAAGAAAAATGTATGAAAACAACAGGGAACATCATAGTGAAAATTGTCGAAAGTGTCACAACAGTGATCAATTCTGAGATCATGTGAATCGATTTGATTTTCCAGTTAAAGGTAAGATTTGTCTTTGTCTTAAAAAAGTGTTACATTCTTTTTCATAGAATAAATTAGATTTTGGTTGCTAAAATAAGACTATCTACAGAATTAGTAGATTCTGTAGCCAGACTATTCTTATTTGAAATTAGGAAAATATTGGTTAAATGTATATCTGAATTTCTTTATTTCATCTTTTTCTTTCAGGATATTTGGGAGTTTATGGTGACTAAATTATCTAGATCCTTTTTTGAGATTATTATCCATATCCATGGCTCATTTTTGTGTAAACAGAAACAAACTCTTTTTCATTTTAGAGATTTAGTGTGATTTGGGGTGGTTATATTCCCCGTATTTTTGTAATCAGTAGATGATTGTAGAGATTTAATCTTATCTTATAAGATAAGACAATTAGCTTTTCTAAACCCTTTATAAACTCGTATTTTTTTGTAATCAAATCATCTTGGCCTGGGGCTGAAGTATGGACAATTAATGCACAGAATTGAATAGAACATAAATACATATTACAACTTTAGCTTCTTGTGTATGATGTCTTAGTTTAAGTTCTGTTTATCTTGACATGTTAATAGGTGTTGATAGATTTTGTCTTCATTCTTTATTATGATTTGGGATAATTCAGTTATAAATGTTGTCCATATGTGATGTTTCAAATATTATATAGGGTGATCATCTATTCGACTCAAATGATGAGATTTATCTTCAATTTTTTGTTTAATGTTTAAATGCAAAGTTCTTACAATAAGATTTTTCTCACTGTAATTGCTTTTAAATCATAAGATCACCGCAACTATTTGTATTATATGTTCTGTTATTTAAACTCAGTTTCCAGCATATTGTTTCACATTTATTCGGAACAATCTTAAGGTTCATTGCAGGTTTACTTATCGAACAAGGTGGTTGGATATTCTCTATTATACAGATGTTGGATGCATTAATAGGTTAGTTATTTTCTTTTTGTCGTTTGTTTGTCTTTGAAACTCTAATATATGGTGTGGCTTTGACCGACCACAAACTCCTGTTTCATTGTATCTTTTTCAGTTTAAACTTAGATTAATAAAGAAAAAACAAAAAAGTAGTTTATGTGCTTTCTTTATTTTCTTTTGTTAAAGTAGCCATCTTCACATAGATTTTCATGATCTTAGATTAAAAATCTCAACTTGTATATCATGCACATAAATAAAATAGACAGATCTATTTTTTGAATATTATCTACGATAATCATATGTACATATATATGTATATATATTAAGTGGTTATTTAATAGTTGTTCCTTTTATTTATATTATTTGTTTCTTCTAGGACTTTTAGATTGGCCAACAGAGCCATTAAACCCTTCAGAGAAAGTCATACCAAACGGCTTGGGTTATTTAGACAACCCCGGACCGGACTCATTCTTCCAATTGACGGGCGATCATTTTCTCCCGTCAACAAATGGCACTAGAAGGAGGGCCTGAACACAATTGATGGCACGTGGATGTCACAAGACTCCTCCCCCACACACCCGCTCCTCTACAGTAACAAGAAGTCATTCTGGCGAAAACGTTACTTCTCAAACAACAACCACCTTAAACGAAAATCCACAGATTACCATTGAGCCAGTAACACCAAACCCTCGAAGGTTCGACGTACAAGAAATTGTTCGTCAGTCACTTCTAAGGACACACGATGCTTTGGCCCGTATCAAACAACCAGGTTGACCACTGAATCAACCCTTAGATTTCTCTGATATCAGAGAGCATCTCGAAGGCACTGGTTTTCTCCTGAATCCTACGGATCTAGATCAAATCCCTACTATAGAAGCTGGAGGATCTGGTATCCCACCTTCACCACTGCCTTCCTCTCCCTCCTCTTCAAGAAACGAGTCATTGGACGAAGGCAGTTTTTCATCTCAGCCTTCAACACCACCCACGCCCATGGAAAATCCAAACAATCCCACCATACCTTGGCTCTATCAAGATGCTATGGCTATACCTGGACCCTAGCATCCTTTGCCTAAACATCCAGAGAAATGGCTTCCTAAATTCGATCTATATTCTAAGCAAATCACTGAGGATCACATAAAAAAATTCATGCTAGCCATCAGACTCTGAAACGTAGAACATGAAGATGTAGCATGTAGAATTTTTCCATATACATTCGAAGGCAATGCCTCTACGTGGAATTTTTCCCAACAACCCCATACCATTGTATCTTGGGATAGATTCGAATCTTGTTTCCTTGAGAAATTTAGAGATGACAGATCTCCCGAAGTCTTAGTCATGGAACTCTCCAGTTTAAAGATGAACCCCAAGGAAAAAATAAAAGACTTTAATCAAAGGTTTCTAACATTAAAGAATTGAATCCCCATTGATTCAATGCCTGCTAAAAATCTTATCGTCGCATACTACACTAAAGCCCTACACTAAAACATAGCAATCTAGATAAAAAGGTCTAAGAAGGCAACACTATTGGAAGCCTTCGAGGAGGCAAGCCAAATTGAGAAAGATATTCTAAGCCTAAAGGATGATATCTGTAACGAGGCACAGATTACCTCATCTTCCATGAAGAAAATAGAAATTCTTCCTAGACCTCCCCAAACCAAAACTCAACCAGACAGTTTAGATCTAGAAAGTTTACATAAGTTCATTCAGAAATTGTCTAATCAAGTCGTAGATTTAAGGAGATCGGATGAAGAAGCTTCTTCAAGCAAAGGGTCTTACAAACCCCCTTTTAGAAAACCTTTTTCCACAAACTAACCCAACTTAAATTCTGAAGGCCTTAATCTAGAAAGCCTACAATTTATGATACAGACAATCCTTGAAGTTCATGATAACTTAGTTCCTTCTGAGATTTTTGAAGATGTAGTTGAACAAGAAATAGTGGAAGAGGAGGAATCGTCTCCCAACATCTTCAGGCATTTTTCGAATAGTATCTTTCAAGACAATTTTGAAATGGTTCATCCTTATAATACCAGAAGCAAAACACAAAACAAACCCTCTTCTGAAATTGGAACTAATGCACCTCAAAAATAGTTTAGGCAGACTGAAACTAAACAAAATTCAGCAACCCCAAGTTTAGAATATGATCTGATTGAATACTTTAAGAAACTTAGAGCTAACATTTTTGTTTATGAATTGTTGAAATTTCCTTTTCTTCTGCAAAAGATGCTTTAGAACATTGCAGAAAACAGCAAAAACAACAATATGAAAAACAACAAATTTGCAGAAAACAACCCTAAAACATCTCAAAAGTTTCCTGTTAAAACGACACTAGAACCATCGGATAAAAGAGACCTTGCTGTAAAAAGTGTAACAAATGTAGATAGAATAATTCCTGGGACTACGACTAAAAACCAAGAAAGTTTTGTTGTTAACACTCGCAGAAATGTCCCACCTTTTCTGTTGACCTTTGAAATTTTCAATAGGAATGTACATAATTGTATGGTATATTCAGGCGCATAATCAAATGTAATGCCTTGGTCTGTCCGCCAAAAAATCAATGCTGAAGTCCAACCTTCAAGTCCGAAAATTATTCAGCTTGATCAGACCAATGTTAAGGTGATAGGTGAATTAAAAAATGTTCTTATCATATTATCCTCTCATCCTAAAGTTCACCAGATTATTGATATTATTGTTGTGGACATCCCTGAAGTATATGGATTATTTTTAAGTAGGGATTGGTCTGAACAGCTTCATGGTTACTTTGCGACAGACTGGTCTCATTTGTGGATGCCAGAGAATGGAAAGCCTAATAGAATCAAGATCAATCATGAGCATTATCTCAAGCTTACCGTGACTGATTTAAATGCAACTAATGAACCATTTACTGCTTCTACTAATTCACCTAAAATGCAAGGAATGAACACCTTTTTCGGTAACTTCATGGTAGAAACTTCTACCATTACTGACCTGGAACAACATTCAGAACTCATGACATGCACACAGTCGATAGTTATCCCTAATATGTCACATATAGCTAATGAGACTCACATGTGGTCTCTCTACTTCGATGGGTCCAAATCTAAAGAAGGAGCTGGTGCAGGATGTGTGCTCGTTGACCCAGCAGGTAACAAAAATTTGATCGCTTGCCGATTAGAATTTGAATGCACAAACAACACAGCTGAATATGAGGCACTTCTGCAAGGACTCAGAAAGGCACTAGATTTGAAAATACATAATTTAATGGTATTTGGAAATTCAGAAATTGTGGTCAGGCAGGTAAGGAATTCTATTCATTGCCTATCTCCACACCTGAAAAATTATCAAGCTGAGGTATGGAATCTAATGCACAAATTTTCCGCATTTAACATCAATTCCATTCCAAGTTTAAATAATTCTGAGGCTAAATTGTTGGCTAATGTTGCTTCCAAACTTTTTCCCATAGAAGGCCTTTCTCCAAACACATTTTCCATTGAGTTGTTGTTCAGACCACCAGTCCCAAGCAACATCACTAATTGGAGAGTGTTCAGTGACGATCAATAAATCATCAGTTTCCTGCACATTGAAGACACTTTTCGAGGTGCAGTTATCGATGAAGGCACCCACAACGAAGACCTCCATAATTTTATGGTAATATCGAACCCAAGGTCTCAGGAAACGACATCAGATCTGGTAAATTATATCCCAAAATATGTGGTAAGGTTAGAAAATTTTTATGATTTGCATGATAAATTCAAAAAATCGGTGAATTGTAAAACGAATAGTTCTTCCTTGACCCATGAAAAAGTAAATCTAGGAACTAAAGATAATCCACAATGCATCAATTTGGGAATGGGATGTTCTGAGCAAGAGAAATCAACATTTATTAAATTGTTTAAAGAATTTAAGAATGTCTTTTCTTGGATGTATGATGATCTAAAAACATTTGATCCTAACATTATACAACACATCATCGCCATGAAACCCTTGACTCATCCTTTTCGACAGAAGTTAAGGAAGATGCACCCAAAACTATAACCAATGGTCAAGAATGAACTAAACAAACTATTGAATGCAAAGATAATATTCCCTATAAGGCATACACAGTGGGTTTCTAACCTTGTCCCTGTGAGAAAAAAAAGTGATGAAATCTGACTATGTGTTGATTTCCGAAACTTAAACCGGGAAACTGATAAAGACAACTACCATGTTTCTCCGATGGAACAAATTCTCCAACAGATATCAAGTTCTAAAAGATTATCCCTACTAGATGGTTTTTTAGGGTATAACCAAGTCCTCATGTCTCCTCTAGATCAGCTGGAAACCACTTTTCGTACTCCATGGGGAACCTATGCTTATAAAATGATTCCCTTTGGGCTTATAAATGGCGGTGCCACTTTCCAGAGAGCGATGGATATCTCTTTTCGTGGTCTAATCAATCAATCCATAGTAGTCTATCTTGATGATGTCACAGTTTTCTCCAAGAATAAGGAGGATCACTTAGCGCATCTGAGATCTGTTTTACAATGATGTCGTAAGTATGGCATCTCTCTGAATCCTAAAAAGTATGTCTTTGCAGTAGAACAAGGTAAGTTGCTCGGATTCATAGTATCCAATGAAGGTATGATCATTGATCCTGAGAGGACTCAATTTATTTCAAAACTCCCTCCCCCCTCTTCCAAAAAATCTATGCAATCTTTCCTAGGTCAGATAAATTTTGTCAGAAGGTTCATTCCGAGTTTTTCGGAAATGGTGAGGCATTTACAAAACTTAATAAAAAAATATGTGCAATACCATTGTGGACCTCAAGAAAGTCAAGCTTTTGATTCAATCAAAAAATCCATAGTAGAGGCTCCATCCCTAATAATCCCTCACTTTTCACGAGATTTCACTCTTTACACGTTTGCCTCTGATCGATCTTATGTCACTGTGCTAACCCAAAAGAATGATAAAAACAACGAGGTTTCCATTGCCTTTATGATCTCAACCTTTAAGGGAGCATAGATTAATTATCCAGCTATAGATCAATAGGCTTACGCTGTTTCTAAAGAAGTAAAACACTTCTGATTGTATCTACTGAAATCTAGAACTAAAGTCATTGTTCCTTACCTAGTTGTCAGAAATTTATTAGTCCAGAAAGAACTCGGTGAAAAACAGGCAAACTGGGTGACATCCTTACAAGAGTATGACCTCAAGATCACCCCAGCACAAATTTTTAGAGGCCAAGGTCTATGTAAATTGGTCATTGATTCAGTTGAAAAACAACAAAGTCAAACTGATATGTTAATTGAAGATCGACATAATCAAAGTCAAATCTGTTGTGTACAAAATCCTACAAATCCTTGGTATGACAACATTAAGTTTTATCTAATACACGGTTCAGCTCCTCTTCACCTTGATCCCAAAAAGAGGAGAGCATTGAGATTAAATTCTGCACCTTACCAGGTTGTGAATGGTGTATTATTTCACAAAATTTTTGATGAAATCCTTATGCATTGTCTAGTAAGAGATGAAGCAGATAAAGTCTTATCTGAGTTGCATGCAAGAGAAGATGGTGGGAATTTCGATGGAGACACTACTTCTCACAAAGTACTAAGGGTAGGGTATTATTTTCCTATGCTTTTCAAAGATGCCCATACCTTATGCCGCAAATGCGTAATTTGTCAAAAGGCTTCTGAACGAGTACAAAAGGCAGCATTCCTGCTGCAATCTGTCTCAGTGGATTTCCCTTTTCAACAATGGGGTCTTGACATTATTGGCCAAATTAACCCCACCTCCTCGCAACAACATAAGTACATAATCACAACAACATACTATTTCACCAGATGGTCTAAGGCTGCGCCATTAAAATTGGTGAACACTAGTCAGGTAATATATTTTCTTGATTTAAACATCATCACTCGATTCAGTATTCTTGAATGTCTAGTGTTTGATAATGCTTCCTATTTTTCATCCCTCAAAATGAGTGCCTTTGCTTTAGAAAAAGGGATAAATCTAAAATATTCTGCCAGCTATTACCCCCAAGGAAATGGTTTGGCAAAATCAACAAACAAAAGCCTGATCATGATAATCAAGAGGACAGTTTCAGAAAATCACAAAAACTGGCATAATGCACTATTCAATGCAATATGGGCTAATAGGGTAACTCCGAAAACTGTTGTTGGTAATTCCCCCTTTTTCCTTGTTTACGGAAGGGAAGCAATTCTTCCTCCGCATGTTATGCTTCCTTCTCTGCAACTATCACAAAAAGTTCAAGAAGAAGACTGCCCTCCTCTTGAAAATCGTATTAATGCTCTGCTAAAGTTAGAAGAGGTAAGGACTCAAGCAAAACAAAAACTGGATCATCATCAACATATCGTCAAAAGTTGGTTTGATTCCAGTTCTGCCTCAGACAAGAATTTTGAGGTAGGTGGTCTTGTCCTCAAGTGGGATAAGCCTCATGAGGGGAAAGAGGAACATACTAAGTTCCAAACCTTGTGGTTGGGACCATTTTTAATCGCTGAAAAACTAGGACCCGATTCTTTCCGCCTATAGAATTTAGAGGGACAGCCAGACACCTTTCCAGTGAATGGGCAAGCTCTCAAAAGGTATTTCACCTAACAAATCTCAGATACACCTTTTGTACATATTTTTCTATTTTGGTTTCTTTTTCTTTCCCTTTTCCTTTTTGTTTTGTTTTTATTTTTATTTTTATTTTTATTAACCTTTTTTGAGTCAAACATGCATGTATTACAGTTTAGTTCAGAACGGGAGAACATAATGCTTCATCTCGAAACAACTGTCAAGGGTTGTCAGAGCATCAATTGCTGTGCTTTTCTAAAAATATAGACTAGTGAAAGATGGTTTTTTGTTCGAGAATTGATTTCTTGGTTTCAATTTTCATTTGAGAGAAAACCTGATTATCATTAAAATCTCTTTACGCTGTCCCTGCTTTTAAGAAAGCAACTCAACAATGCCTTCCTATCCTCAAAAAATTGGTTTCGTCGGTGAACTAATTTTAGATCATGATGAAATTTAGCAAGAAAAAATTAAAGCAGACAGAAAATAACAAAATGTGCCAAAGACTAAAATTTTCAGTGTCACCCCACTCTTCTGGATATCTATAAATTATATCAATAATTTCCCAAGAGTTGTGGGAAGTGTTTGCAAACCCGTCAGGATACTGAACAAGTCCGCTGGCAGTGGGTAAATGCATGCATGGTGCCAAGAAAACTTTGTTGGGGTACTGAGCAGGCCCGCTGGCAGCGAAGCGATGTCAGGTTAAAGAAAATTCTCAAGTATAAATTTATCTTTTGGTCATAAGCATCCTTCATTCTGATTTGAAATTTCTTAGACAGGATAAAGGCATCAGAGTGGGTTAATTGGCATCCCTGTCGAGGCTATGGACGCCTGCTGGCAGCAGTGGCCCTATCAATAGTATTGGATCCAATAACTTAAACATCATGGCTTTCATTTGTTAAGTCTGTCACCAGATTTTAGTTATTTTAACGAAAGATATCTTAAGTTGGACCATGTAATGATTGTCAAATATGCTCAAATGTCTTTCACTTGTTCTTTGATTTGAAATCACTCAAATATTTCTAACTTGAACTCGTCAGTGATACAGAGACAACTGCTTCTCCCAGCAGGTCACCATTGTTGGCAACCCAACATATTTTTAACTTTTTAAAGCATCAAATAATAATCTATGTAGTTGCCTACCTGGGGTCATACATTTTTCGTTCTTCATAAGCAATTTTTGAAACTACAAATGTGAGTTTTCCGTTATTCCTAGTGTTTTTTTTTCATGCTTTGTTCATGATTGAAAGCATGAAAACGAAGCATTAAGACTTATGACTATATTACCGCTTTATTTAAAAAGTTTATGAAAGGTAGATGGCTCCACAGTTTTGTTAGTAACGATTTTGTTTCTCGCTACCAAGCTCATCTTCTTTATTGACTCCTCAAATGTAAGTATGCTTATGAATTGTTATGTGATTCACCAAGGGTCCATTTAATTTAAACTTTGATATATCTTGTGTGGCTTTTGGTCATGCACATATTTGTCACTACATTTTGGTTTATAATTTTTTCCCTATCCTAAACTTTAGAAACCAAACCTACCTTGTTGCATAATGATAAAGTTTTAATGCACCTGGTTGTGGCCTGTACCATGTGAGAGGTGGCAGTTTGACGACAGTAATCCCATTACTTCGAGCTTAGTCTTGATTTTTTCATGTACTCCTCGCATTTATTTCAGAAAACAAGTATCATTTCGTATTGAGGAACTTCTGTTCATAGTGGATTGATGATCTTATTGTCTTCCATCCAAATTTGCATTGATTTTGTGAATGTTTTTGCCAATATCTCCAACTATTGAAGCTTCCTGTAGATTATGGACTGCATTTTTAATTTATGGTTTTAAGCATGGACAGTTTATACAAATATGGAGTTTTTCATACTCCCAACATTTCAACAGTTCTCTGGGACTATCCACGATCTTCTTGAATCTCAAATTAACTGGTTTATTCCCCCCCTGAGCATGTTGTGTGCTAGAGGGATAATCCTTCCTTTGGAATCCTTTAGTCATTTTATGGTAACGGGTTGGTTGGAAACCTTTCTTCCGTCGATTCAATTTATCCTACTTCTTATCTTTCCATGCCTTAGGAGTTTCAGATCTCTATTTATACTGTTCATAACACATTATGGCCTTCCTAATACCTCATTCAAACATTTAGGATTATCAAATTCAATTATATCTTTATAAGAATGTGGTATACAACTCAAGAACCTTTGAATATTTACTTTATCTTCTTTGATATAAGGCACAAACCTCAACAGATCTAGAAATTTATTAATTAGATCATCCGTATACATTTGTCCTAGTTGCAATTCATAAAATTCTTTAGTTTTTCTTTCATAATAACTTTATGATAGGTATTGTTTCTTGAAATGATTTTTGAATTCTAGCCATTCCATCCTTTTTTATTTCAGTCCTTTAGCTAGCTTCAGGTCTTTCCACCAGATACTATCCTTCCCTTTTAAATTATAAATGGCCATTCTAACTTTCATATTACTAGAATAATTATAAATAACAAAGTATTTCTTTATGTCTAGCATCCAGGCTTCAACTTTTTCACCAGTCTTTGTTTATCCATCAAAGGTGGTGGGATTATCTTTTTGAATTCACCTTCCAAGCGATCCAATTGTTTTCTCTTCTTTTGTGTAGATGCCTTGTTTTATGTCATGCGCGTGTCCTTAAAATATATTTTTTCTCTTTTTGTTTCATGACTAGAAATCTTTGAGGAATTTTTACTGACCTCCTCTTCCATATCATCATTCCTTGGACTCTTCTGTGTTGCTATATTACATAACAACATTTCATTAATTTCCTGTTGATATTCCTGATCTTTCTTTAACTTTTCATTATCATCTTTAAACACCTACAATTCTACAATAAGATTCCTCATTGTTTCCAATACTTGGGTGGTTGAACTTCCTTCAGTGTGATGTTCTGGGTTTCTAGGAACCTCTTGGTTGTTGTTAGTCTTGAGTCTATCTCCTTCTCCATTCCGCGCTGACATTTTCACAAAAGACGATTTAGACACAGTTTGTTTGTAACAATAAATATTAATTCTTAGATTTTTCCCTTAACAAAATAACTTTCTGGTGTTTCTCTTAGGCCTAAGTGTTGTAACCAATATCTCTAATACCATATGTAACATACCCAAAATTCCCTAATAAAAAAAATTGTTACGGTGTAAATAAGGAACTGTTCTTCTTCAACTCTTATATTGACAACATCGAAATAGATATTTCCTTAAAACTTGAGCTATAGAATTATCATCCCTTAAGTTTGTTGTTCTTACCATAGACTAATTTAATTCACTTAGAAATACTTAAATCATTTTTCATCAAAAACCTATCTCTAAAGTACTCAAAAGTCTTATTATCATTGTGAACATAGAACTGGAAAATATTTAATCATTCGTCACTAGACTCAATATTTTGATTCGTATCGAACTCAAAGCCATGTATTCATTTTTCCATTGATTAACAATGATCCATATCTAAAGTTCTTTTCTTTTATTTTCAATGACTGAAATAATAACAAACTTTTGTACACCTTTGGTACGAATCTTTTATAAGCGATGTATAAAGTTAAAAATAGAGTATTATTAAATCCCTTATTTAAAGGATAAAATCCTTGGAGATAAACCCTTAAAATGCTCCAACGAACTCTTTTTCTAGGAATGAAGTGTACTGCCATGATCTCTCCAAACTATGGTATTCATTTTGAAATTTACCTATGCCATACAAGCATTGTAGTTTTGTTCCTGTTGAATTTTGTATTCCAATCATGGAAATAAAGGAAGTAACATTAGTATGAAAGAAATTAGTTTAAACCTGTTGGATTTTTTCGAAGGTCTTGTATTGAGTCCACCTGGGTAGACCACTAGTAAGTAATGCAATAATTATTCCATTACTCCCTTGTCTGAATGGAATGACACTCGTTGGATTGAACCAACCATAACCCACCACATCCATGTCTTCACATGGCAATTAGAGCATCGAAAAAGATGAGGTATTATTTCCTGCATAGGAACTACCTCATGCTAGGCTTGAGTATTCCTCGTGAATGAGGTCGGAGATAGTATTCTTCATCGTTTTCCTCTTGAGTTTTTCTACTTCGCTCTAGATTATGAAAATTGTTACACTACATATTTTCTTGAGGATTTCTTCAAGTGTAGTTCAGAAGGAGCCCACTCTTTGCTTCTTATCTCAACGAGAATAACTCTATCTAGGTCTGGATGGTAAGTTATATTTTCTCAAACCCCAGTGAAAAAATTACTGTGTATGCATGCTTTTATTGGTCGCCATTATTTTCTGCTAGTAAGGATTTATTTATCTAGATATTGAAAATGGATCTTTCTTTGAGAAGAAACGACTTCTCGATTTTTTTAGTTGCTAGTTATCCCTTAGCTATCTGTGATCAAGATTTTTCTATGGATTTTAACATATATAGATTTTCCCATTACATTTTGTTTCCTAGCCTTTACTATATTCACATTCACATTACATCTATTAACTCTACGCATGTTTAAGAGTACTCGACACATAGTGTAAAAAATGTCTCACTTACTTAACTTGGGGGTTTCACACTATTATTTTAAATCCATGTACATACATTTATCGAATATTATGT
>JASDQU010737008.1:82077-106675 GCA_032191745.1 Picea mariana | reverse complement strand
ATGACTCTATGTCAGGAAGATATCATGACCGTTGGATCTCCTAACTACAAATGCATACTAATGCATACTAAAGAAACAGACTTTTACCTAAGGAAACATTATATCAAGTAGATCATAACTAACTCCTAAGTGTCTAAATATCCTAACAATGAGGCATGCACATAACTCGAGTGATGAAAATATTTCAAGTGATGAATGATAATCAATATAATTGAATGTTGTTGTTGTGACTAGTCCACAACATCCCATCTAAAATATCTCATTCATGCGATATTTTAAGTGGCTTCCCCCTATACTAATTTTTTTTACAATGTACTATATTACTACACTCTTGGAAAGGTATTGGCATAGGGAAATTGTTCCTTTTGTTCATACAGTCTGGAAATATTCTTCGATGTTCTTGCTTCGGAGTTTGAATAAAAGGGTCAATGGTTTCACTCTGACATAATCAACTCTAAAATATTCATACATAATCCTTCGTGCTCCTAATATTTCAGCATGGGAATCGAGATAAGAAATGGAATATTCTACGATGCATTTTCTTCAGAGTATAAATAAAAGGGTAAATTGTGTCACTCGTACAAAAACAACTCCAAAATAATTATACATAATCCTTCCCACTCTCAATATTTAAAAATGAAATTCAATATTAAAAGGGAATATTCTTCGATGGTCTAGAATCAGAGTGTGAATACAACGGTAAAATTTTTCACTGGGAAAGAAATGAATCTGAAGGCTTACATAACCATTTGCACCCCTAAACTTTTGGCACACAAATCAAATCTAGGAACAAAATATTCTATGTACCTTTGTATCAGAGCGCAAATTACTATGCCAATGTTCCTCCTCTAATAAAATGCTTCTGAAATTCCATCATTTCAATTATTCACCCCTTTTCACTCTGATACACGGATTTGGGAAATTTTGACTTTCTAATCACATTAATGGAACAATGATGCTCTAGTGTTGAACTGGTCATAGTATGAATATAATTCAATTTGTGCGTTAGGGTAATTAAATGCATATATTACAATCCCTAAACCCTTATTGAGATCATATATGTTGATCATATGCTTAGTAGTCACTCCGTTTGCGATTGATCACCTCTGTAATGTTCTGGGAACATCAATTTCACTATAATCATAGGTTTCATATTATTTTTAATTATGCTATTGAATTATTTTCTATTATTCAAGAAATTAACGATCAATCCATTAATTTCATGATATAAAGAAAAAGTTATGGCTATTGAGATGACCCATAGATCCAAGAATAAGGCGCCTTTTGCTTCAAATTATGCACATGAAACTTCTACCTTCCAAGTAGAGGTTTTATTGATTGATATGACTTATCATATTGTAGAAGATCATTCCATGAGATATGATGAAATATAAAGATTATTCAATATTGGATATTTTCCTCCCAAATATGAAGACCTCCAAGTATACCAGAACATCCAGAAGAGCGGAATTCACCTAATAGTTGCATGACCTACATTATTCCTTTACAAAAAATCAACCCAATGGCATTTTAAGCTATTTGACCCTAGAACTTCCACAATTTTGAATAAATCTGGGGGACATATAACATATTTGTGGCCTGAAGATGTCATTACTAGATATCACCTTACTCGACCTACATGCTCTCTCAATGAGCCATTCCTAAAGGTATTTTTTCAAAATAGCAAAGGCCTAACCAATTTAATGAATAATTGGTAGGTAGAGGAGGACATAACAAGCAAGGGCAGAAGCTTATCCCTACACAAAAGTTCAAATAACCATACAAAATTATGATAGTGGTGTTGAATTGATTATATGGTGAAGAGAAGTGTACACATTTTCAGACAGATTAGTTACCTATGGCCCATACCATTGTGAAGGAAGGACAAGTTTTTAACTCGGCAGGGACACTGACTTTCAACATATGTCTCAATATGAAAAATGAACTACATATGAAAAGGCCTTGTTTCTACATGTCAACTTATTTAATTGATGTCATTTGTTCCTCAACTCCATTTCCCAACCTTGGATGGAATTGGGATCTAGATCATCATCCTATCCATGTGTATCGCTCTTAGTTGTGGGACATAAAATATAAGATATATTTATATCACATTTGTGATCCTTTCCTCTCCCCTCTTTACGCTATTATTTTTGGGTTTCCAAGGTATAAAATTTCAAGTGAAGCTAGAGTTGGGATGAAAGGGATAGATAACTAGTACATAGGAAAATATTACACCTATGTTAGAGTATAATCCATTACAGGAGTCCCTCATATATTTCCATACTTTGTTACGGATCAACTTTTAATGAGATAAATAACATATCATACCATAATAAAAGGGGTTACTTATTTTCTCATGAGAAATAGTTAAAAAATTGACCTCCTTTTCATATTCACATAGGAAACAATAGTCTATTAAATGAACAACATGCTAGAAAAGAAGCAGAGGCTCTAGAATATTTATTTTTACACTTGCAAAGTGCAAAAGGACATGAACCACATGAGCTGGCTGCGGGTCATGTTACATCTATGGGTCTTAATCATTCTAATATCCGTGTGGTAGATTTTGATGGAGACATTTTCAAAGGAGTTTTGTGTTATGAAGAGGTATTACAAAAATTGTTTGATGATGTTGTGAGGAAATAACTCCAATATGAATAAGAAAAAATGAAGAAATTTCATCAAAACAAGCTTTTAAGATTGTTGGAAGAGGATCAAGATAAATTAATCACCAAAGAGCAAGAGAAGATCAAGAAATATGAGGAATTGGATGAGAAGATGATGAATGCTAATGTGGACTATCAAAGGAGACAATATGAGATAGAAGATAAAAGGAAATTTGAAGAATCCGAGGAATTTAGAAATGAAACTAAAAAAATAGCAATCGAAGTGGAGGCTAAAAGACTTGTTGAAGAAGATAAGGCCCAGAAAAGAGAAAATGGAAGAGAAAAAACTAAGGACGAAGTTAAAATAAAGGAAGATGAGAAATTGAAGCAGTATAAGAAAAAGGAACTAAGATAAACCCCAGGCATCCCATCAAGTTCTTATCTGGGCATAGTGAACATTTATCCCCATGAATATAGCCCCCTTAATGCCATCCCATGTACTAGCACCTTTTGTTCACAGTTTTTTAATTTTGAAGGTGTTATCATGGTTGTTGGAGATTATTACTATGTTGAAAGGACGAAGAGCATTGGAAAAAGGTCGAAAAAAAGGAAAAGGGGAGATTATTTTAAGTCCAGGTCATCTATAAGAATAGTTTTGGAAAGGAAAGTTGGTCCAGACCCAAAGGAAAATGATTTACAAGAAGCTTCTGCTCTCCATGCATTTGCAGGTTTACATGCTTCATCAGTTCTTGAGGTTACCACTACCTTAAATGAATCCTGAATTAGAATCATTGAGCTAGAAATAGAGTCGAAAAAAAATTAGGATCACATCTTTGCAAAATTACTAAAAGCTATTGAGAAAAAGGATAAACTGCATAAAGAAGAAAATGTAAAGATTGTGCAAGCTATAAGGGAAGAGATGATGATCTGGATTTATGCAGGGACACAATGAAATACAGAAATACAAATAAATGCAGAGATGCAGTGGAAATAAGACTTCAGTTCATTAATAACAAATGACTAAAATATGCTTACAGACAGAATGGAAATAAACTAGCTAGGGCGCTGGTAGCTTATCTCTGAGAAGANTCGGAAGTTAAAACCTGCTAAAAATAGTAAATTGCCAAAATTGCCAGAAAACTGTTTTGAGCCAGTCGGAAAAGGTGGGTGGCCAACAATATCCACCTGAATCAGATAACTTCAAAATTTGAAAGGGATATTAGGGTTGTTGATAATATCAAGACATAGGAAATAAATAGAGCATTTAAAACCGAGAAGGATGAAATGAATGTTGAATTTAGTAAAAAAGAACAGTTGGAAGAAGACACCCATTTAAAAGATTTGGAATATACAATGGTAACAATTTATGAATAAAATGTGCAATCAAAACAGAGCATGTGAAGGAGATATTTCATTTGCAAATTGAGGTAGATGAAACCAAACTATTTATTGAACACCAAATCCTTAAAATCAAGGGATTGGAACATGCCAAGGAAAATATTGAAGAGGTTGTGGATGAAAACAAGGAAAATACTATCGCTTTGGAAACAATCAAAGCAAAGGATATTGACCTTGATGAAAATCTTAGACCTAAGGAGAAATAATTTTTGTTCCTTCTAAATGATATGCAGGATGATCAAGATGACCAAATGAGACTTGAATACCAAATAGATGAATATAGGGATCAATACCAAAAGTAAAATGATGCCTTTGACTGGATCATCAACTAGGAAGGAGTATTTAAAAATCCCCCGGCTACATTGCCATGTTATTCTAGAAAAGAAAGGATAAAATACCAATTATTCTTCGATACTTGGAAGCCTTTGTTAGAATATGTACAATTCATCCAAAATACAACATCTAAAGCATGTAAAGGGTTATGGAATAGTTATGATCATCTCCTTCAATAATTCAAGATGCAATGGATACCCCCCATCAATTAAGCAACACCCACCAAAATCAGGATAGTTGAGGTGGAGAAGCATAGGGAAACTATCACGGTGAACATTGAGCATTTAACTAAGGTAAATAATGTTTAAAAATATGAAATTAACACTTAGTTAAATCTTGGTTTCAACCTCCTATATACCAAGGACTATAATGTAGTAAGAAACACTAACATTCACAATCATCATATGAGAAGCAACACATTAACTAAGCCATCAGTAGTCGAATAAATATGAATATTAGACAAATTGACACATTTGGAACAAAATTATGGACAATTCCACTTGAAGAATACTCAAGAAAAGATGACAGATTTAAGGAGAAAAATTTCTTATACAGCTTTAGGGAAAAATATCATAGTTACAAAAACCTTGAAAACAACATTTAAATACAATACTTATCTCTCTTCCATCAAGAAACCTTTCTAGAAATTCAAAACATAATTTTTTCTCGAAAATTATGCCATGAGTGTATGGCTTGTATGGCTCAGTACAGTCATCTACAACACCAAAAATACCTAGGAAATTGTGCCAAAAAATTACAACACATACATGTCCCTTGTAGAACAATATAAGCTTAGAAAAGACACCTAGAAATTCGTTCCTACCAGCTGATAAAATAACCCTTGATTTCTATGTCCTTTCCTTTTTTTTATGACCAACAATCTCTTATGTATGACCTCCACCTGTAGCTACATTATGGAAATAAATAAATGTATTCTTATACCTTGGAATGTGTGCCTATAACTCACCTATGGATGCGTGCCAACCACCTCTTCTGTGAATATTTCCCTCCAAGAAAGAAATTTATTTCTTGGACAATGTGACCCTTCAAATTCCCTCCAATCTCTCTTCAATATGTGCACCCCTTTGTCCCTCATGAGTTGCCTTTATCTAATTTCAGAGTGTAACTCCTCTAACCCTTGGCCTCCCTTGAGTTACTCCTCACTTTCCCTTTAGATCAATGGTCACAACTTAATCACTTGTTGATGTCACTTAAGTCACTAAAGTGACCCACAACGTCATAAAGCCACTTTTACACTTTAAAAATAAAATACCCAACTTTATAAAATCACTTTATAAAGTTTCGTTATAAAAACACATTATAAAGTCACTAGGGATAAAATGTGATCGATCACTTCTACATGTTGGGCATCACTTATGCAGAAGTACCTCTGAGCTACCAAATATAAAAATACCTCTTAGCAAGAGAGGTACTTCTGGTATCACCACGAAAATAAATCTCCAACTCATTATTTTTCATAGTTTCTCCCTATGTACTAGAATCCTTAGCTCCCTCTGAAAAGGAATCCATTTCTCCCACTACACTGGAAGGATTTGCAATTACCTATGTTGATTCATGAACTGAATACATGCTCCTAGGAGAATTCACACTCTCATGATCATGCATTTGTGTCCACTCTTTCCTCCTGAGCCCTCTGAGAGTCCCGAAAGAGGACCGAGTCCCCAGTATCAACTCTCTCTACTGTGCAACCTTCCCACTCTCTGAAATAGAATCTAAATCCACAAATCCATTGAACCCCAACACAATACATCTTAAAAACCTGTATAGCATACCCTCCTTGATGCGAAGACTCACTACTACATCTTGGGTATCTTCTCTCTTTTAATGTATGAATACTTTTCCACCCTCAAACATAACTGCATACCCCGTGTCTTCCAAGGATAATATTGATAGAAACTTCAACCTGAGTACATATATCAGTCCTACCATCTCCAAAGATCATATTGACTCTAGATGAAATCTGACACATCCAACCCATTTCACTACATGCATGGTGTGCACCCCACTCTTCANTCTGGTAGCACAAAGGTTTTGGTAATGGACCCACATTTGTTTGATGGATAATGGTATGAGTTTTGATATATTTTTAGGTAATAATATTCTAGATGGATAGTACATGTCATGCCATTTCTGGTGGTATGTGGAATGTCAGATAACACCTCATGGTTCGAGAGTTATGTCCATGTGAAGTTGGAGAACCCTCATGAGTCATCTAGAAGCCCAAAAAGGTCAAAGTAGTCAAATGTTTGCAAAAGAAATTATTTAAATAATAAAGTTAATGGAGAACTCCCTAAAATAAGGAAAGTGGGATGCTACATGAAAGTATAAATAAAAGGAAAGGATCTCTCATTTAATCACACTTGAATCTATTGAATATCATTGAATATTTATTTTGTGAAAGGTTATTTGGGCATGTATTATTGATAAAGAAAAGTGCGACAGGAAAAGTGCGGAAGAAAATTGCGGTAGGAAAACTATTGCATAAAAAGTGCGACAGAAAAATCACAGCAGAAAAATTGCGGTAGAAAAAGTGCGACAGAAAAATCACAGAAGAAAAAGTGCGACAGAAAAGTCACGGCAGAAAAAGTGCAGAAGAAAAGTCGTTGCAGAAAAAGTGTGGAAGAAAAATTGCAACAACATGGTTTGGGTCTATTTATGAGAGATATGGCATATCTTGTTTGAGGTATGTTTTGTGAGCTACGGTTTATCTCTTTATATGGTATTGGATGTTTAGTATTGTTGCATATATCAAATTTGTTGAGGGATATAGTTGGTATTTTGTTGTTGGTATTTGGCATATGGGTATTGGTCTTTTGGTTGTGATGTGTTCTTGAAGTTGTTGGTTTATCTTGAGGCTACATAACAATGAGGTTGTGGCACATGGTTTGATGTAAGGATTTATGGTATTTGGTTTATAGATAGAGTGATGAATTGTTAGATAACTTTTGGTGGTTATATTTATGTATGTCTTTGGTATATGGTTGAGGTACATGTTGGGTACATGGTTGAGACAAGTAGTTGATGAGTTGGCACATACATGAGGTGTATAATTGATGAGCTGGCACATAAATGAGGTGTATAGTTGATGATGTTGGTACATATTGATGAGTGAAGTTTGATGCAATGTTGATGCATGGTACATGTTGGTTCAGGTTATTGGTACACATTGTTTGGTTCAGGTTATTGGTACACGTTGTTTGGTTCAGGTTATTGGTACAGGATGTTACAGGTTATATGTCTAGGTTGAAAGTGGTAGTAGTTGATTCAGCGATAGTGGAAGGTTGTATAAATTTGGAATTTATATTTCAGGGCAGTTCGATGGGGCAAGGATAGGTGGTTGTATCCACCTTCTAGTTGTAGCCAGAGAACTTAGGGGGTTGTAGCCTCCTTCTGGTTGTATCCAGAGAATTGGGATGTTGGAGCTTCCCTTAGGTTTTATCCTGAGAAACTAGGGGGTTGGATCCTCCTTCCATTTGCATTCAGAAAACAAATGAAGTTGGTTCTTTCAATGAATGTGATTCTTCAAGACATATAAGAAAAATCATTTCATGGTTTTCTCCCTCTTTGGATTTCCACATAAAAACATTGGTGTACTATGTATGTGTATGATTTCTCATTTGTTCATTATTTATTTACTCTTTAATTATTGGATGATAATAATACATTGATATAACACTTGCATTATATGGTTAAAAAGGATTAAATTTCTCTATTACTGATTCAACCCCCTCTCAGTAATCCAACAATTGGTATCAGAGCAAGTTCCTTCATAAATCAATTTAACTACTAAAAGGTAGATCATGGAGAGAAAAAACATGTATAAAAATGGAATACCATAGTTTGATGGACAAAAGTGTGCATTTTGGAGCAGAAGGATGAAAATATATATACAAGCACATGGATTTGAAATTTGGCAATCAGTTGTAGATGGATACAAAGAACCATCAGTTCCGCCGACAAATGAAAGAGCAATAAAACTCAGGAAAAATAAATCCAAAGACACAAATGCACTTCTGAATGGTATTTGTGAATCCGTTTACACCAAATTTTTACATTGTAAATCCGCTAAAGAGATTTGGGACAAGCTTCAAAATATTTATGAAGGACATTCAAAATCAAAGAAACAAAGCTTAAAATTTACAGAGGTCAGTTCGAACAACTAAAGATGAAGGAAGATGAGGATATTGTAGCTTACTTCTTACAAGTCGATGAAACAATAAATGTAATCATAGGATTGGGAGAAGAAATTAAAGAATCTATAATTGTTCAAAGGTACTAAGATCTCTCCCTATGAGATTTGATACTAAGATATCAACACTAGAAGAAAGAGCAGATATAGACTCAATAAGCATGGATGAACTACATGGAATCTTCATAGCATATGAAATGAGCACTGAATAGGAAAATCCAGATATAAAAGAAGCAACTTTCAAAGCATCCAAAAGTTCAAAGAAAAAGGGAAACAAAAAAGAAAAATATCATAGTAGCAACAGTGACATCTCAGAAGATGATGAAGAAATGGCCAAGTTTGTCAGAAAATTGTACAATGTAACCAACGAAAGATATAAAGGTAAGTTTCCTTTGATTTTTTTTAATTGTGATGGTCTTGGTCATTTTTATAACAAATTTCCTCATAAGAAAAACAAGAGGAATGATGAAGATTACTCAAATATAAAACAAACATATAAAGGAAAAATAACCGCAAAGAAAGTTTTCAATAAAAGCTTATGCACCAAAGAAGACATCTCATCATCAGATGAAGATGAAGTCAATGACAGTGAGATAAAAATAGTTCTATTCATGGTAGTATAAGGCTATGACAAAGAATACATCGAAGAAGAATATGCATAGGCTGAAGAAGAATATGAAGAGGCAGAAGTTGACTACCGATAAGAATTTTTGTGTGCCATAGAAGTTATAATAAGAGAAAAGAAGAAAAATAAGAAGCTGCAAGAAGAACTAGACAAGAAAGAAGACACTCAGGAACTAGAAAAAATGATCACAAAGTTGAAGGTTCAAATAGAAGAAGATAAAAGATTTGAAGAAGTTCTCAAAGAATAGCTAGAATAAAGAGACATGATCATTGGAAATTTGGAAGCAGAAATTGTCACATTAAGAAATGATCTTCAAAAGACAAATATGCAGAACAACTCAAAAGTTTTGGATGACATTATCAGCAGTCAAAAACCTCATCATGACAAGTTTGTACTTGGATTTAATAAGACAGAAAATGGATCAAGCTCCAAAACAACATAGAAAGAAACATATTCAAAAAGTTATGCAGAAACAATCAAAGGGGATAGAAAGATATACAAGTAATATTATAGGGACACTCCTCCACCGAGAAGATTCAGATTTCAGAATCAACAACTGATAGATAGGCCTTAGGAAGAAGAAGGATTCATAAGAGCAAATCCTTTCAGAATATCTTCAACTCCCATGTGTCAAACTATATTTTTTGTTTTATGTTATGCATCTAATAATTTTTGACATAAATCTATGAATTGTAGAGCTAACATCAAGAACATAAACAATTTTGAAAGTCATACACAAAAGGGTTATCCAAGAAGGCCTGGTGAAATACAGAGAAATATTTAGAACATGTTTGAATCATTGAGTATTTAAGTGGAATGATACAAGTGTAACAACTTTGGACACATGGAAAAAGATTGCAGAATGATAGTTCCTCCTACAGAACTAGAAAATAACAACAATAGTCATAGACAGGAACCTCAGAAGTGAACATGGATAATAAAGAAGAATCAGTATAGCAATAAAGAATGCAGACTCACTCTACAATATAAGTAGAAGAAATGTGGTTGGTATGTTGACAATGGTTGTTCAAAACACATGACATGTGATAAAGAAAGGTTTCTTACATTAAGAAAGGAAAGAGATGGATCAGTCTCTATCGAAAATGATAATTCATCTAAAATCATTGGAAAAGGCACAATCAGAATTAGAAACAAGAATACCAAGGTAGAAAATGTTCTACTAGTAGAAGATATGAAGCATAATATTTTAAGTGTGATTCAAGTGTGTGACCAAGGTCATAAATTTACTTTCAATTCACAAAAGTGTGAGATAAGAAAATAAGATTAAGGAAAATTGATTGCAATAGCTGCAAGAACTTCAAGCAACATATATGTACTAAGTGAAATTGGAAATGAAAAGTGTTGTCTATGAAAAGAAGATGAAATTTGGATATGGCACAGAAGAATGGGTCACATACACTTTGATAACCTTGTGAAAGTCAACAAAAAGGAAATAGTTAGAGAAATTCCCCAAAGTATGAAACCAACCAACACTTTATGCAAGCATTGTCAAAAAGGAAAGAAAACAAAGACCAGGTTTAAATCAAAAGAATATTCAACAACAAGACTACTGGAAATTGACCATACTGATCTAGTTGGACCAACTACAATAAAGGGTTTAAAAGGTGATAAATACTTTATGATATTAGTTGATGATTATACAAGAATGACTACAGCTTGCTTTCTCAGGTTTAAGTCAAAAGATTTTGAAAACTTCAAGGTCTACAAGGAAATGGTTGAAAATGAAATGGATTCAAAAATAAAATGTTTGAGATATTATAATGGAGGAGACTTCACTTCAAAGGAATTTATGGACTACTACAACAAGCATGGAATAAAAAGGCAATTCTTCGTTGCTAGGACACCTCAACAGAATGGAGTTGTTGAAATAAAGAACATGACAGTACAAGAAATGGATCGAACAATGTTAATGGATTCCAAATTGATAGATATATTTTGGACACATGCAGTGCATATAAAATTTCACATTCAAAACAGAGTAATTCTCATAAGAAACACTGACAAAACTCCCTACGAGCTATGGAAAGGAAGACCAACAAATGTGAATCACTTCAGAGTATTTGGAAGAAAATGCTACATCAAAAGAGAAGATGGAAGAATGGGAAAGTTTGACTCTTCTTTGGACAAAGGAGTACTTGTTGGTTAATCAAGTACAAGGAAAGAATACAAGTGTTACAATTTTAGGTTGAACAAACTTGTGGAAAGCACCAATGTAACAATTGATGAAACAAGTGAACACAAATTAAAGGAAGAAGAAAATGAATCAATGGGACAACTATATGAAGATGAAGAGGATCAAGCATAATTAGAAGAGAAAGTTCAACAAGTGCCTCCAAAGACACCTAGAAAATGAGCACAGAAGAATCATCCTTCTGATCGGATTATCGGAAACAAAGATGCAGAAGTTGAGACTAGAAGAATAATATGTTCACCAGAACAAACACACCTAGCACTCTCATCTATGATTAAACCAATTTTTTTTGAAGAGGCCAGTAAGGATGAATTTTGGAATAAGGCCATGTATGAATAATTGTATCAAATAGAGAAGAATGATACTTGGGGATTGGTTCCAATACCAAAGAATAAGAATGTGATTGACACAAAGTGGGTATTCACAAATAAATTGAATAAAGATAGACAAGTTACAAGAAACAAATCTATATTGGTATGTAAAGGATACACACAGGTTGAAGGAATCGAATTTCAAGAGACATTTTCTCTAGTTGCTAGAATGGAAGCAATATGATTTCTCCTAGCTTATGCATGCTCCAAGAATAGTAAAGTGTATCAGATGGACGTGAAATTATGTTTTTTGAATGGGGAAGTTGAAGATGAAGTCTACACTGAACAGCCAGAAGGATTTTAGTTGTCAAAGAACACAGATTATGTGTGTAAATTGAAGAAGGCCTTGTATGGTATAACACAAGCTCCTAGAGCATGATACTCTAGAATGGATAAATATCTATAATAGGTAGGGTTCAGAAAAGGAACTGCACACAAAAAACTCTACATCAAGATAACTCAAGATAATATTTTATTAATTGAAGTTTATGTTGATGATATTATTTTTGGAAGTACTGATGACAGGTTAAACCAGGAATTTGCAAAGGATATGCAAAATGAATTTGAAATGTCATTACCTGGAGAACTATACTTATTTATGGGTCTTCAGATACGTCAAAGAAACCAAGGAATTTTATTTCTCAAACTAAGTATATCAAATAAATGCTAAAGAGGTTCAAAATGGAAGATTGCAAATCAGTTGCCACTCCTATGCAAACCAGTTGCAAGTTGAGGAAATATGATGATTCAAAGTCTACAGACCAGAGGCAATATAGGTCAATGATTGGTAGCTTACTATATGTGACAGCATCCAGACCAAATGTAATGTAGGCAATTGGACAGGTGGAATGATTTCAAGAAACACCAAAGGAATCATATGTATTAGCAGTGAAGAGGATTTTCAGATATCTTAAAGGAACAAAAGAATTTGGATTATGGTATCCAAAAAGAAATTATCTATCACTTATTTCCTACATATATGAATATGGGCAGGTTGCATTGATGACCAACGAAGCACTGATGGAGAAACATTCTACTTGGGTGAGTGTTTAGTATCATGGTTAAGAAAGAAACAATCATCAGGATCCTTATCTACATCCAAGGAACAATATATTGCAACAACAACATGTTGTAGACATGTTCTATGGATGAAACAAACTTTGACAGATATATAGGTTGAGTATGATGAGCCCATTCCAATCTATTGTGATAATACAAACTCCCTTAGTATCTCAAAGAACCCAATGATTCACTCCAAGACGAAGCACATTCCAATAAAGTATCACTTTCTATGGGAATAGGTTGCAGAGAAGAACATTAGATTTGAATATGTGGGTAAAAAAGAACAAGTGGCAGAGATATTTACAAAACTACTTCTACGAGAACCCTTTGAGTATCTTTGACAAAGACTCAAAGTAATTTTTACTCCAAAATGAATTCTTTTGGATGCTTATCTTATATGTCTTAGATTTACACAAGGAAGCACCATAAAGAGGACAGTTCAGGTTGGGAGATCAGTTTTAGGAAGAGTTCGGTCGGGGGGGGGGGTATCCCCAAGGATAGTTCAGTTAGGGGGAGAAGCCCCAGATGGAAAGATACATTTTCCATTGATGACAAAGGGGGAGAGATTTATCAGATGTAGAACACAGAGGCATGGTTTTAGGGTGAGTGATGGTCACAAGGGGAGCATGAGTGATATGAATTCATCATTGCATGACATGACTTTAGTATTGTATCAGAGTGTTGCCATCAATTACAAAGGGGGAGATTTTTTTATTAATTGGGTTGGTTGTGATTGATGTCTACCCTTGAAGAAAGTCTGGTAGCAAATTCCAGTAGCACAAAGGTTTGGGTAATGGAACCAAATTTATTTGATGGATAATGGTATGAGTTTTGATCTATGTGTACGTAACACTATTCTAGATGGATAGTAGATGTCATGTCATTTCTGGTGGTATGTGGAGCATCAGATAACTCCTCACGGTTAGAGAGCTATGGACATGTGAAGTTGGAGAACCCTCATGAGTCATATAGAAGTCCCAAAAGGTCAAACTAGTCAAAGTGTTTGCAAAATAAATTATTTAAATAATAAAGTTAAAGGAGAAACCCCTAAAATAAGGAAAGTGGGATGSTACATGAAATTATAAATAAGAGGAAAGGATATCCCATTTAATCACACTTGAACCTATCGAATATCATTGAATATCTATTTTGTGAAAGGTTATTTGGGTAGGTATTATTGATAGAGAAAAGTGTAGCAGGAAAATTATAGAAGAAAAGGTGCAATGGGAAAAATGTGGAAAAAAAAGTGCGATAGGAAAACTGCAGCAGAAAAAGTGCGATAGAAAAATCATGGCAGAAAAAGTGCGATAGAAAAATCGCAGCAGAAAAAGTGCAGAAGAAAAAGTGCGGCAGAAAAATCACGGCAGAGAAAGTGCGTCATAAAAATCGTGGCAACAACATGGTTGGGGTCTATTTATGAGAGATATGGCACATCTTGTTTGAGGTATGTTTTGTGAGCTAGGGTTTAGCTCTTGATATGGTATTGGATGTTCCATATTGCTACATATATCATATTTGTTGAGGGATACAGTTGGTATTTCGTTGTTGGTATTTGGCATATGGGTATTGGTATTTTGGTTTTGATGTGTTACTGAAGTTGTTGGTTTATCTTGAGGCTACATAACAATGAGGTTGTGGCATATGGTTTGATGTAAGCGTTTATGGTATTTAGCTTATGGATAGAGTGATAAATTTGTTAGATAACTTTTGATGGTTATATTGGTGTATGTCTTTGGTATATGGTTGAGCTACATGTTGGGTACATTGTTGAGATAAGTAGTTGATGCGTTGGCACATACATGAGGTGTATATTTGATGATGTTGGTACATATTGATGAGTTAGGGTTGATGCATGGTTGATTCATGGTACATGTTGGTTCAAGTTATTGGTACAACCTGTTATAGGTTATTTGTACAAGTTGACAGTGGCAGTGGTTGATTTAGTGACAGTGACAGATTGTCTACATTTGGCATTTATATTTTAGGGAATTTGGATGGGGAAAGGATAGGTGGTTTTAGCAACCTTCTGGTTATATCCAGAGAGATTAGGGGGTTGTAGCCTCCTTCTAGTTGTAGCTAGAGAATTGGGGAGTTGGATCTTCCCTCAGTTTGTAGCCTGAGAAACTAGGGGGTTGGAGCCTCCTTACATCTGCAGCTGGAAAACAAAGGAAGTTGGTGCTTCCAATGAATGTAATTCTTCAAGACATATAAGAAAAATCATTCTGTGGTTTTCTCACACTTTGGGTTTCCATGTAAAAACACTGGTGTATTGTGTGTGTATGATTTCTCATTTTCTCATTGTTTATTTACTCTACAATTATTGGATGATAATGCTACACTAATATAACACTTGCATTATATGGTTAAAAAGGATTAAATTTCTCTATTATTGATTCAACCCCCCTCTCAATAATCCAACAATATGATTCATTGTCCATGAACCACACTTTAATTTACTCAAAGACAATACCACCACTACCTAAGGGACCAGTCATCAGACAAAATTCCCTCTCATATTTCTCTGCAAACTCAACAACCTCAGTAGATGTTGGCACCCTTGGTTCAGGCTTCTTCTTCTTGTTCAAAAACTGACTAGCATAGTGTCTACTCTTATGACATCAAAATAATTTCACTTTGCTCATGTATTTATTCTTATCATTTCTCTTTCCTGCAAGAGAAATGTTCTTCTCGTTTGAACCATTCACTTCCTTCTCCTAAGACCCCTCTCAGATCTCCTCCTGTATAAATTCATCCCACAATTTGCTCCAGTGAGGGATATTCTCGCTCGCCACCATGCACTTCACAAAAACCTCCCTCTCCTTGGTGAATCCTATGAGGGGTATACACACCAACTCTGAGTCTTGGATTCTTTAACTTCATTAACACCAAGAGCTATGATATCTAATGCAAGTACTATCATGATGGTATTCACAAATGACCACAACTAGTTCTCCTTGAGAACACTTGTGATTCTCACCTTCCACTACAAGTAGTTGGAGATCCCTTCCAACCTATATTCAAACCTGATGTAGGAAGTCATCTTTGTATTACTAAGAAAGAGCCTTTATTTCCCCTTCTTCCAGGAAAATTTCCTAGCAAGTCACTTTTGTTCCAAATGCCAAACTGTCCACTGAACTTCATAGCACCATCTCGGATACCATGTTGAAGAATATAAACTTAACACTTAGTTAAATCTTTGTTTCAACCTAAAATATACCAAGGATTGTAATGCAATAAGAAGCACTAACATTCAACATCATATGAGAAGAAAGAAACTAACTAAGTCATCACCAATAGAATAAATTTGAATAGTAGACAAATTTATAGATTTGGCACAAAAATTTGGATAATGCCACTTGAAGAATACTCAAGAAAAGATGACAGATTTAAGGAGAAAAATTTCTTATTTATCTTTAGGGAAAAATATCAGAGTTACAATAGCCTTGAAAACAACATTTAAATAATATACTTATCTCTCTTCCAACAAGAAACCTTCGTAGAAATTCAAAGAAAAATTCTTTCTTGGAAATTGTGACATGGATGTATGGCCTGTATGGCCTAATACAGTAAGCTACAACACCAAAACTACCTAGAAAATCATGCCATAAAATTATAGCACAGTTATGTCCCTTACAGAACAGTCTAAACTAAGCAAAGACACCTAGAAATTCATTCCAACCAATGGATAAAACATCCATCGATTTCGGTTCCCTTTCCTTTGTTGTAGGACCAACAATATTTGTTGTATGGCCTCCACCTATAGTTGTAGTGTGGACAACAATAAATGCAGTCTTCTACCTTGGAATGTGTTCCTATCCCTCACCAAGGAATGTGTGCAAGCTCCCTCTTTTTTGACTCTTTCCTTCCAAGAAAAAAATTTCTCTCTTGGACAATGTCACCCTTCACATTCCCTCCAAGTTCTCCTCAATATGTGTGCTGGGATCTCTCCCTCATGATATGGCTTTATCTAATTTCAAAGTGTAACTCCTTTAAACCTTGGTCTCGCTTGAGTGACTCTTCACTTTCCCTTTAGATCAACGATCACAACATAATCATTTGTTGAGGTCACTTAAGACACTAAAGTGATCCACAACCTCATAAAGTGACTTGTACCCTTTAAAAACAAAATACACAACTTTATAAAATCACTTTATAAAGTTACTTTATAAAAACTCATTATAAAGTCACTAGGGAGAAAATGTGTTCGATCACTTCCACATGTTGGGCGCCACCTATGCAGAAACACTTTAGAGATACCAAATCTAACAAATAAAGAATCTATGGAAGAGTAATTGTTGAGAACTATCAAACTCATCACTATGGCCCAAGATTTCATTAAATGCACAACACAAGAACTGAAGCAAGACGTTTCCACCAAGTTTTGTGACAGTGAATTGGATATAAAAAATATGCAGTTAGATAATTTACAAAAGATCATGGATAATTATTCACTATGGAAATAATATCGAGACTGAATGTAGATTCAAAAGAACCCATGATGATCCCTATTTTCATAACTACTCCACCTGTCTCATTTTTTCTTTTTGTAATCCTAATAAGGAAAGGAATGCGAAGAGTCACTTTTTTAAACTGTTTTTTTCTTATGATTGAATCTCGAGAATGTAAAAATCCCACTGTAAAGGAGACTAGGATTTTGACTTGGATTGTATCAAGATAGTACTCTTACTGTATGTGAATTTGAATAAGATATATTTTGAAGATTTTGGTACAAATGTGTATGAATGAGACTATTATGTTTATGCATGTTTATTTCTATGAATGTTAGGATTTTAGTTTAATGAACTATTTCTAGACTATTTTTTTAATGTCCATAGTTGCCATTATTTTTATATTAAGTATAACGAAAATATGATAAGTTAGTGAATCAATTAGTTGTGTCTCACTCACTATATTGTTAAATTCTCATATTCCTTGCTTTCATGAATTATTTTTGTGCAAGTAATATAATGTTTAATTGCACTTATTTTCTATAGCTCGCTCCTAATCAACATAGGATAGTATAGAATAGGAATAAATTTTAGGACAATAATTAATCATTTTAGTCTAGTTTAGTTCTCTAGAATCTTAACTCATCTAAGAAAATTTTGTTCTCATGTTCATATTTAGATAATTAGTTTATATTGGAAACCAAGATAGTATTCTGGTCGAATATGCTACCCCAAACGAGAGTGGTTCAAATTGGGTCTTACCATTAGGTGTTCTCTCTTAGCTTCTTTAACGGGTCGTTCTGGTCTGTCAACAATTACTACAAGTTGTATTATTTGGAATAGTTTTCTGGGAAAATCAATAATTTTGTTTAATGTACTCAACATAATGTCTCAATTTCATTATGACATGTTACAAATACATGTAACAATTACATATTGGTTTCATTTTGATTATTTTGGACCTTTATGTTAACCTGTTTTGTATGAGGATGAGTCTCTTATTCATATATAATAAAATGTGTTTATTATTTTATTGCATTATTGAATGTTATAAAATGTTTCACTGTTCATTAATTAATATATGGATGATTTATGTTGTTACAAATAATAGAGGTTTAATTCATTGAATAGATAATTAATGCAATCATTATATCAAAACAGAATAACAAAAATATAAAAAAGAATATTATTGTAAAAAATATTTGATTTTGAGATGATTAATATAAAATTTGTAAAAGAAAAAATTAATTTTAAATATACACATATCATTGGACTATATTATTTTTGAATCACTAAATGGAACATGCCATAAAATAGACAACGATGCAGTTTTTTATCAATACACACCAATTGTCATTAATTAAATAGAAGCATCAATGATAACAATTGTGAAAAATCATTGTTACTTTAAGCAACAAAAAGTACGATTGATTATATTTATTATGTTAAGCAACATAACATATGATAAGTTTCACCAATGTGTTGGAATGTTTTTCAATTCTAAGAGGGAGGGGGTGAATTAGTATTTCTTCTTTTTCTCAAATTAAATTAATTCTTTATTAATTTATAACAATTTAACAACAATAATGTACAAAGCTCTGAATTTTAAATGTAGAAATCATAAAAATTATATATAAGTTATAAGTTACAGTTTGTAAGAGATACCAATATATGTTATTTTGAGCACCAACTCAAGGAGACACCAATCCCCTATTTTCCAAGGTCCAACTCCATGTAGATTAGGCTCCAACCTGTAAAGGACTCCAATCCTCTGTTTTTTCAAGAACCAACTTCAGGAAGCTGCAACTCCTTGTTTCAAGATTCAATCTGTAGAGGACTCTAATCCTCCCTTGCTCCTCTCTTCCACCTTCACCTCATGTGTATTTTTTAGGCTTCATATAATTCCTTGGACTGTGCTTATGTTTTTTATCTTCTTAATTAGACCACAGAGGAACTCTCCTTCCATTAAACCTTTCTATTTATATAATATTCCAACATGTATGAATTTGAAACATTATGTCTCTTTGTATGAACCAATGCACTTCTTCATTTAATTTAATAATAATTCTAACATTTTTTCATTTAATTGTTTTTGTCTTTATTTCAAAAGGATTCAAATCCCTTGTAAGTTTTTCATGATTAATGGGATATATGAGTGCTAAAAAATGTTTATTGTTGTTGTAACAGTTCCTTGAACAAACCCTGAGCCTGAGGTGTTAATTATATTTAATCATATTTTTATCTTTTATGAGTTGATATAAGTTATGGATGACTCTTTTTATTTTGGTCTCACACTTCCATATTGATCCAATGATCTACGATCAATATTCTTCGTCCATTGTCAATCCATATAATTTATGATTTCATTGTCTATCGACCTCAACCATCCAATAACTATTCCTCAATAATTACTTTGGGAATATTATATTTTCTAGATCATTGAAGATAAATATGTCTGATCCGTAAAAAAGAGGCTTATATCCTATCTATCTCACCAACATGGAATTCTCTATTTAAAAAAATTATAACTCTAGATATTTATATGACGAGAAATTCTCAAGCACTCAAGCCACATGTCGAGTTGAAAAATAAAATAGATTCGACCACCTAGAAGTCTAAATGTGAAAAATGAGTTGGCCAAAATGCAAGTCGGTTTCAAGGAAAAATAATTCGACCAAATTCGAGTCGAAAAATAAAATAGAGTCGACCACCTAGAAGTCGAAATGGGAAAAACAAGTCAACCAAAATGTAAGTCGGTTTGAGGAAAATTAAGTCGACTAAATTCAAGTTGACCAAAATTCAATAAATGCAAGTCGCAATCAAAGACAATTCAAGTCGAAGTTGAAGGAAATGCAAGTTGAATTTATCCAAGTCGAAGTCAGAGTTAATGCAACTCGAAGTTATCCAAGTTGAAGTCGAAGGAAATGCAAGTCAAAGTTATCAAAGTCGAAGTTATCAAAGTCGAAGTCGAAGGAAATGTAAGTAAAATTTATCCAAGTCGAAGTTGAAGGAAATGTAAGTCAAATTTTATCCAATTCAAAGATCAAGAATTCTAATAGAGACTCTCATACAAGACCCTTTTACACATTTTATTGAGCACCAAATTTTGATATTTCCCCTTTTCATTTAGATAGGACAAATTTAGTATCCATAGGTAATCCGTGTTTAGACAATGCTTGTGTTTGACAATATCATATGTACGATTTTGATGATGATGACCATACTATTGACCTCTTTGCATCAATGCCAATGCCAAAATAACATACCCTCTTTGACATCAATGACAACACCATAAAATCATGTCCAACATGGTGTTTTATATATAATATATGACCTGATTCTTTAATTATAGCATATGCACCGATTATTTATATATAGTATACACACTTATGCTTCAATTAGCATATATGTAATGGTTTTTAGTAATAAAAATTGGCATCGACATCTCACCTAAATTTATGTAAATTTCACTATCCTTCCATGCAGATGGAAATACAAGTGTCGATGCAACCATTTATAAGAGCATTGGGGTGTAATATATATATGAGCACCATTATTTCTTAAAACAAAACACATACTATTGCATCCAGTAATAATAAAGAACCAATGTTTCATATAACATAAAATACGGTACCTGTGCATAATAATTTTAATATCACAAGTGATTTGTGATTGTGTGTGCACACTAGTACATGTTACTTAAAAACTCATCAATGTGTATTTCTTAAAAATGCGCTGATGCATGTGAATTCAAACACATATGTGCATTTTTGTACCATTAAAATCACCTAAAAAACTCCTTTTCTACAACCACCACCTGTCCAATTTTTTTTGGTTATATATAACATCTCTTAAAAACTCTGCTTGCAATAGTAGAGGTTGTAGTGGAGGTTTTTATGAATTTTTTTCCAAATCTTGTAACACTAGAAACCTCTGCTACAAGGTGTTCTCCTTGTAGTGGATGTTCCTAAATGGTTATGATGCATGATGTTATTCATCTTGGTTGAATTATATGGAATCATTATGTTCCTCAATGGTTACGTGGAATTACGACATTCATTAAGGTTTTTTTTACATTGTGATGTTCCTTAATGGTTATGTCACATTGTGATGTTCAACTTGGTCGACTTATGTTGAATTGTAGTGTTTTCTAAGCGCTATGACGCATTGTGATGTTAATGAAAGGATATGTTGGATTATGATGTTACTTAATGGTTATGTAGAATTGTAGCATTTATCTTGGTTGACTTATGTTGAATTGTTGTGTTCCTCCATGCTTATGCCACACTATGATGTTCCTCAAGGGTTAGGTTAGATTGTGATGTTCCTCAATCGTTATTTCATATAGAGATGTTTATTATGGTTGACTTATCTCAACCATGGTTGTATTTTGTTGGTCATGGTTCACTATGGACATGACTGACTATGTTTGATTATGGTTGACGTTCCTCACATTGCAACATTTGAAAATGGCTATGTAGGATTACAATGTTGGGTCATGTTTGTCACATTGTGGTGTCGGGATATGTTCGTCACATTGCAACGTTCAGATATGTGTGTCAGAATGTAAAGTTTGTGAAGATTCATTTTGTATTTCATCACTTTGCGATGTTCATCACTGGTTATGATGGATTATGATGTCAAGGGTTATGTTAGATTGTGGCATTCATCAAGGATTATGATGGATTGTGATGTTTGTTAAGGGATTATGGAACTTAGAGATAATTTTAAGGATGGAAATTTATATTAGAATGTAGAAACCTTGGAAAATCTTACTAGTCCTTAATATGAAAAATATAAAATGTTTGGTGATATTTTTGTCAAAATATTCAAATTTCTAAGTATTTTGTATAGTTTATATAAAATTTGGGCTATTTTTAAGGTAAAATAATTTTATTCTATACAATTTGGGTGAATCGATTTTAGGAAAAATGGATATTAGCTAATCCTTTTTTTGCAAAAAGTATGGAAATTTAGCTCATGGACGATTCATAGCCCCTAAAAGTTTCCAATTTATGGTTGTCTTTCATCACATGTGCCATTAAGGGCCATGTTAGATTGAAATGATCATCAAGGGTTATGTTGGATTACGATGTTCGTTCATGGATTATGGTTGAATTTCATCACATTATAATGTCTATAAAGGGTTATGTCACATTGTGACATTTTTCAAGGGGTATGTTAGATTTTGATGCTCCCAATGATTATGTTGCATTGCGAGATTCATATTCATTATGTTATGTCAAATTTCTACATTCATTTATTCTTATTCCATATTGTGACATTTGTAAAGGCTCATGTCACCTTGTGACATTCCTTAAGGGTTATGTTTCAATGGGATGTTCTTGAATGGTCATGATGCATTGTGATATTCATATTAGTTCATTTATAAGGAAAATTTGTGCTCCTTGTTGATTATGTTGCATTGCAAGGAGTTTATCAACAAAACCATGTGTGATTTGGGTTGACCATGGCTAGATACAATTGAATATGGTTGAACACGGGTGCCCATATTACTATGGTTGACCATGGATAGCCACGATTGACTATTGTTGACCATGGGTGGCCATATTACTATGGATGACCAAGGTTGACTATGGTTGGTGATGGATATGTTACATTGGTTGACTTTGGTTATGTTACATTGCGATGTCAAGGGTTATCTTAGATTCTGACATTTGTTAAGGGTTATGTTGGATTATGACATTTGTTAAGACATTATGGTTGAATTTTGTCACATTGTCATGTTTGTGAAGGGTTATGTCACATTGTGATTTATGTTAAGGGTTATGTTGGACTTTTATGTTCCCTAATGGTTATGTCACAATGCAATGCTCATATTTGTTGTGTAATGTTGAATTGTTATGTTCATCTATGGTTATGTCATATTGTGACATTCATTAAGATTTATGTCACCTTGTGACATTCGTTAAGGGTTATTTTTTAGTGAGATGTCCTTGAATGGTCATGATGCATTGTGATATTCACCTCATCAACTTATATGGAAATTTTATGTTCCTCATTAGTTACGTTACATTGAGATATTCATCAATGGTTGGGTTATGTCACGAGGTGTATATCGACATAACAATGAGTGACTTGGGTTGACCATGACTATGGTTGACCATGGGTTCCCATATTACTATGGTTGATCAAAGTTGACTATGGTTCTGTTACATTGCAACATTCATGTTGGATGAATTTTGTCAAATTCCTATTTTCTTCAATGGTTGCATCACATTGCAATGTTCATCAAGGTTTTTGTCTGATTGAGACATTCCACAATGGTTATGTTTGATTGTGACATTCCCAAAGGTTATTTTTCATTGTGATGTTCATATATTTTGACTAATGTCAAATCGTACATTCCTCAATGGTTATGTTTCATTGCAACATTCATCAAGGGTTGTATCTCTATCTTATGTTTTTCAAGGGTTATGCTTCATTATGAAGTTATGGAAAAACATTATGCATTTTGATATTCATCTTAGTTTACTTATGTGGAATTGATATGTTCCTTATGTCAAATTTTTATTGCTATCTAATGTTCCTCAAGGATTCTGATTCATTGTGATGTTCCTAAAAGGTATGATGCACTGTGATATTCATCTTATTTAATTTATGTGGAATTTCTATGTTTCGAATTGCTATTGTTTTTCTCAAGAATTATGTTTTATTGTATTATCCCTTAAAAGTACAACACTTTGTAATACTCATCTTAGTTAACTTGTGTGGAATTTTTATGTTCTTTTTAATGATTATTTCATATTGTAACATTCATCATAGATTATGTCAATGTTTTCATGTTTCTTAATTATTATAAGATATTATATTTGAAAAAATAATAATATTAATTTATATAGTTTTAACAAAAGATATATACAAATATAATTTGTAATTTATATGAAATCTTGTTAAATTTATAATTAAAAAACATGTGTTCATGAATTAAAAAAAATTTCATCAATATAAAAAATCACATTCTTTGAAAAAAGAAACATTCAATTTAAGTTCAATTTCAATAACATAAGATGGTTTAGAAATAATACAATTGATATTTCATTCTTTTATTATGAAATAATTTATACTTATAAAAATTTAAAATTTTATAACTAAAAAATAAATTTATATAGTTTACCATTATAAACCTTTTCTCTAATTAATTAATAATAATATCAATTTGATATGAATATGACAGTATTATGTTATTTGGACTTAAAAGAATGAATTATGTTTAAAAAGAGAAATCTCATATTTTATGATATATGGAATAAATATTAAAAAATTATAAAATATAAATAATATAATATAATAAATTCTAAACAGATAA
>JASDQU010737008.1:70799-81746 GCA_032191745.1 Picea mariana | reverse complement strand
GGAGAGGATGACAATAGCACTTTTTTCGAGTACTACCATCGACAGTTTATGGAAGTCCTTCTTCAGTATTTATTTTATCTTTCAGTACTACATCTGTGCTTCCCCTTAATGGGGCAGTTTTGTTTTATTAGGAGCAGCATTGTGTTTGAACTTTTGGTTCATCGGGCCACTTTTTTGCATATGTACATAGGATGCCTCATGTTGTCTAGAGGCAATTTTTTTTTTATAGGAATGTGTCCATGTGGTTTGAACATTTTTCAGAAACTGTATAACTCTGCATTTACAAAATGTAAATTTTTTTTGAAATGAAATACAATTAAACTTTTTTTTTTATTAAAAAATTAAAATAATTTTAAAGAAAATAGAATTTTGATTTTTTCTTATTAAAATTTTTATAATTTATATAAAAAATTAAAATAATTTAAAGAAAATTACTTACAGATATTTAATAAACCTTTATATTAAATAAAATTTTAATAAAATGTATTAAAAAACATTCAATATAATAATAATAATAATTTGTTTTTAAAGTCACATATTCTTAATCATTAGACCCACTCAAACTATATAAATATAACACTAATAAACAATATAAAACATTACAATACTATAAAACAAAGAAAAAAATATAAAAGTTTAATACTATGAACAAATATAGAACAATTTGACACAAAATGTGGTAGTTGATATCATGTATATATTCCAAATTTTAAATGCTACATGCACGTTTCAATATTGTAAGAGAAACATTTTTACAGTTGTGCATTACTCACTGAACTCTAACAATGACCAACCTTACCACATTATAGAATGATAAATCATTGAAAATCTATTTGTAAACAAAATCTTGTAAGATGTCCTTCTTATTAAGTTTGTATCATCAATTCACTGTCCATTTTATGAAATTTAAATTCCGCTTGAGAATTGAATCGTTCAATCCAAAGTAAAAACATGGAACGTGCTTGATCCATCCTCAATCTTCTTTAAAATTTTATGCGAAGAATTGTTGAGTAAAATTTAACACCATTCACATGGTTCTTATTTGATTTATTATTACCCTAACACCATTCACATTGATCTTATTTGATTTTATATTACCCAAGAGTTTAGTATTAAGCAAGTGTACAAAGCTATTTATACTGCCTTTTAAGTTGGAATATGTATATGTTTACATACGTGATAGGAGTTATGAAAATTAAAACAAAACGAATAATATATACTACCGAGGGGCATTGTAACAAACCTTTAATTTTATACTTAAAATAAACTTACATTGAAACAATATGAAACTTTGATACCATGAAACAATATATGCAGGTATCAGTGTCAATGGGAGGCTCAGCAGATCAGTCTGGCTGTAATATAAAAAATTTGATAACCCATGATGTCAAGAAGCATTACTGTATTGGTGAAAAATACTTCACCATATTATTGCCTGTCTTTTCCCTTTGTCGGGCTTCTTTTTAGACAAATCTTCTAAGGATGCCCCTCTTACATAATTGTAAATACAGCCCAAGTTAAAGTTATTCAAGTTTACTTTGAACACAGATTCTCCACCACCTATGTGACAGTGATTCTTATAAGCAAATTTGTTTTACTTCTTGTCAATAAACTTATGGGTGTTAAATATAAATGAAACACTGTAAACTCCGCTCTGGTTCATAGCCTTGGAAAATAAGATATAGCTCAATTGTTCAAAGGAAGGTACATATTCTTAAAAAAAAATAAAAATAAAAAAAATTGGTGTTAAATAGAAATGAAAGAGTGTAAACCCCACTCTTCTTCATAGCCTTGGAAAATAAGATATATTTCAAAAGATATTTTCTTTATCTTTCATGAATTATTTATAAAAATATAATAAATAATAATTTCATTTCTATATATTTTTTCTATTATAAATTAAATTTTTCAGAATGATGATGATGATGAGGAGTAATGTCCACTAAGATCTAATTGGTATATGGTACTATAAGAGGGTAAGTGATTACTTGTGATTCTTTAGAATTCTGTTTCTGTGCTCGAAAAGCATTAAGAGAAGCTTTCCAAGATCACCATACTTTTGTTGAGTTAAGAGGTTAGGAAGGTTGGTAGTGTGATCAATATTTTGAAAATGAGATTTAATATGGGTATAGGCTGGACAGTCTAAGAGAAAGTGCTTTTCATCTTCAACCTTCTTAGTGTCACAAAGGCAACACACTCTTTCATCCCATGGCGTTTTAGGAATTGACCAACACCCACTTTCACTATGGAACTCTTATTTTTTTCTTTACACTTGGCAAAACAGATAGATAATTTTGATCTTCTAGATTATGATTGATTACATCTTTATAATACCTTAATTTTATTTTTTTCTCTAACTCTTTATCACACCACATTTTTTCCTTAAATTTTGATTTGACGTTTTTAATAGTATCTTTATTCTGCAAAATGGTTTCTTCCATTATTCCCCAATAGTTTAGCCAAGATTGAGCGTCTTTATGTCAACCTCGCTTGAGTGGATGGTGGTTATGACTTGATTTGGAAGAAATTTTAGGTAGCCTCTTGTCTTCCATGTCGTTTAACTTGTTCTTATACATTAGGTATCTAGTCATAGCCATGCTTTCAATAGGGGAGAGGCTAGTTTCTGCTAGGAGGATGGATAGGGCGTATTTCCTTTAATTTTGAGATTATAGGTTATAAAATTCTTTTGTATTTGCTCTATCTTTCTCCAAGATTCACGAGAGATACTACAGCCCCATACTTCACATCCATAAAGAATAACAGGTGTAACAAGAGTCTCAAAGAGGAGTTTCTTCTTATCCCAACTCCAAAGTTCAGCTGATTTACAATTGTTTTTAAGCCCATAATAAGCTTTTCATCCCCCAATAATCCTTTTCTCAATACTATAATTCCAATTAAGCTTTTGGTGAATATCAATTCCAAGATATTTGTATGAATTCACTTCAGATTTTTTCTATTATAAATTAAATTTTTGAGAATAATAAAAAGATAATAAATACAATACATTTGAGAGAAAATCTTCTTCTACAATATATTCAATTTATTACGAATTAGATATATTATAAAAGATATCCACTGGATATATTCACTTTTTCTCCTTCTCAAAACACTGGTTATTAACATTTTCTTTCTTTCTTTAAAAAATTAAAAACCTAAATATCCTCATAATTTCTACTACTAACTTCAATTTTTAAAGGTATCTACCAGGCTTTTCATTATAATGATGTGAAGCGTGCCATGGAAATAGTAGCGATTTGGGAGGAAAGAGTTGCAAATATTCATTATTATTTTGGTAGTGATTCTGGGAAGAAAAGTGTTCCAATATATAATAACTGGGGGGAAGAGTTCCAATATATAATACCCTGCATTCGTAGTGATTATGGGGAGGAAAGTGTTCCAAATATTCATTTAGAACTGGCATTGTTGTTTATATCTATGGCTCCTTCGTGTACTCAGGTAAGGGTTTCTTGCACACTGGGATCGCAGAATCCTGTACGTCTGATTATGGTTCACTAGAGTACCAATTTTTGTGTTTTCGTTCTGTTTAGTTTGATTGAATGGACCTGATAAACAATTTATCAGTCAACTATTTTTCGTACTGTGCATTGAAGATGTAAAGAGAATGTAAAATCTGGTAATTGTTTTAGGTATTTCTTGGCTGGATCTCTCATCATTGCACACGAAAGGAATGTTCCATAGTCTTGATTCGGCATGGTAGTGAGTAATAGGATATAAAAACACCCCAATCTTGGCCTTCCAATGATTCCAAAGGATGGGCCATGGATATCCATTTAACCTCAGTGCTGTAAAGCAGTTGTTTCTTTTCCATTCTGCCGGTGGATGAATAGCTTTTTCAAAGATATTCAGAATAACTTTTTCAGATAGCTTTTTCAGATTTCAGAATAACTTTTTCATAATTTCAGTGGAGGAATTGAGATGTACTGAATTTTACTAACGAAAACATTGAAGGATGCTTTAACTGCAATTTCAAGGAAATGAATGAAAGGTCATGTATCCTATTTGGACATCGTCGGCTGACAAACATGAATTATATTAAATGAATGTGTTTAGTGTTTTCTGTGCAGATCATAATAGATCCATTTCCTGGTCAGTTTCATGTCCATACAGTTTAAGTGGGTCTAATGGTTAAGAACATATGTTTTCTCTTAAGAGGTTACAGGTTCAAATCCAAAAAGAGTAAGATATAATAGGTATACCTTAATATATTATTGTTATTATTATATTCTTAATATTTTACTGATCACTACCAAACAAATGATAAGTTTTTACAACAATTTTTTTTTTCAGAGGAGAATGCATTGCAAATAGGTTAACATAGGAGACAATTTTTTTTAATTTTAAATCGCTACTAGCGTGTGATTGGAATGTGAATAAAACCTGTACTCATCAACCAAAATAGATTATATTGTTGATAAATTATTGCGAAATAGATTATATTGCATGTCCATTATTATTTTGTGATCCAGAGTCATAAAGCTAATTATAACGGGTAATTCTTAAAGGTGGTTTAATAGAAAATTTAATGTAAATATATAAATGTACATAAGTAATTTTAATAATATTTTTAGTTAGGTTATATTTTCAGTAGATTCTGCTTTATCCTTTTTCAGGGGAAAGGCTCTCTTTTGCATTTTAAGGTTTCATTAAAAACCACCTGTAATCAATGGCCTCTACGGTCCATGTTTGTTTTCCGTGAAGGAGAAATCTTCTTCTGGAAAGAAAACGTTTAGAACTCTCTATCCAGAAACTTGTAAATGCATTTCTGAAGTGTAAATCTGTCATTCCTGCAAACAAGTTGCCAAACAATTGCTATTGTTTACAACTTTTCTCATATTTGAAATGTGTTTGATGTGGTAGTATGTGAAACATTTGGAAATATAAACAAGCGCTAAACGGATCATGCAATTCTGAGTTGTAAGCTTTTAGTTTTTCTTCATAATGAAAATGTGTAGATTTCAAGTAAAAACTGAGGTTTCTTTGAAAGCCATTCCAGAAATAGTCAGATCGCATGCAAGTTAGTAACTAAAGAGGCATGAATTCTCATATTACAAAACTTGATTACATCTTATAGATACGATGATCCTTCGAACCCTGAATAACTCAAATGTCGTTGGTTTTGTTTACTGAATAACTCAAAAGTCCATGGATTTTTTTGTTTAAGGAACTTCAAGTTAGGGATCTTAATAAGATTTGATTTTTAAGTGTTACTTTATATTAATCTTGTTTATATGCTCAGAAAGATTGGAATGTTTCTTGTGCAGGATTTTGCATGTGGATTATTACAACGCTGAAAAGAGTGATCAGGTCCAAAGAAAATGATGATGCCAAGAAATCTTATGGAACCAGTGAAAAAAAAGAACAAATGCATTTTCATATTTTGTAAATCTTGCAGTGCACTGTTATGCTATTCTTCTGAAAATTTTAAATCATTTCTCCGTTAAAAAATAAAGTTTTTTTTTTTTTTTTGATATTCATACAATTGCATTTTCATATTTTGTAAACAGTGGACTCCATAAACTCTTATGCTATTCTCCTCAAAAGTTTAAATAATTTCTCTATTAAAACAAAATATTAAAAAAAACAATAATATAAAAGGTTTTTTGAGATTTAATAATGATTTTTTTTTTTGGTTTTTTGGATTCTCATCTCCGTGTACATTAAAAAAAAAATTAAAGGCAATAATAAAAGGTTTTATAGGATTCAATAATGAAAGTTTTTTTTGTTTCTCAACCAAAGCCACTATAATAAGCATTCTTCTAATACCCTAAACATTAATGTTTAATATATTATCACATTATTACTATTAGCTTATAAAATTAGACTTATTACAATAGTAATAATGTTTATTAATACTTTAATAATGTATTACTACATAATATATTATAATAATAAGAATAATCTATTTTTAAGGTCACTCACACTAAATTTGTGTATGAGACCCTCTTGTTTGTGGGACAAGGGACCCCCCCTCCGCCCAACGATTTAATTGGTAAAGTCTACAAAGGTATACATACCCTACCCCCTCTGGATTTGAACCTGTGACCTCTTAAAAGGAAACACACGTTCTTAACCATTAATAATATTACATAGTAATGTATTATAATAATAATAATGGATTAATGTATTACTATATTTATGTAATAATGTTTTATTAATGTAGGGGTGGGAGGTGCAAGGGGAATCATCTATGATTCCGATGGACAAAAGGTGGTTGAATTCTCCCAGGATTTGGGGAAAAATACTAACAACAGAGCAGAAACACTAGAAATGTACATGAGTTTAAAAATAGCTCTTGTGTGAAGCATCCAATCTCTTGTGGTGCTAGGGGACTCCAAAATAATCATAAAGGATATTTTGGGTCTCTCAACCTCTGGAGCTCAATCTCCCAGCGACCTCTGTACCCCTTCTTTGCACCCCATTTCCCCGTCCCCCGCAGGCTCCTTCCCACTTTCCCCTGCCCGAATGGGTCCCCTCCTCCCTGGCACATAGATCCCCTCCTGAGCCCACATGCCTCCCTCCCTTTTCCCCATGTCCTCCCTCCAACTACCTGTACTGACTATTAAACCGGAGGATCTTCACTCACCCTTATTGACGATTAGCGGCATGCTTGTCACGTCACCTCCGGCTCTTCACCCTGTGTGAATTCATTTCATCTAGTGGGTGTTCCTAGCACCCTTTCCATCAATGGAACGCCACTTCAAAAATCATGGCCACTACAACTATTATCCAATGTCACTACTTAGCTCTTCAGGACGTTGAGATATCAATCTAGATGGTTTCTCCCCCCAACTTACTCCATCTTTGTTCTTCATCTCTTCAGCACCTGCTTAACCTGTATGCTTATGATTCTCTGCTTCAACATGTGGCTAAGGTCAAGAGAACCATGCTCTTTTCCAACTTTTGTTTCGGAGGGGCTCTGAGAACAGTTTTGTGTGCTACACACAAACGTCAAAAGAGCGGAGGAGTGCACATATGATCGTCACCACGAATTTTAATGAGAGAACCAGAGGATTCATGAGGAAATGGTGAGCCTGCAAACTCAAATGCATCAACAGGAAACACAGCATAAACAATAATTGGCAATAGCCTTAAGGGAAATTAACAGAAATATGAGGCAACTCGGGGTTGTCTCCCAACAATTGGTAAACCCATAGAAAATAGATAATTCTATTGTCTTTGGTGAGTCTCGGCTCCTGTACACCTTTCATTCAAAATCCAGCAATGACCACCACTATATCCCTCCAGTGCCAGGACATGCATACCTTCATCAGGAAGAAGCGAACCTAGCAACACCACAAGTGGAATAACAGAAAAACTGAGAGTTTTCTCTAAATCATTAGTCAGGTTTCAAATGAGTTGTAAAATTTTGTTTCCTTTGAGCTTGTATGTTGCCATTTTTATGTGGAAGAATTGTAGTTCTTATGGACTAGTTGATACAATCTCCTTAGATCTCCATAGACAATCAGACTCTTATGGAACTAGAAAATGTCTTTTCACCCTGCCATATGTAATTTTTGGATTTTTGTTGCTCTTTTTGAATATACAATCTCCCAACCGTTTCTGTTAAAAAAAAATGTTTTATTAATGTATTATTAGTTAGGGAATTAATAATAGTTAGTGACAAAGGAAAAAAAATGTTGAAGTATTAATAATGTATTAATAGTTAATGTTTAGTTAATAGTCAGGGTATTAATATTTAGGTTATTAGTAATTAATAGTTAGGGTAATAATGTTTAATGTATTAATAGTTAGGATAATAATATTTAATGTATTAATAGTTGTGGTATTAATAATGTACTAACAAAGGAAAAAGTTTGTTAGATTTAAAAAAAAAACTTGGCCAAAACTTCATTTATGTAATGTGTCGAACATAACCAAACTTTGTCATCTCACGAATATAACCGTGCATTGCAATATGACAAAAAAAATCACATGTTGCAACATGGAAAACATAGTAATGTTGAATGTGATGAACATAGTAGCATTGCAATCTGCCAAACATAGTAACATTGTAAGGCATCAGACATAACTCTAATGTCACAATGTGACGAACATAGCCGCGATATTGTAATGTGGTGAACATAACCATGTTGTCACAATGTGATAAAAATAACCTTGTCGTCGCAATGCGATGAACATAGCCTCATCGTCACAATGTGACACAAATACCATATCTTCATAATGTGACAAATATTTCCAAATGCCACTATGTGACGAATATAACTCATTGTCACAATGTGAAGTACATAACCTGATCTCGCAATGTGACATATATATCCAACAATTGCAATGATAGGACCATTTTCCGACGTCACAATGTGATGAACATAACCCACTATTAGAGTGTGACAAACCTATTACAACAACATAATGCATTGTTAAGTACCTAAATAGATCTGAAGATAAATCTCAAAATAAACCCACAATGTCGACAAGAATAATCCAAACCATTCACCAAATACTAAACACAAGAACTAGAGAAAACCCTTGAGGTAGTGTAACACTGTATATTAATCCTTAAGGAAGGATAACACTCCTCAAGAAATGCTTGATACATTAAAAATATTCTTCACTTTGTTTCATTACATTGCTGACTCTTCTTTATATAGCTCTCTCTATCTCCTAGGAATCTTCTAGAGAGCCTTCTCACATTTATTACATCTGACTACAATAGTGGACCTTTATTAATATAGTGTACCTAGTCCACCTTACATGACCACATTCTCATATATTAAATGACTTCCACTAATAACACATAACCACGTTCCCATTTGGTACCTCCCTAGGTACCCCATATTATCTCCCTAGGTATACTACATTATATTCCCCTTCACATGTTTCTTCCTCGAAACATGAGAAGAAACCATACAATATAACTAATTACATCTTGAATAATCCAAACCCACAATATTCTTCACTATGTTTCATTACATTGCTTACTCTTCTTTATATAACTCTCTCTATCTCCTATCAACCTTCTAGAGAGACTTCTCACATTTATTACATCTAACTACCATAGTGAGCCTTTATTAATAAAGTAGACCTAGTCCACCTTACATTGAATGACCACATTCTCATATATTAAATGACTTCCACTAATAATACATAAGCACATTTTCATTGGGTACCTCCCTAGGTACCCCATATTACCTCCCTAAGTATACTACATTCCATCCCCCTTCACATGTTTCATCCTTGAAACATGCGAATAAACTATACAATATGATCAATTACATCTTAAATAATCCAAACCCACAATATTCTTCGCTATGTTTCATTAAATTGCTTACTCTTCTTTATATAACTCTCTCTATCTCATAGGAACCTTCTAGAGAGCCTTCTCACATTTATTATATCTAACTACCATAGTGAGCCTTTATTAATAAAGTGGACCTAGTCCACCTTACATTGAATGACCACATTCTCATATATTAAATGACTTCCACTAATAATATACAACCTCATTCTCATTGGGTTCCTCCCTAGGTACCCCATATTACCTCCCTATGTATACTAAATGTATCAAACAAAAACCCTACGTCGCAATGTGATGAACATAACCTTACCATGTCAAGTGATGAACAAATCGTGATGTCGCAATTTGACGAATAAAACTTGATCAACATTTCAATGCGATAGTGGCATAGTAAACCATGGTTAAACATAATCAACATGGTCCTACATCGTCAATACCACATGGTCTTCGAAGGTCACTAGTGGGAAACGTCACTTGTAGTCAACCTTGGCCAACCATATTCAACCATGGTGAAGGTCAACCATGATCAACCATACTAAACTTTTTTCCATGTCAAGCTTAACCATGGTTCACAATATTCAACCATGGAAACAAATAGACAACCCTGGGAAAGCTCTGTTGGAAGATTGGTTGTTGCCATTGATGTCAACCCTAGTCATGTGTTTTGGACCACAAGATTGATAAAGGTATTTGGACATGAAGGAACATGCACATGCATATAAAACACCCATGAATGGATAGTATACATCATGTTGTTTCCGATGGTATGTGGCACATCACGTGGATCCTCATAGTTGAGGATAAATGAATTNTGAAGATGACAAAGTGAATTGAAGAAGGAAGTACATGTAGGCCCTGAAGATAATTAAAGAAAATAATTACAAAATAAGAAAGTGTTAGGTCGGCCCTAATGTTAAAAGGAAGTGACATAAATGGTATAAATAAACATCATTATACATTCATTTGATACAAGTCAAATTTCAGAGGTAATAAGATCAAAAGAAGGCCGGATTTCAAGGGAGGATGAAGCCTTTTGGTGATGTGTTCTAAGGTATGTTATTTTCAGGTCATCTTACCATTTTTACTATAACATTTTTTCTAGAACGATTCAGATGGTGAAATCGCTATGGTATTGAGAAGACATATCAAGGTATCTTTGGTAAAAGGTTCAGCACTTGATTCGCTATAATTATGGATATACACTCTGTGGAAGATAGGGTTTGTGACCAGTCCTGAAGCTAGTCAATAAACAAGTGTTCCAGGTAAAAAATTCATAAATTATTCATCCAGAATCCAAATGAAGTGGGAAAATTTATATTGGAAATAGTTCAGACTGCAGTTTCGTTTGTGTGAGTTTCAGAATTGTATGATAATTATTGTGCGTGAGACATTCTGTGCAAGTTCATTCTCTCAAATAGACTAGAATTGAATAAAGTCTACCATTATTTCTGTAACCTCCTTTTGGGGAGGATTCAAGGAGTGAAAAATGGAGGAGTTTCTGAGAATACATTGAGTAATATTATCTACAGTATCAGAGTACTCCAAGAATTGAAGAATTGCAAAAATTGAAGAAGTCTTAGGAAGCATTATCAGGTTCTATGTGATGATTGGTTGATGGTGATGATTTAATGTAAAGTTTTATTATCTCTCATATATTCTTGGGTGAAAGG
>JASDQU010737008.1:54919-70699 GCA_032191745.1 Picea mariana | reverse complement strand
AAGTGAATTGAAGAAGGAAGTACATGTAGGCCCTGAAAATAATTAAAGAAAAGAATTACAAAATAAGAAAGTGTCAGGTCAGCCCTAATGTTAAAAGGAAGTGACATAAATGCTATAAATAAACATCATTATACATTCGTTTGATACAAGTCGAATTTCAGAGGTAATAAGAAGAAAAGAAGGCCGTATTTCATGGGAGGATGAAGTCTTTTGGTGATGTGTTATAAGGTATGTTATTTTCAGGTCATCTTACCATTTTTGCTATAACATTTTTACTAGAACTATTCATATGGTGAAATTGCTATGGTATTGAGAAGAAATATCAAGGTACCTCTCGTAAAAAGTTCAGATCTTGATTCTCTATAATTATGGAGATACACTCTGTGGAAGATAAGGTTTGTGATCAGTCTTGAAGCTAGTCAATAAACAGGTGTTCTAGGTAAAACAATCATAACTTCTTCATCGAGAATCCAAATGAAGCAGGCAAAATTTCATTGGAAAGAGTACAGAATTTAAATTGTGTGCAAATTTTAGAATCGGATGTTAATTATTGAGCGTGGGGCATTCTTTTAAAGTTCACTCTCCTGAATAGACCAAAATTGAATAAAGTCTACCATTATTTCTATAACCTCCTTTTGGGGAGGATTCAAGGAGTGAAAATTGGAGGAGTTTCAGAGAATACATTGAGTAATATTATCTACAGGATCAGAGTACTCCAAGAATTGAAGAATTTCATAAATTAAAGAAGTCTCGGGAAGCATTATCAGGTTCTATGTGATGATTGGTTGATGGTGATGATTTAATGTAAAGTTTTATTATCTCTCATATATTCTTGGGTGGAAGGAATGGGCAAGGATGGAGAGTTCAACTCTCTCTTGATATTGGAAGATTGTATCTTCCTCTTGGAGGTTTATCCCTCCCTTTACATTTGGAAGCTATAGCTACCTTTGGAAGTCATTACTTCCCTTGAACTATAACTATTGATTATTTCTCATATATTGTGCATGGTGTATTGTGGTGTATTGGTGTAACTCTTATACTATTGTTGATTGCTTATTGGATATAGTTGAATGGTTTAAGTATAAGTTGAAAAAGGTTTTAAATTTTACTTGATATTGATTCACCCCCATCTCAGTATCAACAAGTTCAACTACATTAAACCATACTCTTGATCATGGTCAACAAATAGTCAATCATAATTAAGGTAATGGCCAATACATTACATAATCAATGCATAATCAATGCATGATCAACCATACATTATAAATTCAATGCGTAATCAATGCCACATGGTCATGGACAACAATAGTCAACCATAGTTATGGTAATGGTCAAGACATTACATAATCAATGCATGATCAACCATACATTCCATAGTCAATGCATAATCATTGCCACATGGTCTTCGAAGGTCACCCATGGGCATGATTACCTATAGTCAACCGTCACCAACCATACTCAACCATGGTGAAGGTCAACCATGATTAACCATATTAAACTTTGTTCCATGTCAAGATTAACCATGGTTAACCATAGTCAACCATGGAAGAACATATAGGAAACCATGGGAAATTTTAACTACATTAAACCTTACTCTTGCTCATGGTCAACAATATTCAACCATAGTTAAGGTAATGGTCAACCTTATGTTATGAATATATCTTGACATTGCAATCTAACAAACAAAATCGGGCATTGCAACATGATGAACATAGTAATTTTGCAATGTGACAAACATAGCAGCATCACAATCTTGGCTATGTGGCAATGTGTCAAACATATCCTTGTCATTTCAATGTGATTAACAAAGAACCGTCATCGTAATGTGATGAACATAAGCATATTTTCACAATGTGACGAACATAGGCTTGTCATTGCAATGCGATGAACATAGCCTTGTCATTGCAATGCGATGAACATAGCCTTGTCATTGCAATCTGACACAAATATTCTATAATCGTACTGTGAAAAACATTTCCAACTGTCGCTATGTGACCAACATCACCCACTATCACAATGTGATGTAGACAACCCAATGTCGCAATGTGACATATATATCCTAACATTTCAATGACAAGACCATTTCTCGACATCATAATGTGATGAACATAACCCACTCTCTGAACATGACAAGCCTATTCCAAGGACTTAATGTGTCAAACAAAAACCTTACATCTCAATTTCATGACCATAACCTTACAATGTCATGTGACGAACAAATCTTGATGTCATAATCTGACGAAAAAAACTTGATGAACATTGCAACGCGATGGTGGCATAGTAAATCATGGTTAAAAATAGTCAACATGGTCTTTCATAATCAATGCCACATGGTCTTCGAAGGTCACCCATAGTCAATATTGGTCAACCATATTCAACAATGGTGAACGTCAACAATGATCAACCATACTAAACTTTGGTCCACGTCAAGCTCAACCATGGTTAACCATAGAAAACCATGGAAAACCATAGAAAACCATGGGAAAGCTAAAATATATTAAACCATAATCTTGATCATGGTCAACAATAGTCAACCATAGTTAAGGTTATGGTCAACCTCATGTGATGAATACAATCTATCGTTGCAATCTAACAAACAAAACTAGATGTTGCAACTTGACGAGCGTAGTGATGTTGCAATGTGAGGAACATAGTAGTGTCACAATGTGGGTAATGTTGAAATGTGTCAAACATATCCCCGTCGATGCAATGTGAATAACATAAACTCTCGATCGTAATGTGACAAATATAAGCATATTGTCACAATTTGACAAACATAGTCTTTCCATTGCAATCTCACAAATATATCCTTGTCTTCGCAATGTGATGAACATAACCTCATCATTACAATCTGACACAAATATTCTAATGTCATAACGTGACAAACATTTCCAAATTCTACTATGTGACAAACATAACCCATTGTCGTAAGGTGTTGTACATAACCCAATGTTGCAATGTGATAAATATAGTCCAACATTGTAATGAGACAACCCTTTCACGTCATTCCATTGTGATGAACATAACCCACTGTTAGACTATGACAAACCTATTCCAATGCCTTAATGTGTCAAAAAAAAACCTCATGTTGCAATGTGATGACCATAAACTTACAATGATATGTGATGGACAAAACCATAACCTTATGTCACAATGTGATGACCATAACCTTACCATGTAATGTGAGGAACAAATCCTGACATCACAATCTCACAAATAAAACTTGATCAACACTGAAATGCCATAGTGGCATAGAAAACCATGGTTAAACATAATCAACATGGTCTTTTGTAATCAACACCACATGGTCTTCGAAGGTCACCCATGGGTATGGTCATCTGTAGTCAACCCTCGCCAACCATAGTCAACCATGGTCAAAGTCAACCATGATCAGCCATGCTAAACTTTAGTCCATGTCAAGCTTAAACATGGCTAACCATAGTCAACCACGAAAAAAATTAGACAACCATGGGAAAGTTCAACTCAACAATAGTCAACCATAGTTAAGGAAATGGTCAATACATTAGATAATAAATGCATAATCAATTCATGGTCAACCATATATTATATAGTCAATGCATCATCAATGCCGCATGGTCTTCGAAGGTCACCCATGGGAAAGTTCAACTACATTAAAACATACACTTGATCATGGTCAACAATAGTCAACCATAGTTAAGGTAATGGTGAGTACATTACATAATCAATGCATGATCAACAATACATTACATATTCAATGCATAATTAACGCCACATGGTCTTCGAAGGTCACCCATGGGCATGGTCACCTGTAGTCAACCCTCACCAACCATAGTCAACCATGGTTAAGGTTAACCATGATCAACCATAGTAAAAAAATTTCCACGTCAAACCCAACCATGGTTAACCAAGTCAACCATGGAAAATCATAGACAATGATGGACAGGGTCATCTATACTAATCAATACTCTTTAACATGGTTAACAATAGTAAACCATATTTAAGGTAATGGTCAATCTTTGTCATAGTTAAGGTTAAACATGGAGAATGTCATCCATAGTTTTGGTCAACCATGGTCCTTGCTAGCCATGGTCATCTATGGACAACATTTGTCAAATATAGTTAACCATTCTCAACCACAGTCAACCATGGTAGTGGTTAACTAGGGTCAACCATAGTGAAGGTCATGCATAGTGAGGGTCAACCATAGTGAAGGTCTACAAAATTTAACCATGGTCATGGTCAATCATAACTAATGATGACCACGGTAATCCAAGGTTAACCATAATTAACCATGGTCATGGTCCAACGTAATTTACAATGTCAACCATAATTAACCTTTCCTTTTGAAATTCAACCAAGGTCTACCAAAATGTTTTAATATATTAATTATTTATTATTTATTAATGTAATAATGTATTATTAATATATTACTTTATTAGTGTATTAATATTAATTAATAGTGTATTAATTAATTAATACATTACATTTGTATAATGTAAATTAATACTTTAATTTATACATTACATTAATATAAATAATGTATTATTAATGTATTGATGCTTTAATAATGTATTAATGTCTTAATTAATTATTAGACTGCATTATTAATGTATTATTACTTTAATATGTTACATTATAGATTAATATATTAATACATTAATTTATACATTACATTAATGTAATAATGTATTATTAAAGTATCAATATTTTAATAATGTATTGATAAATACATTAAGATCAATGTATTACTAGTTTATTAATGTATTACATGTATTATTAATGTATTACTTTATTAGTGTATTAACACCTTACACATGTATTATTTAATAATGTATTAATGTATTAATTAATTAATACCTTACAATACACATTAATCTTTTAATGTAATGTATCAGTATTTTATTTTATATCTTACATTAATGTAATAATTAAGTAATACTTTAATTTATAGATTGATATTCTAAATTAATTAATACAGTAATTATGTATTAATATATTAATGGTCTATTATTCCTCTCCATGGCATGCCCTTGTCAATTAGCAACAACTATATTTAAGTAAAAAGTGGTTGATATAGGCCTATCGACACCATTAATTTTAAAATCGACACCATTTTCCACCCTTTAAAATTAATGGTACCAATCGACATATATCAACTATTTTTTACTTAAATGTAATTATTGCTAGTATATTTGTAATAAAAATTATAATAACTTACAATGAAAATATACAATCACAAAATTCACCTTCTCATGAGCATTTCATTCTTATTATTATAATTTGATTCAGCAATCACTTAATAATAAAATATCTGACTCACGCATATCACTACCTCGCTCTCTCACGAACATCTCATTCTGCAACCACATGTTAAAAAAATATCCCGATGACATACATCGGTACCTGAAGCACATCCCAATCTTATTAGTCCCTGCCATAGGCGTAGAGGGATTATAGCGATCGATAAATCGTTGACTACATATTAGTTTGTCCTTTGACCACAAATATTTCCATATTATCTATTGTTGGAACCAGGGAACAAAAAACATTGATTTTTATATAATAAAAAGTACTATATTTGTCATGATATGATTGGACAAGGGATTGGAGGTTTTATTGTCAACTTCGCTATTCCCAATGTTATATATGTCGGCATATCCAAAGTATTTGATCATATATGGTCTTTTTTGAATCATATATTTTGTTATGCATTCGTCGATGGTGGATTAATGCTATCATTAATTCGAATATTTGGTTTAGCATTTTATGCTAGGTAAATTTATGGCAATGTTAGATATGGTGCCATATCCAAAGTTTGGCTTTTGAAAAAATTTTGTGGTGTTCGAACTATTGTTACAAAAAATATAATTTTTCTTTTTGGGATATGTCAGAGTCCTGCCACATTGAATTTTTTTCTTAAATGTTTACAGTGCATTTATGACAGACTTAAATGTTTACCTATCAGACTTGGTAGTGTTGAATGGTTACTTAACAAGCTTGTTACAAGACATTCTCTTCTGTTTTTAAATTTTTTATGCTCCAACGGCGTTGTTGATTCGGTGGTCCATGCTTGCTTTTTGCATGCCACTGATTTCTTATTTGTATGTTGTCATTGTTCTTTCTTGCCTGTTTGTGTTGTTGTAGTTTGGACGTTTGGGTTTCTGCAATCGCAATTGGAACAAAATTGTTCCTAGGGGGGTGGTTGTTTCTTCTTTCTTTCTTCGTTGTATGTTGTTTATTTTTTCTTGATTCGACTTTGCAGGGTACCGGTCCTATGCCTACAGTTGGGCCTTTTAGTGCTTCTTAGCTGAGTTCTTGTTTGGTGCTTGTTCTTGTTTGGACAGGGTTTGCAAATGTTGGGATGCTTCATCTGCGGTTGGATCTTTGGTCACATTTTGTTTTGCACTGCAGTTTGCATAGAATACTATCAAGATAAAATAACAAAATAAAGAATTGCAGGCGGTGTAAGTTGCATTTGTTATGCATTGAAGCAAAGTTTGTTGGCCTCAAAATATATTTGATGGTTGTCGATGCTTTTTACATGGATTCTGTGTTACTATGGTTTTATAGTTATGACAATGGCTTTTGCTGTGTGGGCGATATAGTTGTTCTCTCCCTTTTACTTTCCTGTTGTAAATTGTGTTTGACTCTAGTTTTTCACGTTTATGTGGTCATTCCGAGCGATCGTCGTTTGGTTTCATAGTTGGACACTTTTATGGACATGGCTTCGCGAATAGGTTCTATCGGACTATGACAGGTCGCGTTCAGTGTATACATTAGCTTTCCCGAATTAGTTTTCTTTAAAATAATCCTGGGCAGAAGAGAATGCAATTTATGAAATTATAGGTTTCCTAGACCGCAAAGCCTTCATCCCATACTTAGCCAATTTTTTCATCGTGCGTTGACGGGGTAGGCGACTGAAAATTGACAATCGGAGAGTTCCACGATATACAAAATAACAATCGGTCAGCAACGAGAGTTTTGTGATCATTCCGACTGACCGCAGTTGGGTTCCATACTTAGCCAGTATTATGGACACGCCTTCGTGAATAGGTTGTATCGAAATATGGTGTATACATTAGCATTTCTGAATTAGTTTTCTTTAACAGTAGGGTTCCTGGACAGAAAACATTGAAATTTATCAAATTATAGGTTTCCTGGACAACATAGATTAAACATAGGAAATATGTAATTTTATAGAGTAGATATATATAGCCTGCACGGAGCCGTCATCCCATACTTAATCAGTTTTTGCATCGCGTGTTGTCAGGGTAGGCAGTTGAAAATTGACAATCGGAGACTTCGACGATATAGAAATTGACAATCACACTTGTGGACTATTTGAATTTGAAGGCCGTCATGTCCAAAAAAATTAACATTGTCAAAATAGTTTAGTTTACGTGTGTTTTACATACCCTAGTGGACAAAAAACACAAAAACAAATAGTGATCATTTTTTGGATGGCGGGTTCTTGGGATGGCGGGTTCTAGGTTCGGTCACTGTTGTTCCATGTCCTACCAATAGCATGGACAGTTCCACAATATACAAAATGAAAATCAGGCTTGCGCACTATTTGAATTTCAAGGGCTCCTGCAAAACAACTATGATTCTCGAATTACTTTTCTTTGCATACATTTTACATATGCTCGTGAACAAAAACAAAACAATAGTAGTAACATCTGTTACATAGGGATCCATCCCCGCTACCTTCTGCACTTCCCAATACACATTAAATATGCTTTGAAAAGTTAAAACCGAGCATACAGGTTTGAAAAGATGGGATTTAATAACTGGAAAGCTCGAGGACATCTCCAATTAAAATGAATAGGCAAGCAAATATTATGGGATCTGGTAATTTATTTTTGCCTGCATTTTAAATTTGCGAAATTATTATTTTTCTTTTCCTTGTGCAGTTTTAGTTTTGTTCAAAGCTTCAGCATAGTTCATGAACGTGTCGGCGATAGAGACCTTGATGTCATGTCCCTCTTTAATATTGTGCATTTTGAAATTATGGGCTTTAATAACTCGAGGACATCTCCCATTAAAATGAATATACAAGCGAATATTATGGGATCTAGTAATTTCCTTTTGCCTGCATTTTGAATTTGCGAAATGCTTTTTATTTTATTTTTTGCTTGTGAAGTTTTAGTTTTCTTAAAAGCTTCGGCAAAGTTCACAAAAGTGTCACCCACAAAGGCCTTGACGTCATGTCTGTCTTTAATATTGTGCATATATTAGATGTTAGATTTCAGAATCTGCTCAGATATGGGAATTTTAATACGTGTTGGTAGTCACTATTGAGCATACATATATAAAAAGATTGTCATTAATAAGTGAAAATATCAAGAACATATGTCATTAAAACAAATCAACACAAAATCTATGGCAGACCATCCAACCTTGCTTTTAAATACTTATTGCCATTTCTCTCTATGATCAAAGAGTTGTGCTTTATTACCCATACTAGGTAATACGCATTGAAGATGACATAAAATTCACATCGATAACTTTAATTTTTAAATCAGTCTTCAAACTAACAAACACAAAAAAATTCAAAGTGGATTTCATAATATTTAGATTGTAAAACGTTATTGTTTATAAATTTAATGTGAAGAAGTGTAATATTTTAGTTTTGATTTTCCAATTAGAAATGTATATTTGTATATATGATGAACCGTCAAGGGTTAAGCAATGTAATATGTGTTAGTGATAAAAAAATACATCGGTATTTTTGATTTGTTTTCTCCATTTTTACCTAAAATGCTCATTGATAAATTTTGTTGGGCCAAAGTCATAACCTGTAAATCCTTTTTCAGAGTTCTTGTTGATCAATTTTGCCCAAAAAAACTTTCTGGTTTCGCCCTCTTGACCTGCAAATAAATATTTCCATCTCTGACCTAGTCTATTCTTTTCATTTTGAAATATTCATAGTTTCTATTGAGTTTTGCTTGTAAAGATGGTGTGTTCTTAAACAAGACCTAGGTATTAAGCCTATTCACCAAACCTACGTATTTACCAAAGTCAAATAGTCAACACATAAGTCACACAAGCCCGATTTCTTACAATCCATTGCAAGGTCGAGATCACATAAAATTTTTAAGTCCATATCCTATCCTATCCACCTCATTGATGAGTCATGTATACAAATGCATATATGAAAATCTTATCATCCCGATATATATGAAATTCTATTCATCAAATAAATGAAAAGAATAAAATGTAGAGACACATGCCAAGTCGATAGCTAGGTGCAAGCGTCGAATCTATGTATTCAATCGCAGGGCATCTATGCTTGTTATCAGCAAATCAAGAACGCAGATGTCAAGGCAATGGTTTCATAGAACTTACAACTTACAGGTGTTCAATGTTTTGCACATCGAACAGATTGGTGAAATGTCTTGTGGTTTACAGGTGTCGGAACATAAATTGGATGATGAATGCTATACTGTCAACAAAAAACACACCCATACAAACTTTTCATTCTGGAGCCTACTCTACATTCATGGTTACATATCAAAACAAAACAAAAGATGTACATTACAGAAAAATCTACGAACATGTGTCATGCACAAGTGTCACAGAGAAGCAGAGCTCGGTCTTTGGTTTTCAAGGTTTGAAGTGTCGAGGTTCCACATGGTAAGAATGAGCACCAAGTCACGATGAAGAGGAGCCTTTTCAATACAAAGGTGAAAAGTTCTCTTCTATACATCAAGTGCACAGGAAGCAAGTAAATATCATTAGTCAACATATAAACTAAGCAAGTGCCACAAGGAGGAAGTTCAAACATGTGTTGTCAACACAAATAGTTGCAATCTCTGTAATGTCTTCTACTTATCTAGGTCGAATGGATCCTCTCGTATGAGAAGCAAAGGGAGCATGCCCTGACTAGAAATCGACTATGTGTGAAGGAGTTTTTTGAGCTTTTCTTTCCTACACCAACTAATGCTTTCACATTCATTTGCATTTGCATTGGAAATGTTCTTTCTAAGGAGTTGGTCCCAAGACTAAAATTTATTTTGAACCTTGCCCTATTTTGAAAGCCATAGAACATGAGTTCAGGGATTGTGTGAGAAAACCCTTAGGGTTTCATTCAGCCAAAAAACAAGTCAATAGCACGTAGACTGCCAAGTTTTTTTTTGAGTCGAGATTTACAGATGTGCAGGTTTGATGTTGAAACAGTTGTAAGAGGTTGGATGATTCAAGAAGGGATACAGATTCATCTCTTTGGATTAATATGCTTAGGTACTTTGGAGAGCTTGGTGTTCATTTATTGCAGGACAACTTGTAGTTCCTTCAAAATCTTTTCAGACACGCCTATGTGCTATTCCTCATGCCTTGCAGCTCGATGGTGTTTATTAAGTATTCATGATACTAGAGCATCGAGTGATAGTTGGTCTGCCAATGGAGGGTTTGGAAATGGAATGAGCACACCGGTTTCTACCAAATAAAGATTGGAGAGTAGCATTTGATTCTGCTGCAAATGCACTTTCTAACTATTCAAATTATATTGCAGACCTTGACACTTTGAGTGAAGAGTCATATAAAGATAGCATTTTAATTATGCATCTTTTGAGGAACAACCTCACTTTGTAAACCTCTGATTTTCAGGAAGATGGAGTTGAAGATCAACCCAAAGGAATGATCATGCAACCGTAGAAAGGGTTAGATCAAATCAGAAGAGGATTTGTGACAAACAAGTATCATTCTTGTTTGGTTAATTCCAGATTAGTGGAACCTCTGGGAAGCAGGGTTTATAGAAGATTAAGAAAGCTAAAGATGTATAATCTATCATGCAAATGCTCAAGTATGGCAGGACCAAGACTCAGGAGACAATCATGCTTGTTTTAAATGAGATTTTCCAAAAAGCAGAGTACAGAAACCTTTATGGAATAAATGCACACTTCCCATTGATAGACCTCAGGATGAAAGGAAGGACATCTACCAGAAGAAGGGCTATAGAAATTTTACTGCTTTTGGGTAAGCATAGCCATTTCAATAAAAAAAAAGATGCATTTTTGCAATTTTGAAATTTGTTTTCAAAACAGAGCTTTCGGTAGTTTAAAAGGAACTTTTTAATTGTCCTTAACCACTGAAAGCAGATCTTTCAGTGGTTTACAGGTTCCAATTTTGTCTCTCCTAGTCACCGAAAGCACAGAGAAGGGCAGAGATCTACTATTTTTGCACAGATCTGATTTTTTCTGATCCAAATGCTACGAGGAAGGTTTCTAATGAAAGATAAATATTAAAGGGATTTGTTTTAGTGTTCTATTCTAGTCTTTTGAGACAAATGTTGAGGCAAGAAGATAAAGGAGTTTGGTATTTTTGGTCAAAGATATTATAAGCGATTAAAAGGAGATTTCCAAGATGAGACCATTAGCTTCCAAATGTCAATTGAACTTTCTAGAAGGCATAGTCATCATCCAGCATACAGGAGCAGCTGTCAAAGACTTAGTATCTGATATGGTTTGAATCCCTTTATATAGGAGTTGTTCGGATTATTTTTGGATTAGTTTTATATTATGCTATCTTTAGTATTCTCGATCCTTCTTGATAGGATCTCATTTGTATATTGTAAAGGCGATAAAGTCAATCAAGGAGGGAAGGGGCTAGGGGACTTGACCACTACTATTGTATTCTTCAAACTTTTTGAATATATATTAGACATAAGCTTCTTTTTCCATCTATGTTCAGACTTTCACATTCTTTCTTATCTTACTTTTATCTCGATATTATGTTCTTTGTTTATTGTTTATTTGATGTATGATAACTGTCAACTTGTCATTACATCCATAAACATATAATCTGCAAGTACTTCACTTATTTTATCTAGCCATTCATATGTACTTTGTGTATATGTTTATGCTAGCATTATAGGTATTCTCCATACTTTCATTGTTTATTAAACCTTCTTGACACCTTTGGTTGAAAGCCTTATCTTTATGAAAGTATTCATATATGTCTAGAGTGTGTGAGATTTGATTCAGTCATCTCTCTCGATCCATTTGATTAAAACATTGAGAAATTAGTAAGTTACCAAGCTTCTTTGAGTACAACCTAGAAGAATTTCTTGGAGTGATAACAATATGTTAACATTGTATATGGAAAGTAATAAAAATAAAATATATCATTGTCATTATACTACTAAGGAGAGTTATGGAGAGCTATGATTCTATAAGAGACAAGGGATTTGAAGAAACTCTACATGCCTGGAATCCTTTGTCACCTTCATAAATCAATTATTTTTTATAAATATTTAGCTTCTTCCACTTATTAAAATCAATCATTGAATGCATGTGAGAGGTTGGTATAAGAGTCATGTCACCTAGTTCTTGAAGCATGGGATAAGTACACTTGTGATGGGGCTTGAATCATTGAGTGCATGTAAGATGTGGGTGGAAGAGTAATCTTACCAAATTATTAAAGCATGGGTTGAGTACAATCATTTTGGGGAATTGTTAGAGTCAAATATATAGAGAGAAGATAAATTATAATTGGGAAGAGAGATGATTTTTGAGAGGAAGAAAAGAGAAAAAACAAAGTCTGGTGTTGACAAGAAATAGAAAACATATTTTGAGTAAGGAAAACCATGAGAGAGTTGGGAATTATGTTGAGAATCAAGCTAGGCTATATCATGCATGTAAGTGAATTTCTACTGAGAAAATTACCCAAGCGCATGTGAAAATGTTGTTGTGATCACTCGTGTTACATATGGATTCTTTGAAGAGTTTCTCAACTGGTTTGTGTTGTAACCTTGGAGGGGATGAGGACTCTATAAACAAATTCATTGCAAAGAAGGAAATCCTATCACTTGGTTTGTGTAGTGTAACGTCCCCTCCATTACGACAACAAGTAAGTTCAAGAGTTAATTTTTTTTTATTTTTTTTACAAATGTTAGTACAAGTGTAGTTTCATAACATATATTAATCACTATATAAGCAAATTCATCAAGATCACCTCAAAGCAACATCATTATCAATCAATCAACATATCTCATGAAGGTAACATAAGGAACTAACCACCCAACCTATCTTGCACGGTTAGGACATCCAACACACATAAACAATGCTCAAGTCCAGGATTCATCCAATTGATTTTGACCACTTAAGGTCTCAGGACTAGCGATTTTTCTAAATCCCATTAATCCAATCATAAACCATAATCAAGATTAGATTTAACCATCATAATAATCCATCAATTCTTCATGTGCAATGGAATACTCTACTATAGTTCATCAATCTTCTACGCAACATTAAGTGGATTAAAACTAGAGGATAATGCATAAAGTGCGAACCACAAAAGCATAAGTATAGTCTTAGCAATGAATAGGGATTTAATTCTAATCTGCATTAGTATCTTATCAAAATAGGCTCGATCAAGGTCAAACATTAGTCAAGATTCAACATCTTCAATAATACGACCCCTATGTAGCTCAATCATGTGCCTTAATAGCATACTAAATATTACTTAAGGATACTTTGAGAAATTCAAATACTAGATACACTTCCGATCATAAAATCTCATAAGAAGATTAAAAGATTAAATGTCTTAATTAAACACATCATAAGGATAAACCATTTACAAACAAATAATAACAAGAAGAAACATCATTTCGAATTTATCCACATGATTATCCTAGGACCAATGAAGGAAAAAAAATAGTAAAATTAATCCTACTGGATTATAATGTATCTATACTTAATTGAATTTCCATCAATATATAAGGATCCCATACAATGCAACAAGAACAAACATCATTTCAAATTTATCCACATGATTATCCTAGAACCATTGAAGGAAAAAAAATAGTAAAATTAATCCTACTGAATTATAATGTATCTATACTTAATTGAATTTCCATCAATATATATAAGGAGCCCATACAATGCAACAAGAACAAACATCATTTCAAATTTATCCACACAATTATCCTAGGACCATTGAAGAAAATATAATAGTAAAATTAATCCTACTGGATTATAATGTATCCATACTTGATTGAATTTCCATCAATATATAAGGAACCCATACATTACAATATTATACTAGCATTAAATAAATTTTAGCTAAGAACCTTTCACTACTTCCTCTCATGGAACCAATGTGTAAACTCCTATTGAACCATGATGGACACAACAATCAATATCATTATATTTTCAACACTACAATGTGAAAAAACCCTTATATACATAAAGGTTAAAGATAACATAATGTTCTGAAATAAAATATATACATTAAGTGGCATACTAATCCACTATTCTTTTTAAACCATATTAAACATAATATATATAAAAATATTGTACTAATCAGATTATCCAAAAGTCACACCATTTATTATTTACTATGTTTATATACGAAGCTTGAATTCATATAAAGGAATTTAAGACACACCTTTGAGTTCATTTAGTAATATAACAATTCACCAAACATAAAGGTGATAAAACATTACTTTATTGTTCCAATTTAGCTTGTCATCTATTATCTTCTTGAATTTTTAATAAATTTTAAGGTAAGAAACGAAGGTAGCTACAACATTCAATAAACCTTCCAGTTTTTAATTTGTAAAGGATCACCAAAAAAAAATTCAGAAAGGAAGGCTAATGTAAAGCAAATTTTAAAAATTGACAATCCAAATGGATAGACTAAGAGATGAAAAAATATAAGTCACGGATGGAACAAGGGTATTCTTAATCGTTCCCAGCCGTCATCCTCCTTGTATTCAACCCTTCACGTAAGTAACTACAGATAACAAGGACATGCACGTTTAGGTAGAGACGAAGGATACGACCAAGTTGATAAAGTGAGAAGTAGGTAATACAGAGAAAGAAAATAATATTCAGTATATTAGGTATATCAAGAAAAGAGTACAATGAGAAAAGGGAAAATAGCTGAGTTAAATAGGCTCAAGAAAATCAAGAACATCAAAAAATGATAATACAGCTGGCCAGGACAGCTGGCAGTGTATAGTCAGACTGTTGAGGCTACATTATATTTAACACTCCCTCTTAAACTCCCAAGTGTTGTCTCTGAAAATCAAAAACGGATTTTCCCAATGGTTTTGTGAAGATATCTGCGCGTTGATCTCAAGAGCCACAGAATTGAAGTGCAATATCACTATTATTGACTAGCTTGCGAATGAAGTGAAAGAGAGTGTCAATGTGTTTGCTTTTCTTGTGAAACACATGATTATTGGATAGAGCAATTGATGAGGTGTTGTCACAGAAGATAGGAGTTGGATCATTTTTTGTATGTGACATATCCTTCAATATTCTTCTCAGCCACACAGCTTGACAGGAAGCTGAGGTAGTAGCGACATACTCTACCTCTGCAAAAGATATTGATACAATTGGTTGCTTCTTTGCTGCCCATGAAATCAGGTTCGTGCCCAGGTGAAAAACATGTCCTAAGGTGTTTTTCCTGTCATCTAGGCTACCTGCAAAATCACTGCCTGTGTAACCAGAGAGATGATTATCATCAGATTGAGTGTACCATAAGCCAAAATTGAGAGTTCCTGCAACATATCTCAGAATCCATTTCGCCATCTTCCAGTGAGAGTCTTTGGGGGATTCCATGAATCTGGAAACAAGGTTGGTTGCATACATAATATCAAGCCAAGTTGTTGTAAGATACAAAAAACTGCCTACTAAAATTTTGTACAGGGTAGGGTCCACTGTAGGGCCTTCATCTTTCTTGATCAATTTTGTACCTAGGGGTATAAGGGTTTATGTTGGATTGCATTCTTCCATGCAGAATCTTTTCATGATGTCTATTGCATACTTTTTCTGACAGAAAAAAATTCCT
>JASDQU010737008.1:32477-52508 GCA_032191745.1 Picea mariana | reverse complement strand
TGGTGACCTCTGCTTCTCCCTCTGCCTCTCCCTCTGTTGAAAGAGAATTGAGTTGTGAAGGCATTGGATATTGACTCATCTGTGAGATGCAGTCTGGTCTCGTGTGTCAACGGGAACCAATTAGTTCATCTGTTGAAAAATGTGACAGATCCTTGGATTCAAGGATTGTTGTAGCAACCATTTTAAATTTCTTTGGTAAACTTTTGAGGACTTTCTCAACAATGCATTGATCAGGGACGACTTCACTAGTCAACCGGATCTGGTTTACGATTCCCATGACTCTGGTCATAAACTGATTCACATTTTCAGACTCCGTCATTCTTAAAGTCTCGAATTGTGTCCTCAAGGTCTGCAGTTTGACTATTTTGACCCTATCATTTCTTTGGTAGGCTGATTTAAGGATGTCTCGGGCCTGTTTTGAAGTACCAGTGCTTATGATTTTTGAGAAAATCGAGTCATCCACTGAATTTTGAATCTAGAATTTGGCTTTATTCTCTTTGTTCCTCTGTGTTGTCTGAGAATTTCTCTGTGGGTTTGACATGGCGGCAAGGTCTACTGGATCTGGTTCCACATATCCAAGACCCACTAGATCCCAACACCCTTGTGCTTGCAAGAAGGATCTCATTCGAAGAGACCAAAACTCATAATTCTTTCCAAGAAGAATTGGGCCTTGAGTTGGTCCTAGATTGCTTGACATGGCCATCTTTAAAGAATTTAACACAATAGAAAAAAATGTTAGAAAATTTTCATGTTTACCTGTTTCCTGCACGTAAAATAATTTCTTGCAATGACTTCGGAACTTCGCGATTCAGGATTTTGCGAGTCTTGACTTCGACCTTTCGCACTTCGGGACTTCAGGACACCTGTATACGAGTCATTCAATGTATTGTATCCCCATATATTGGTCGCAGAAACACCAAAAAGCACTTAACAACCCTGTATTGGCCCTTAGCCTCCGTCTATGTGACCATGACCAGTGACCACGCACCTAATCGTTCAAGCACTACCGGCTTTTCACAATTCAGGGAATTGTGATGCAAGCACTTCGTCGATTCTCTTTTCCTCAATATGCCAAAACCTGAAATATCCTGGCGCCTATCCTTCTCGAACGCCTTTTCGAGAGTTCACAATTACGGACTTCACGATGCAGGCACTCCGACGGTTCTTTGTCCCTCAATATGTCGAAACCTGAAATATCCTGGCGTCTATCCTTCTCGAACGCTTTTTTAGGATTTCACATATCGAAACTTCGTGAATCCTTCTGCTCCAATTCCTAACCCTTCGAACTTCCGGTATCTAAAATACCAAAGTACCAAATTTTGAAATGCCAAAACTCCACTCCTGTGGGAGATCAATGGCTGTGAGCCTCCCCTAATCCAACAACTTAGATCCTTTCGAGATTTCATGGGTCAAGAGTCCCGAACTCTTACCCTTTGCATTCCCGGTAGCCGAAATGCCGAAATTCTCCTTTCGGGGATTTTCCCGAAACCTTGAATGCTGCCATGTGTCCTCCTTGTGGACGGTCACGATGTTTTTGAGAATTCGTGAGCCAAGACTTCTTATCTCCCGGCTCTTCTTCCTTGATCTCTCGGTACCCAAAGTCCTGATAGATTTAGATCTCCTTTCATGATTTCAGGAATCGGGACTTCTTGTCTCATGACTCCTACCTTCTTGATCTCCCAGTACCCAAATTCTCAATAGATACAGATCTTCGACACCTATCCTCCAAAATGGACGGCTCATGATCCTTAGTTCTAGATCTGATTGTTCAGATCTTTCTTCCTTTGCTTTTATCCAGTGGCTCTCAGGCCACTGTCCTCTAGATCCAATGGTCTGGATTCCTTCAGGATTTCACGAATCGAGACTTCACGAGGCAGTGACTTCACGACCCCTTACTGCTCCAAGTCCCGAACTCCGAAATGCCAAAATTTCACCCCGTGATTTCAGGATTTCGTGATTCATCTATTCTCCTGTGCACTTCAGAGGACTAAACCTCATGCACTTTTCCCGGATGCGATGGCTATCGGTCCTCTGTGCAAAATCTAATGGCTAAAAGTATTTTTCCTATTCTGCGCTCTCCCTGTCCTTTCTGAACTCAATTAACACCTCAGATTTGTTAGCAGGATTGATCTTACGGCTGCGTTTGTTTGTCCTTTGCTCCTTTAGCGTGTTCTTTGCTGCTTCTGCAAGGAGTTTCTCCCGAGGAAGGAATTTCGTGAATCTTTCACAAATTTGAAAGAATTTCACGAATTCTTTGAATGTTTCTTCCCTCTGCAACAATCTTTCACTAATTTGAAATAATTTTCATGAGATCTTTAGATGTTTCTACCTTCTGCAGCAATCTTTCACGATTTTGAAAGAATTTCTTTGAATTCTTCAAATGTTTCTGCCTCCTGCAACTCTAACTCCTCAATATTTTGAGCGCATTGTGCTCTGCTTCCTCGTGTGTGCTTTCTACAACAATCTTTTGAGCAGATGGCGGACTACGAATTTCTCTCCAGGCTTTGTGAAGAATCTCGCATCCTATTCTCTCGTTCACAGTGTAAGCTCTGCGTTGTTGAGGATCGAGTTGCTCACCAGACTGTGTGAAGAGGCTTACTGGTGAAGCTCTGATACCATTATAAAGTGAGAAGCAGAGAATACAGAGAAAGAGTAGAGTAGAAATAGTATTCAATATATTAGGTATATCAAAAAAAGAGTACAATGAGAAAAGGAAAAATAGTTGAGCTAAATAGGCTCAAGCAAATCAAGAACATCAGAAAATGATAGTATAGCTGGCCAGGATAGTTGGTAGTGTACAGTCAGACTGTTGAGGCTACATTATATTTAACACAAGTATACACCTGTTCAAATTTAAATCCATGATCGATAAACTGTTCCAGAGGGAAATGAGCCAAGTGAAATGACCCAATCTAATTTACACTGGAATTCATAAATGTTTCCTTTATTTTATAGGGATAGAGTAAATTTTGATTGTTCTCGAATGAAGTTACAAAGTTACTCCCAGTATTGTCAAAGTCATTTAGTTTACTTGTGGATTCTAAATAATATTGACACTCCCAAGGCGTCAATACTTCAGGTAAAAACATAAAATGGAGGTTGGAAATTTCGCTACACAGTCCACAAAATCTTTACCGAACTGATTTTCACTCAAGACAGGTAAAACGTAAATGGGTAAATTCATAAAGGAAGAATTAGTGAAGAGAGGGATAATTCCATTCTGATCATAAGAAAAAATAAAATCCATTGAGAAAAGCGGGCGAAATCCAAAGAAATCAAGGAAGACGGACTGTAAACTTTTCTTTCATTAGTAGGTCATACTACTTTGGTATAATCGTTCAAGTAAGAGCACGCCAAAGTTTGAAAATCCAGAACAAAGCTGGTGATCTTGCTCATTTAGAAAATGGAAGAGACACAATCCGTGAGAGTTAGCAATAATAAGATAATCAAATTCACATGATCGTGTCGAAAGGTACTTTAGACATGTTGGATGAATTTCAAAAATATTATATTTAATAACTCTCTTCAATACTCTTCTAAAGGATCGTTTAAGACTGATAAATAAATATGTAAAAAGGAAATTAGAACCTACAGATCCAGTTGTTTTTATTGACAACTTGCAGGTTTGTGAATTTTCTATGAATAAACTTTCAACCAATGTTAGGGGTACTCTTCTTTCAACCAACTCTAGGGGTACTCATCTTCCCCCTCAGCCCCTTGAGCCTCAAAGGGGTCATGCACACACAACCGAAATTTTCTATCTCCAAAGTGTGTTTTTTTTCCCATCTAAACCATTCTTTATAGGAATTTCCTTACTCACACATCCCCACATCCACAATCAATTTGTTTTTTAATTCAATAAATTAGGATTATTCTCCTTCCCACTTATCACATTTTAGTTTAATTAAAAGTCAATTCCCCTCACATTTCCCAAATGCATTCATTAAATCTCTCATAGTTGTCTCTTTATTCCCCATATTCTCATTTAATGGCTGACTACTTACTAAATCTGAGTTAGAGTTAAAATATGAGTCTTCTTCTAGTTAGACTAGTGGTAGCTAGACTCTAGATACCATTCTATGTGTACACCTATTCTCTCATGCTTTATTCATTTCTTATTTTAAAATTTCATTTTGGTATTTTCTTGCACACATGTGTATTAAATCAAATATTTAGATTTATTTCACTTTTCTTAATTCTTAAATTGATTTACCCCATTCATTTTTAAGTTAATTAATAATTTAGTTTAGTCTTTTTACAAAAACTTAGACTTAGGATTAATTTTAGAATAGGCTTAGACTTTTATGGGGATTTATAAAATAAATAAAATTACTCATTAATCAATTATTTTAAATCTGACGATGTCAAATCAATTTATTATTTTCTAGGCCACCTAGATTCGTTGACTCAAGTTTCCTTTTAAATTTCTCGACGTGACCTTCAAGACGCACTCTCGTGCTCCAAGGGTGCCACTCACCTTTTGACTGGTTTTGGTAGTTGTCCAATCCTTGGAGTCAACACTCCATTCGAGAAACCTTGTGAGAGACTAAGGGATTCTAAGGAATAAGGACTCTGCCTTATTGCACGCCCCTTAGAATCTTCATGAGTGACTGTCTCAGTATTCCCTCACGACATCGTGGACCTCTTGAACTAGGTAATATTTATCATACAATTCGAGCCACAACAGGAGTGCTAGTAGGTTGCGACAGGGACACTACCACACCTCTCCCTCAATATTTGGTTTATGTGCATGCCCCCTTTACTCCTTATATGAGTCATATTAGCAAGCATCATCAGCCTACATTCATTGTAAAAACACTATCATTGATCCATATAAATAACCTTACTAAATCAATCATATGACACATATGCGTAAAATTAAATACTCAAGCAAAACTCAATCCACTCCTTGACTTAATCCAGATCCCAATGAGGTCCATTGGTTCCATCAACATCCATAATCTATCAAGTGTCCTGCACACTCAGAAAAACTTGTCATTAACATTTGTCAATACATATATATCAAATAACAATAAATCAAAACTCATCAACCATCTTCATGTAAAATCCATAATCGAAGCAAATAACAATGTACTATAACCGGATCACTTGCACGCAAGTGTCTTGAAAGAATAAGTTGATAACATGTGCTCAGTAGAGCGGGATGTTACATGTAGACTATTGGGTAAAAGTGTTGGGTGGTTGGAATTGTTGTAGGCATTGTATCACTGAAAAATTATTGGGTATTTGCCTGGTATAATGGACAGTATTGAACCAAAAGAGTTGTTTTTCTTATGGACTCATACTTTTTCTTCTTATGGACTCATAGTTGCATTTGGGGGCTAAGTTGTTGTAATGTCCCTAATTTGAAACCCTTTTTAATTGTACATATATGTTGGTCAGCCGTAGGCACCAAGTTTTGGTTTTGCACGCACCTAATTAGTGAACGAAAATTGTCATCAATGAAAGGGTGTGCACATTTCATAGTGATGCGTGCACCTGGGTAAGTGAACATGATTGCACAACAAAGGAATGGTGCACACATTTCACAGTGTTACATGCACTTGGGTAAGTGCACGTGGATGACTTGGGAGTTCCCATATAGTCGAGTTATATATATGTATATATATGATTGTATATGTATTGAAGCTAAAAAGACTCTTTTATTATGAGGTTGGTGAGCTGGGACGCAAATAGACCAGTGCACCTATCCTTGTAAAGTGTAATCATATTCAAGTAGTAATATTATCACATCACCGCACACAAAAAAATCACATGAAAAGAGATGGGGGTGTAACTCCATTGGAAAAGGAAAAGGGGGGGGAATTAAGAACTAGGGAATATTTTATTCATATTTTCAAAAAAATGTGGTTTATGGATATTTATTTATCCTAAGTTCTCAAAGGAAGGAAACAAGTCATCAGGTGGCTAAAGCTACTTCTGAAGGTGACAAATGTTAGGTTTTAAGGAATGCTATATATATTTCTGGCCTTAGTGTATTTAAGGGAGAACTTATTTTTGGGGAATTCATTCATTCTCATGTGAAAAAAGACGTTGAACCATCTAAGAAGGATAAATATTACCTTATCTGCAGATAAAAGCTTGTAGGTTTTTTATGTATGTGACTAGAGTTCTTTTGGCGAAGAGGTGAGTTGTTAGTCCCGTGAGCAGTCTCTCTAGGTTAGATATTTGTTGTTGGAGAGGCAAGTTGTCAAGACCATGAGCATTATGTCTAGGTGATATTTTTACTAGGAATTGTTTTCTAGTGCACTGAGAATTAGATGCAGGGCTTAGAGACTTCATGTCTAACCTGGTTGCTCGAACCCTGGAAGTGAAGTGGGAAAGATGAGGGATTGTTGAGCAAACAAGACACACACTTCCTTGGGTGTGACAAGTGTGTGGGGAATGAGAGTTTGTAGACCAGTTGCAACAATGGCACCTTGGACTGAACAATTATTTTGAGCATCAGATCTTAGCATGGAATTAGGAACCCTTTTTTACCTGGTTAAGTTAAGCCCCATCTTGGGATTGAACTGTTGCTGAAAATATATGAGAAACATAGTTTATGTCTAGAAGGAATGTCTGCGTTCTACACGTAGTTGGTAAATTTACAGAAAAGATAATTGTTTTTATGTTCTTTTCTAATTTATGGTGTGCTTAATTATTTGTGTTTAACATGGGTTTAATTCTTGTACATTGTTACATATAAATAATTGATGTTATTCTGTAATATGTTTCTTGCACACGTATATGTGGTGTTGATATTCCTTAGTATAGTTGTTCATGAGTATGAAAAATGTTGATATCATTTCCTGTTAAGTTAACCTTATGATTATAGTCTTGAGACTTCAAGATGAGGTTAGAATGGTCATGCTCGTAGAGAATACTATGTGTGCACCAACGGCTAGGTTTACTTGTGCATATAAGGAAGTATTCTGCATGCACAAGGAGATCAAAATTGGGGTGTGACGCTAGAGTGGTTGTGCACACGATAGTGGTCTTATGTTCAATATGGATTACGTGCACAACATTGTTGTGTGTTAAGTATGCTTGTGTGCATTTTTTTTGTGTTACTTCCACTCTTATAAGTTGTGTGGCTCGACTCATCTTAATGTTGAGCGCACTACTTCAAGTGATACTACACATACTATTGTTTAGAGTAGAACACACATAGTGTATTTTGAAATAACATTGTTGAGCAATAAGCTCGATGATGTTACAAATTGGTATCAGAAGCACTTTGGTAAAAGGGATGTTATAGATTGGTTTCAGATCGAAATAAGTTGAGATTGTGTGATGTGGCCTAGCCTGGGTAGTTTGGGACTTTACATTGTGGTATCATAGATACGGTTTCAACATTGAGCTTGCATGGGCCGAGCTATGATTTGAAGACTGATCCTACATGGGCCGAGTTTCTGTTTTAAGGAAAAATTTGGACTGATAAGTGGTTGAATTTGGAATTATAGCATGACAAGGGTGTGCATAAAATAAGAGTATGTAACTGTACACACTAAATATTGGACATTGCAGCATGCAACAATGGAATTGTGAAATAAATAATAGTGCACGAGTGTGCGCACTAAAGATTGGGGTTGCGAAGAAAAAAATTTGTGGTGCATGCACACTACTGATATGTGATGTATATGTGGAATATTGACATTGTTCATTGGCATGTGTTGAATACTAGTGTGTGCATGGGCTTCATAAGAAAGGATTCTTATAAAATGTTGCAGAGTTTTCATGAAATTGTCTCATGAATTCATCGAACAAATCTTGTTTCCTACATAATTTTTAGAACTATTAGCGAATAGAGAAGGTTAGAATCAATCCAAAAGGTCAAAAGCATGAAGAAGCACAAAGATATTTTAGCCATGATGATGAATTTATAGATCTGTATGTTGGTTTGGGTGCTGATGGTAAAAAATCGAAGGAGGAGCGCGTTAACTTGGTAGAAACCATAAAGGGACTGCAAAAACATTTCCAAATCTATAAAGTTGATAATGAAAGGCTTATGAAAGTCAAGGAGAAACAATATGAATTCAACATCAATTTGATGCAAAGGTTGGAAAAAATAGAAAGTAAAATGGATAACGAGACCAAGACAAGTAGGTCAAGAATTCATAGGTCTCATGATGAGAAGAGAAGCGAAACAAGAAGTGTTGATAGGCATCATCACCACTCACCGAAGCATTCATTTAGGAAAGTGTGAAATATCTCAAATACGTCTCCTTTCATAAAGCATAAGAGAAGGATTGGAGTGGATGCGCTACAGGGAAAAATCAATAAGATGAAGCCTCCTACCTTACACAGTAAGAAAAACAAGCATGAAGATGCATAGACTTGGATACTAGGTATGAGGAAGCACTTCCAACTGCATAATTATTCTATGTAGGAAAAATGGATAATTTCCATCTATTAGCTAAAAGAAAAAGCATTAATGTGGTGGGACTAGTTTGTACAAGTACAAGACATTGATGAGAATAAGGTTACTTGGATGGATTTCAAGAGGTATTTTAAAAAGAAATAATTAACTAAGCGATACTATGACAAGAAGATGAAGGATTTCTTTGAAATCAAGCTTGGGAGTATGGAAATATATGAGTATGAAAGATAATTCTTAGAGCTATTGAAATATGTCGCATTCATCAAGGATGAGTAAGTTAAAATTCATAGGCACCTGAGTGGGTTTTCTTCATTTATCAGTGACAAGATACAATATGATGACCCTCAGACATTGGAGGAAACAATATATCATTTACTTGCTTGGATGAGAAAGGGAACTTAAGAACAATGGAAGGCGTTCCAAGAGCTTTAACTATCAAAGAAGTTTATGCCTTGCAATTGAAGAAAAGCTACAAGAAAGGATGTCAAGTATCTGCGGCACACATGGAAGAGGAACATAAGGATAAGGTGTCGAGTTTTGAAGAATCTGCAGTACTGAAAGAGTTTGAGGATGTATTTAGAGAGATATTGGGGTTGCCACTGAAAAGAGATATTGATTTCTTAATAAATTTGATGCTGGGAGCAACACTCGTATCCAAGACTCTGTATTCGATGAGTAATCTAGAGTTGACAGAATTACAGATGCAAGTCGAAGAACTTCTAAATAAGGGGTATATACTCCCAAGTGTGTCACCTTGGGGTTCCCAAGTATTTTTTTTGAAGAAGAAGGATGGTACACTGAAACTTTGTATTGACTACAGGAATTTGAACAAAGTAACAATAAAGAACACGTATCCTTTGACAATGTTAGATGACCTCCTTGATCAGTTGAGGGGTATGCAAATATTTTCAAAAATTGATCTTAGATATGGATATCATCAAGTGATAATTAAATAAGAATACATTAGCAAGACTTCCTTCAGAACAAGGTACATACATTATGAGATCACAATGGTGCCATTTGGATTGCCAAATGCACCAGTTGTCTTCATGTGTTTGATGAATGGAGTTTTCAGAAATTATTTAGATAAGTTTATCATTGTATTTATGGATGACATACTTATTTAATCAAAGTATGAAGAATATCATGAGAAACAATTGAGGATGGTCTTGCAAGTTCTGAGAGAGAATCAACTTTATGCAAAGTTGAGCAAGTGATCATTTTACTAGTGACATATGCATTATTTGGGTCATATCATTTCCAAATAAGTAATAGTTGTCGATTTAGAAAAGATAAAATCCATTGAGGAATGGACAACACTAAGAAATTTCAAAGAGGTGAGGTCCATTATGAGACTTGTGTGTTATTATAGAAGGTTTATTGAAGGATTCTCAAATATTTTGTGTAAGGTCTCTTATGACAAAGCCTTATTAAACAAAAAAAAATTGATTAAAGAAATGTTATCTTAACATTTTTATAATTTCATAACCAGCATATAACCATTCAACTTAAATAAAATTTATGAACATATCATAATAAATTATATAACACAACAGAAAAATGAAAATACATACTTCTAACATATGCTACTACTGTTCTCCAACTCTGCCTAATGATCTACCCAAAACCGTCTAACCACCCAGCTAGCTAGGAACAGAGCCTCTCCGACTCCCTAGCTCTAGGATTCTGTAAGGATTCCTGGCCCCCAAGACCAAAACTTCCAGCAACAAGTGCCCCTTTGTAACAGTCCTTGCACAAGCTTCTCCAACCAAAACCCGTAATATAGTCTCCCAATTGCCCAAAAGTAAAAATGCCCAATACAGTCTCCCCTATGAAAATAATACTCCCTGCCCCCCAAAAGTCCTCTTCTCCTAAGTGTTTCCCCCCATATATCCTCCTTTTCCTCCCTTCCTCATTCACCACCCTCTTCCTTTCATTAAGAATCACCCACCTTATCCCTCCATTCAATGCCAACCACCTCATCCCCTTCTCCTTAATGGTTCCATCATTTGATATGTTAAGTTTTTATTTAATAAATTAAAATTTATTAAACTTAAATTTATTAACCAAATATTTGATGAGTTAATTAATCAATTAATTAATTAATTAATATACATTAAAAAATTAATAATTCAAGATAATTAATTAATTAATTAATTAAACTTGATATACTTTAAACAATTATTTAACTATGATAATTAATTATTTAACTAGGGTTGTTACATACACCCACCCTTTAGGAAAATTCATCCCGAAGTTAAAGTATTTATGATACAAGGGAAAAGACACATGGTTCACACATTCATAACAAATAACCGACATTATTAGTAAGTAAGTCAAGAAAACTCATACATACTAGTGTACATGTGCAAGACATGCATGTGTAGCTAGTACATACAAGTCTCGTGCATGTACTAATAAAAATAACTATCATCTCTATAGTAATTTTTGTATGCATCCAATCCATTCAACAAGACTATTCATTTTATAAAAGACAATAACCCAATCAAATGTTTGTGAAATCCTTTAATTACAATTATCTAGCTCAACAATGTTATTTAGATAATTGTAGTTTAGTTAAGTAATTATGAATATTCATATATACACTTTTCGTTTCAGAAGGAAAAACAATAAATTCCACCATAAGACAAATCTCCATACACTCTCAACTATTTCTACTCATCCTTCGTCCCTAACTTACTTCCATCTTCCATTCCTATCCTTCCTCTGTTGGACTATCTTGGAGTGTCAACTATATTGACCTAACTCCAAATAGAACCCGTAAGCGGAAGTGTCACTATCTTGACCAAGCTTCCCCAGTAGGCAACTGATAGTCATCATCACACGTCTAGAGGAGTGTGAGCTAACACCATCCTCCCATGACTCCAAGCTTCAGAGGATACACGGTGGGAAATACCTCCACCCCTCCTAACAGGACTAGGGTCCACACCCTACCACAGAATATATAGTGGCACCATGTTTCTAGGAGTTTTGTCATCGTTTATTCGGTTTTGTGTAGTTTCAACTCCTGAAATCCTGCACTAGTCCACATATCATAGAAATGTATCAAAGCCAATATAATTTCACATACAAAGATTCTTACCATATTGTTTCTTGGTCGGTGGTCATGAAATCCACTTTCATCACCATTATCCCTTGGCTATTTCATATCCCAATAACCTACAAATTAGTCTGTGACCCAAACTCGTACATATATATGCATTATCATCATGTAATTTCATACAACCATAATTTCAATTTGGTACTCGCGTACCAAAAAATTTAACATCAAAGTTTTCAAGTTAGAAATAGATCTCATAATATCCCATAATTCAATTAATGACACCCATTCATAGAATTTTCATTTACATAATAGATTGCATCATATCCAACATCATTCAAATAACATTTAAATCTTCATAGGATTCACATTCACATAGTATATCGCATCATATCCTTCATCATTAATAACACTTAAACATTCATAGAATTTACATTCACATAGTAGATCACATCATATCCATCATCATCAATAACATTTAAATATTCATAAAATTTACATTCTCACAATATATCGCATCATATCCATCATTATTCAAATACGTTTAAACATTCATAAAGGTTCATACATCTTAAAAGTTCAAGTGTATCACTTAATAGTTTCACTGTGAAAAGAAAATAAAGGTGTTTAGGCCTCAGGTAAGGCTAGTCATCTAATTCAAAAGGTGGCATTACATACACCCAACCTTCGAGAACATATTCTCGAGGTGGTCAAAAAAAGTGAGAGATAATCTCGTCGTAACGTCTCGGCATCCTCCCAAGTAGCAGATCCTGAACTAAACTTGTCCCACTTGACCTTAACTTGGTCTACCATATGGTTCCTGAGCTATCGGACTCTACAGTCCAATATGCGTAGTGGTTCTACCGTGAGGGTTCCCACATCCGATACCTGCAATTCATTCCAATTTAGTTTATGTGATTCATCAACAAAATAATGACGTAGAACAGATACATGAAAAACATTATGCGTTTATGCAAGTCAGGTGGCAGTACGAGATGATAGGCGATGGGTCCAATTTTCTCTTGGATTTTGAACGGTTCTATAAATCTATGTGACAACTTTGTCCCCATCCCGAACTGAATGGTACTCTTACTAGGCCTGATACAAATGAAAACTTGATCTCCCACTTTATAACTTCGATCAGTCCTGTGTGCATCCGCATAACTTTTCTGTCTATCCTGTGCTTCCTTTAGTCTCTGCCTAATCTGAATCACCTATTCCTCCATCTCTTGAATCAATTCTATCCCAACGGTTACTTGGTCTTCTAATCTTTCCCAATTTAATGATGTTCTGCATGGCCTTCCATACAGAGCTTCGTAGGGTGGCATTCCAATGGAGCTATGAGAATTTTTATTGTAGGCGAACTCTACCAAAGGTAGATACTTCTGCCAATGTGTTTGATTATCCATGACATACATCGTAAGCATGTCTTCCATGACTTTATTTACTCTCTTAGTTTTCCCATCTGTTTTAAGATGATAAGTTGTGCTTAAGTTCAACTAAGTCCCCAACACTGACTACAAACTTGTCCAAAACCTAGAAGTGAATCTAGAGTCCCGATCTGAAATGATCTTCTTAGGTATCCCGTGCAAAAGGATGACCTCACTTACAAAAACGCATGCCACATCAGTGACATCATAAGTGTCTCTAACCAGAATAAAATGAGCACTCTTGGTTAACTTATCAACTATCACAAGAATGGCATTGTGTCTATGAGATGTGAGAGGCAACCCCATCACAAAATCCTTAGAGATGACTTCCCACTTGGACATAGGGACATCATGTGATTGTAGGAGACCTACTGGGTGATGGTGGTCGGCTTTCACTTGTTGACACTCTAGGCACTTGGAGACGAAATGGACTAAATCACATTTCATGCCTATCTAGAAGAAAATCTTCCTCATGTCTGCGTACATCTTCTTCACACCCAGATGCGCACAATAAATTGCTCTATGGGCTTCCTTCAGTATGATTCTTCGAATATCTGCACCTTCGGGGACGTACATTCTTCCTCAACATCTTAATAGTTCGTCTACTTCCGGATTATATCCTTCATACTTTGGATCTAATTGCCTCCCACTCTAAAGGTTTGAAGTAACCTTTAAATACCAACTATCTCCATGGAGTTGCGCCAACATAGGTTCTCTCATATTGACTTTTAAGGGTAGCAAGGAGAATTCATGTGGCCTCCTACTCAAGGCATCTGCGACCACATTCTCTCTTCCCTTGATATATGAAATACGAAAATCATACTCACTCCATCACCTTTGCTTGGAATTCAGATCCCTTTGAGTGAAGAGATGTTTTAAACTTTGATGATTTGTTTTGAGCTCAAAGTTTTTCCCTACTAGATAGTGCCTCCAAAGTTTCAAAGTAGCATTACAGCTACCAACTCTAAATCATGAGTAGCATGAATCTCCTCGTGTTTCTTCAACTTCCTTGATGCATAAGATATCACTCCTCCATCCTTCATTAGCACGGCCCCCAACCCATGCTTCGAGTCATCCGTGCATACTGTGAAGTTCTTTTTCCATATCTGGCACTCGTAGAATTGGTGCACTAGTTAATAACCTTTTATGCTCGATGAATTCACTTTCACATTCGTCTTTACATTCATACCTGACCCCCTTGCGCTACAAAGTGGTGATGGGTTTCGCTATTTTAGAGAACCCTTCTACAAATCTCCGATAATAACCTACTAGCCCCATGAAGCTTCTCACCTCATGAGAATTTTTTGGCACTGACTATTCCATAATGGCCTTTACCTTTTCTGGGTCCACAGAGATTCCTTCGCCGGAAATGATATGACCTAAATAGTGAATTCTTTCTAGAAGAAGGAACACATCGACAACTTGCCATACAATTTGTTCTCTCTAAGGTAGGACAACACCACTCGCAAGTGTTCCTCATGTTTCCTTTTGTTCTTGGAATAGATGAGGATATCATCTAAAAAGACTTGTACAAAGTGGTCTAGGTATTTCCAGAATACACCATTCATGAGGCTCATGAATACTGTTGGTGCATTGGTCAATCCGAAAGGTACTACAAGGAAATTGTCATTCCCAAATCGAGTTCGAAAAGAAATTTTAGGAATATCACCTTCCTTAATCCTTAACTGGTGATACCCTGATCGCAAATCAATTTTTTAGAATATTGTTTCTCCTTTCATCTGGTCAAAGAGATCATATATCCATGGCATTGGGTACATATTCTTCACTGTAGCACGTTTCAAGTCCCTGTAATCTATACATAGTCATAAGAAACCATCCTTCATCTTCACAAAAATTACTGGTGCACCCCAAGGTGAGACACTAGGTCTTATTAGCCCTAAGTCGAGTAGCTCTTTCAACTGCATCTACAACTCACAAATTTCTAGTGCTATCATCCAATACAGAGTCTTGGAAATTGGTTCTGCACCAGGTTTTAGCTCAATAGTAACATCAATCTCCCTCTCAAGAGGTAACCCTGGTAACTCGTTCGGAAAAACATCCTTAAATTCTGACAATGCCGGGTACTGAACCAAGAAAGATCATTTCCTTTCTTTCACTGCTTTAATGACATAAAGTCAACACCCTTGCCTCATGCATCACTTAACCTTCATAGTTTAAATAAAGAGTAGAGACACCTTTCTCCGTACACCCTAGATCTCTACTGGCCTTCCCTCGTCATCAACACAAAGCACCCTTTTTGCAAAGCAATCTACCATAGCTCAATGGGCTTCTAACCAATCCATTCCAATGATTAGGTCATATGCCCCTAGAGCAGTGACGTATACCTTCAACCTAGTAGTACACACTCCCAGGTCTACTAAAAAATTATCAACGCTAGGTCCTACTGCTTGTTTTTCCCCTGAAGCCATATTGACTTATTTAAATTCATCATGCTCGTAAGCTGCCAACCCACTGTTTTCTAATGAAGATGGTGAAATGAAACTATCTGTAGCACTAGAATCAAACAAAATTTTAACATTGATAAAATTTAGCATACCTCAGAATTCCACCACTTTGGATTGATGTTCTACCTGGAAATTATTAACTGTTGCATAAATCTGTTGACTACCACTTGCTCTTCTCATCAGGGCCTTTCCTTCTCTGTGCACAAATCCTGATTGTAAATCTAGGCAATCACGCTGGTAATGGGGTCCTCCACATCCCCAACATGTAACACGATATTGAACCTGCGCACTTATCTGTGACTGCCTTTGAAATGAGTTCCTTCCCCTGGAACCCCTGCCCCTACTAGTTGCTCTCTGAGATGGTCGTGGACTTGCCTATGTCATTGGTAATGAATGGGATGTTTCACTCACTGCAATTGAAATACCTGTGGTGATTGTCCTTGGTGCACCTCTATTACCATATGGAGGTGGACTTGAGGTCCCTCCCCTAGAAACTGTCCTAGGGGTCTTCCCCACGAATCCATGATGATGTGGGAAGGTCAATCTCGTACCCCCATTTAAGTTGATGTGTTCCTCCACATAACATGCACTTTCAACTGCTTCTTCTACTGAAGACAGTTTCCACATCCTCACCATGGCCCTTATCTTAGGGTTTAATCCATAGAAAAAGCGTTCTTCCTGTCGTTGGTCATTATCCATGTATGAAAAATATTTGACCAATTCCATAAACTTGATCTTGTATTCTTCTACGGTCCTGTTTCCCTGTACTAGAGCATGAAATGCTCCCACCTGTTGTTCCTCATAGTAAGCTAGTAGATATTTTTTTCGGAACCTCTCCTCAAAAAATTCCCAAAAGACGGTGTATGGGGTATGGTGCAGTTGCCTCTCCAGGCTGCCCCACCAGTTTAGGGCACTGTCTCTGAACTGAAAAATCGCTATCTTTCCCTTTGAAGTGGATGCATAGTCTCTTAAGGAGAAACACCTTGTCATGCCTTCCAACTATGCCTCTGCACATTCACTAGCACAACCCCCGGTAAACTCTGGAAGTTTGATCTTCTGTAATTCTCTAGTTATGTCTTTGGGTGGAGACCTTCCCCCTGAATCCGTCGATGCTTTAGGATTACCCATTCCAGATGGTGGGGGTTCCACTTTGATCCTTGTTGGTTGACACCCCTTTAAAGTCTCATTTATGGCCTCCAAAGAGCGTAGAATGAGAGTTAATCCAGGCGATGGTGGTGGCGGCGCTGGCGGTCTCTACGTCGATGCCCCTCTGCCTTGATTTCCTCTCATCCTAACCATCCTGTATACTTGAATCTGCATCAACCAAAGTTTTTAGGGTGAGTCTAGGACATTTCACATTTGCGCAACTTAAACTAGAAGACAGGGTTAGGCATAAGTTATTTTTACTTGTCTATAAACAAATGTTACTCTCTTTAGGGGAAGTGGCTAGGTCAGGGTCGAAAGCCTCTAAGATCGATGTTTTTGCCTAAGAAAACTACTGACTCGCTCGCCTGGTAGCTACACTAGCATTGCACCATACTCACCAATTTGTCTAACTTACCTTCCTAGTGCACATGAATCCCCCCCCTCCCGCTTATCTCGGTCTAAGTCCTTAACTTTTTGTTTAAAACAATTTAATTAGTCAGTTTAACTAGTTTTAAATTTAAGCATGAGTCATAAATTTAAATATAATTAAACGTAATTTTAATTATAAATAAAATTTAAAACATAGTTAATTAACATTATTATGTTTTAACACATAATAATTTAAATATAATTTAAGGGCAAAAATAAATTTTCAATTTTAAATTTAAGTCAAACAATTATTTAATTTAATTCAAAAAATTATTTAAATTATAAAACATTAAAATTTTAACCCAAAAAAAAATATAAAATAATAAATGATAATAACAATATATATATAAAAAATAAAAATAAACAAAATAATAATAAAAATACAAAGAATTTTAATGTGGGAAATGGGTCCTCTCATGAGGCCCACATGCCCTTCCCTCACCATGCTCATTCCCAAAGACTCCCAACCCTACATGTCTCTCTATCCCAAACCCTAAACTATCCTCAAACCCTAATGCTCCATTGTTGGTTGTGGAGCCTGATTATCTTCCTTATTCAGAGGTCTTTTACTTTCATCTGTGTTTATACCCCATGAAGTATTTAAACCCTAGAAGTATGTACACTCTTCCACATGGGGGAGTGCAGTGGGGGGGTACCCCCTCTACGGGGTCCCGGGGGGGTATCCCCTCGGCTGAGGTTCTGGGGGAAAGCGGGCCCCCAATGGGGGTTTGGGGGTGAAGCCCCTGAAGCAAAAATTGTCTTGTAAATGTATATTGTAATTTCATTGTAAATATGGACCATTCATTATAAGGTCGCAGATCTAACAATAGAAATTATGTTAGGGTTTTTGCCCTAGAAGGCAACCCTCTTTTATGAGGGAAATGTATTGTGGCCATGGTTGATGGAGAATATTGTATCTTGAGATAGGAGACTTTGAGAGAAAGAAGAGGAAGTTACAAAGGGTTTGTTGTAGGTTGTATCCCTTCATATGCTGGATAATAATAAAGGAAGGACATGACAATTTCTCTGGTGGACGTAGCCCACACTGGGTGAACCACGTAAATCTGTGTTTCTATTGTATTGTGTATCTTATGTGTTGTGTTTCCGCATTTGTTTTATTTTATTGCTCCACGGTCATGTTTTTCTAACAACTAGTATCAGAGCAAAAGGTAACTCACAAGAAAAGAGGGTTCCTGGTTCGAGTGGGAGTAATGTCGAAAGATGGAAAGTTTAGGTTCGAGAAATTTAACGGCCAAAACTACCAGTTATGGAAGATGTAGATGGAAGACTATTTATATCAGAAGGATCTATTCCTACCATTGGGCGGAATAGCAAAGAAGCTGGCAGCTACGAAGGATGAATAATGGGAGATTCTTGATAGAAACGCTCTAGGAACGATACGGTTGAGCCTGGCAACATCGGTGGCTTTCAATATTTCCAAAGAAAAGACAACGAAGGGTTTGATGGACGCATAGGCCAAATTGTATGAAAAAACCTCGACGTCCAATAAGGTGTTTCTAATGAAGAGATTATTTAATATGAAGATGTCGGAAGGTGGGTCTATTGCAGATCATTTAAATGATTTTAATACGGTTACTAATCAACTAAGTTCTATAAAAGTGGACTTTGATGATGAGGTCAGGGCTCTTCTAATCTTGTGCTCATTGCAAGAAAGCTGGAACAACTTGGTCATGGTTGTAAGTAACTTTGTCTCTAGTTCAAATACTTTAAAAAATGATGATGTTGTTGGTGTTATCCTTAGTGACGAAATTTGATGGAAAAGCACAGGCAAAACATCAGGAAATGCATTGAACATGGAGAACATGGAAAGACAAAAGGATAGAGGAAAGGGTTTTGGGAACCGTGGGAATTCTAGGAAGGGAAGATCCAAATCTAGACTTGGAAAGATAGAGTGCTGGAATTGTGGGAAGAAAGGACATCTGAAGAAAGACTGCACAGCTCCAAAGAAACAAAGAGATGGACAACNTGGACAGGTTCATTTGGGTGACGATGCACCATGGAAAATTGTTGGAATGGGAAAGGTAAAAATAAAGAAACGCAATGGAAACCAATGGTTGTTGAAAGAGGTAAGACATGTTCCAGATTTAAGGAAAAATCTAATTTCAACAGGGCAGTTGGCAAGTGAAGTTTGTATATCCATTTTACAGGTAAGATGTGGAAGGTCATCAAAGGATCATTGGTGATAGCGAAAGGAGAGAAGGTAGGTATATTGTATTTATGTACTGGTAATACTGAATCTTCTATCTCTTTAGCTTCTACAAGAGTTGATACAGCATTGTGGCATCATAGGCTTGGACACATGAGTGAGAAGGGGATGCAAATACTTCACAAAATAAATTTGTTTCCAGATCTTAAACAAATTGATTTGGACTGTGAGCATTGTGTTTATGGAAAACATAAGAGAGTCAGATTTCTCAGAGTCAGAAAAGAAAAGAAGAGTGAAAGGTTAGAGCTTGTGCATAGAGATGTATGGGGACCATCTTAGGTATCATCTCTTGGTGGCTCTCATTATTATATTACTTTTATTGATGATGGAACTAGAAAAACTTGGGTTTATTGCATTCGACAAAAATCTAATGTTTTTGATACTTTTAAGAAATGGAAAGCTTTGGTTGAGAATGAGACAGGAAAAAAGTTGAAGTGTCTCGGATCAGATAATGGAGGTGAATATTGAAATAAGGAGTTTGATGATTACTATTCATACCATGGGATTTGTAGAGAGAATAAAGTTCCACGAACACCACAAGAAAATGGTGTGTCAGAAAGGATGAACAAGAAAATTATGGAGCGTGCAAGGAGTATGAGATTGCTTGCTGGTTTTCCCTTAGAGTTCCGGAAAGATGCTGTAGATATTGTTGTTTACTTAATAAACAACGGACCTTCAATCTCTTTGGATTGTATAATTCCAAAGAAGGAATGGACAGGAAAAAAGGTAAACTATTCGTTTTTGAAAACTTTCGGTTGTGAAGCATTTGTCCATATTGATAAAGAAAATAGAACAAAGCTTGAGTCTAAATCCAAGAAGTGTACCTTTATTGGATACGGTGTTAATGATTTTGGTTATTGCTTATGGGATTATGAAAATAACAAAATCAT